>JAXQQM020062729.1:0-242086 GCA_034641835.2 Pinus albicaulis
GCGCTGTTAAGCCCCTATATTAATAGTGTAGTCCCTTATTATGTTAGTCTAACCCCCCTTATCTTTATTGTTGTACCCCTATAACCCCCATATTGTTATTATTGTGCCCTTACATTATTATTGTTAGGTCGGCTAGGATTACATTGTGGCCCACTAGGATTGCATTATGGCCCCATGGACTCCTATATATAGAAAGGAGGTTTTGTAAATTGTATCATCCAAGAATTTTTCATTTATGTAATGTATTGGAGGTTACCTCCTTGAAGTGGCTCATTTCTAAGGCGTTGATATCTCTTTTCTTCTCTTTTTGGAGCTGGTTACACAACATTTGGTATCAGAGCTTTGGATTCTAGGGTTTCGCTGCTCCAAACAGGTCATCGTGGCATTTTCGCTATAACGTTTTTTCTACGAAGCTTCAGAAGCTGAAATTTTTGGGGTACGAAGCTGAAATCTTGAGGAATTTTTTCTAAAAATTTCAGAGCTTGGTTCACAATATTTTCGGAGATATGATCTGTGGAAGTTAGGTATTTTGTCAGGCTCATAAAGAGGTCATCATGGAATTTGCGCTATAAAAAATTTTCTACGATGGTTCAGAATCTGAAATTCATATGGTGCGAAGCTGAAATCCTGAGGAAATTCTTAAAAAAAAATTAGAGCTTGGTTCGTAATATTTTTGGAGAGATGATCTGTGGAAGGTAGTGCTTTTTCAGGCTCCTAAATTTCATCTCAAAGAGGTGATCGTGGGAAAAGGTCAATAACTCTCTCTCTAGGCATCGGATTGGAGTGCCGTAAAAATTGGTTACAAGTACACGGAATGCAGTTTCTTGGGTATCAATTTTAGAGACGAAGGACGAAACAGTGACACGTGGCAAGTCGTACAAGTTCGCTCTACGGAACCAGTCCAAAATTGGGTCATTGTGGGAGATTGGAAATAAATTTGTCTTGAAGAATCCAAATCAGATCATACCTATGGCATTTGAAAGACAGTTTAGAAGGCTACTACAGTAGTGAATTTTAGATATTGAAGGTTCTCAATTATAGATATAATTCAATTTCAATACAGAGCTCCTAAAAATCAAGTAAAAGGTGTGTATTGTTTTTCCCAAATTGCATAAGTCTTGTTTGAAAAAGCAATTTGAATTGATTCCAAGGGCATATTGAAGAATTTTTGTTAGTAATGGGTTCCATTATGCCTCCAAAAAATAATTCCATACCCATTAAGCCCTCAGAAATCTATACTATGACGCATGAGGAGGAAGAATTGCAATATGAGATATCAAAATTATGGTACCAAGTGCAACAAATTTCAATCTTACGAAGAGCAACCGAAGATGACATAGATGGTTTAAAAGAAAAAATGGAGGCTAATTTGGATGGTTTGAAGGATCAAATAAAATCTATTATGGATGATAAAGTAGTGGAATATCACAATGAGCATCAACAACAAGTTCTCCAACTCTCAAAGGATAACCTAACTTTGGTGCAAAATCAAATGAAACAACCGGAAGATCAATATCACATCGAAAGAAGTTCTGAAGCAGTCACAGAAACAAGAACTCGACTAGTAAAATCAATTTCAAATTATCTCAGCAAGTGGAATAACTTTCTTGTAGAATATTCCACATGGGACGATGAGAATTTTATACAGAAGCATCAAGAAATAATCAAGCGTTGAGGACAACACTTGTTTGAAGGAGAGGGGCATGTTAAGCCCCTATATTAATAGTGTAGTCCCTTATTATGTTATTCTAACCCCCCTTATCTTTATTTTTGTACCCCTATAACCCCCATATTTTTATTATTGTGCCCTTACATTATTATTGTTAGGTCAGCTAGGATTACATTGTGGCCCACTAGGATTGCATTATGGCCCCATGGACTCCTATATATAGAAAGGAGGTTTTGTAAATTGTATCATCCAAGAATTGTTCATTTATGTAATGTATTGGAGGTTGCCCCCTCGAAGTGGCTCATTTCTAAGGCGTTGATATCTCTTTTCTTCTCTTTTTGGAGCTGGTTACACAACATGCGCAAAGTTCAAGGGAAGTGGACGCAATGATTGTGCAAGTGAGCTTCAAAGTGGATGATGGAATGCCCCACTATGCACTATAAATGCACGATATGTAGAGAGAGATAAGGCAGAACAAGGCATGGAGAGTGAGGGTATCTAGTCAGCAGAGGAGGAAATACTAGGCACTCCAACTACACAATGTAAAATTCTTGAGGGGCATACTCCTATGCTTGTGCAGTTGAGGGTTGTGATGGGTAACTCATGGATTAACTATCCACTAGAACTACACAATGCGCATAGGGAGGCTCACTAGAAGGGAGGATTATGTAGTTGGTTGATGCAAGGAATAGAACTTCAAGTCACTTTGCCTAGGAGTTGTTCACTACGCTATGAAGAAGGACCTTTGAATTGTGCAGTGTTCTATTGCAAGGGAATGAAGGATGTATTTTTCTTCAACTAAAATTACTCCATGTGCTATACAAGGAAAAACCAATCACATCTTAGTGCAGTGAGTTATTACAAGCAGCAAGGTTTAATTACCATGCTTTGAAGGTTCTCAATGTATAATGCTAGGATTTGACCTGAAAAGAAAAAAAATATGAACGCTCAAGTCCATGAGGTAAAGGATTCATTAATGAGTCTCATGAATAGGTAGTTCTCATCACCTGGGGGTGGGTTAATGCCTTCATAAGTCTCACTAGGCAAGAAGACCAAGAAGAACTCCAAAATGGCTAAATGTGGGAGCAGTAGAGTAAGAGAGAAAAGCATTCAAATGAGACTCAAACACAGATCACACACATGAATTCCATCAATATAAGAAATGGGAATGCACGAGACTCACTATAAGCAATCACAAATTGAAATGACAACAAAGAGAAAATTATCTCTAAGTGTGACAATTGAAACATATCATTGTGACACTTAGAACACAAGTTGCAATAGAAGTGTCAAATGCAACTAGAAAGTGTGCTAAGATATAGGAATTTGTCTAATGCATATTATTATGGTATATAGTACTATCGAATGTGGAAGGGTTCACTAGAGTTAGCTCTAATGATGCATGAAGGTGTGACACGTACAAGAGTGGAAATAATTAAAAGCGACACTGGCGATAGTAATAAAAAGTGAAAGTGACACTTGAAAAAGCTAAATAAAGTGAAAATGGTAAATGCGAGAGTGATGTTAAAGTGTGTTGAGATTCAACAAGATGATGAGCTTAGTGAAAAGAGTCGCCTTCACTAAGTGGGCCCGCAGGCTATTTTTGGCGCAAGTCTATTTTAAGACTATGTCTGTTTTTAGACATGATGATCATATATAAGAAGTTGTAGGATGCTATTTGTGGATGGTTGATCAATTTTGAAAAATAGACGAAATTCTATTTTTATAATATTGGGCGAAGTCTATTTATAGATCGCTGATCTAAAAATAGATTCATGTCGATTATTATTAGCTCTTAATAATAATCAGACACTAAACAACAACTTATTCTCTTGGAGCACTTTGTTTCAGTTCACAGATGTGAAAAATCAGTGGAATGAGGGAATTACGTAATTCCCAAGGGTTTACTGGAGCTAATGCATGGAGGACTTAGTTAGAACTCAAGTCGCAGAGTTATGACACAGTTGGAAGAAGTCGTTATGGAGTTGTGTTCAGTTTAACGCAGTTAGACTCAGTTGAGCTAGTTGTATCTAGTCTAACTGAATGATACACTAGTGAGAGTGGAGTCAATTAATTGGTTAATTAATTCACAAATAATAACTCATTAATCAACTGAACAATACATCAGTTAACTGCAGTGCATGGCAGTTCCAGTGGAGACCTAGTGGAGAGATAGGTGAAAGGGCAAGATAGACTATCTGTTGTGACTATAGTGATGCATTGATTGCATCACACACACATTGGAGTTGCCAATGAGGATTGCGCAGTCAAGGCAAGAGTAATTTGAATTCATTCAGAGCTATTCTTCAGCAAGGATTGTGCAGTGGAGGGAGGCTAGCAGGTGGCAAAGATCGGTGCATGGATTTGCAAGATCAGTCTTGATTAGTGTATGACGATTGTACTGTACTGAGAGCTTGATAAGCTTTGTATGAGGATTTTCATATGATTCCATGATACATAATATATATTTGGGTTTTTTAGCTTCAGGCTTTCCTGGTTAAAAACTATTTTATGTGCAATAGATTATTTTTTTTTATGCTTCACATGTGTTTGCAATTAAGTTTTCCACAAAAGATTAACAAGTGGAATTGATTCAATATTTTTCATAAAGTTAAATAGTGTTATATCAGGTGAATCAAGGACATATGCATGCTTAGTGCATATAATTTCTACATGGTATCGAAGCATTGTTGATTGAAGATTGCAATTGTGAAGTGATTTTGTGCCGGTGGAAAATTTGAATTTGCTACAGAATATTCTTGGTGCAGAAGTTGAGTATACATTGAAATGGATTTCAATTGGTTGCGATTAGAGTATGCCCTTGATGGGAGCTCAAATTACATAGCCTGGAAGGACAACATGGAGGTAGTGCTGGAGGATAATGGACTGAATGATTTCATTGATAGCGATGTTCCTAAGCCGGGATCTAGCGATGCTGAATTACTTGACGCATGGAAAAAGAAGGCAACAAAGACGAGGAGAATTCTATTGGAAGGTGTGAAGGACCGTATTGTGTCCAACCTTCATAGGAAATCCACTCCATTATTAATGTGGAAGGCTTTAACAGACTTGTTCCAAAGCAGAAGTGACCAAAGGAAGTTGGCACTTAAAGATAATCTCAGAAAAATAAAAATCGAGAAAGGCGACAGTATTCAAAAATACCTTACGAAGATTGTCCACTGCAAGGATGAGCTAGGAAGTCTGGGGGTTACTCTTCATGATGAAGACTTGGTGAGCTTGGCTCTCCCTGAGCTTCCAAAGAGTTGGCATATCTAGGAAGACTCTGTCAATGGACGGGATAAACTACTGGGATGGGAGATACTTTGGTCGAATCTTGTGTAGGAGGAGATAAGGCGGGGTACTAGGGATGGATCTACATCGAAGAATGAAGATGAATCAAATTTCACTTTAGCTGCCAAAGCAAGGAAAGGGAAGGGGAAGAAACATCCTTCAAAATCCAATGCTAAAGGCAAGATGCAGGATTTTTCCAAAGTGAAGTGTTTTCACTGTCACGAACATGGACATTTCGCCACTAACTGTCCACGGAAGAAGAAGAACAAGAAGGTTAACTGGATGCATGTTGGAGAGGCCTTAGCCTCACAATTTGAGCTTGACTTCTTCTTGATTGCATGCTTGGTTTCAAGCTACATGGGATTGGTGTGGTATCTTGATAGTGGTGCGTCTTTCCATATGACGGGAGACAAAGAGTTGTTTAGTGACTTGGGGGAGAAGGACCTCTAGATGCATATAGAGATGGGCGACGATGGCCAGTACAGTGCGACTGGAATTGGGACCATTAACTTTAAGAGGGAGGCCAATAATCCATTCTTTTTTAAGAATGTTATGCATGTTCCAGGTCTGAAGAAGAACTTGGTCTCGGTCGCAATGTTGGAAGACAAGGGTTATGTTGTTGTTTTTAGTGAGGGAAAAGCTTTCCTTCGACATAAAACAATGGGTCAAACCAAGAAGATAGGGGTTTGAATTAAGAATCTCTACAACCTGGAGGTAGATGACTGTGCTACAATGGTGGGAAAAGTAGAAGAAGTGGTGAGTTGGGATGAGGGCGAGTTATGTCACAGGAGATTGGGCCATCTTCACCATGGCGCTTTGAAAATTTTGCAGCAAATTTCTACTGGAATTCCCAAGGGTACTTTTGCACAGTCAGATCAGTGAAAAGGATGTACAATGGGTAAGTTTGTAAAGACCACGTTTCATGAGAAGGAGAACCGTGCTTCGTTGATCCTGGAGAGAATTCACACAGACGTGTGTGGACCATTCTCAGTTGCTTCAACAAAAAAACATAGGTATTATGTGATATTTTTTTATGAATTTTCTTGTAGATGCTGGATCTTCTTCATGCAGAAGAAGAGTGAAATGTTCTCAAAGTTTTGTGAGTTCAAGGCATTGGTGGATAAGGAGTCGGGGAAGCAGGTGAAAGCTCTAAGGAGCGATAATGGTGGTGAATATATCTCGGCGAATTCAAAGACTGCTATAGAAAAGAAGAATTGGAAGAGAACTCCATAGCGCCTCATAACCCACGGCGAGAATGGGGTATGAGAGAAAGAGCAGAATGATCATGGGTCTTTGCCCTGAAGAGCAATCTTTGCATGACCCGGAGACCTGCGTGCACTTGTGGGTGGAAGCATGCAACAGATACGGTTTATGTGCAAAACTGTTGTCCTCATAGAGTACTTGGCATGGGTACATATGAAGAAGATTTTATTGGTAAGAACCTTGATATTTCTCATTTGAATATTTTTGACTCATCTGTTTACACTCATGTGACAAAGGATGCCAAGAATAAGTTGGAGCTGACTGCAGAAGTTGGGATTTTTGTGGGGTACACAGAAACACCCCATAATTATCGTGTGTATTTTCCAGACAATCAGATGACTGTGGTGTGACGGGATATAAAATTCAATGAGGTGAAAGCCATGAAGTTGTCGCTTGAGAGGGAGCTACACTTGCATGCAGAGGAGGAACTTCTTATTCCCAAAGATGAGCCTCTAGATGTGGATCAGCCACAGGAGGAGATTCATGGAGTGGAGGAGTCCACTCATGCAGAACCAAACATCAGACAAGGCAGAAAGCGTACCACAGAAGCTGAGAGACTGAAGCTTGATGCGGCACAAAATGTAGGAGCACCTACATCACAGCGCAGATAGAGACAGTCACCTGATCGGTACACTGGATACATGGCTCTTGTGAGCAAGTGTATCATGACAAAGCCATCCTCTTTCGAGGAAGCTGTGGAGGATCCCGCATGGGTAGATGCCATGGTGGAAGAGTATGATTCGATTGTCAGAAACAGTGCATGGGAGATTGTTCCAAGACCGGAGGGGAAATCAGTGGTGGGTTCGAGATGGATCTACAAAGGTAAAACGAAGTTGCTAATGGTAGCGTAGAAGTATAAAATAAAATTTGTTTCCCGAGGCTTCCTCAAGAGATTGAGGGGATTGACTATGGAAAAACCTTTTTTTTTGTCGCACGTTATTCTTCCATCTGGGGCCATCCTTGCTCTCTCAGCATAGATGGGTTGGCACATTCATCAGATGGATGTGAAGATTGTGTTCCTTAATGGGATCATTGATGAATAGGTGTACATTGAGCAGCCTGAAGGATTTGAGATCTTCAGTAGCGAGTCACATGTGTGCAGGCTCAAAAGAGCTTTGTATGGGCTGAAACAAGCACCACATGCTGGGTACACTCGGATTGACAATTGTTTCACTGGACTTGGCTTCACTAAGAGTGAGGCGGATGCAAACCTATACCAAATTGTGGTGGAGGGTAAGCTTTTAATCATTGTTCTTTATGTTGATGATTTAATACTAACGAGTGATGAGCAGTTGATACACTCATGCAAGGCAGATCTTGCAAAGGAGTTTGAGATGAAGGATTTGGGCCTCCTTCATTATTTCCTTGGATTGGAAATATGGCAGCGGGAAGGTGAACTATTTGTGTCTCAAGGCAAGTATGCCCGAGAGATACTGGAGAAGTTTCGCATGTAAGGCTACAAGCCTACCGACACTCCTCTTCCAGGAAATTGGAAGAAAGAGGATGTTACATCGGCAAAGGTAGTGGATGCCATTGTTTATCAACAGTTGGTGGGTTCGCTCATGTATTTGGTTAATACAAGACTGGACATATGCCATGCGGTGAACCAGCTTTCACAAGTGATGGTTAAGCCTACCAAGCTCTTTTGGAAGGCAGGCAAGCATGTGTTGAGATATCTCAGGGGCACATCTGAGTATGGTTTATGGTACAGACATACGGATGAGGTGAAGTTGCATGGCTTCATGGATGCAGATTGGGCAAGAAGTCCAACAGACAGAAAGAGCACATCAGGAGGGATTTTTAGTATCGAATCTACGACCGTATATTGGTACAGCAGGAAACAAAGATCTGTGGCACTCAGTTCAGAAGAAGCAGAATACATGGCATCAATTCAAGCTGCATGTGAGGCTATTTGGATGAGGAAGATTCTGGTTGGTTTGCTCGGTTCACATTTATATCCCACAGTGATACATTGTGATAATCATACTTGCATTAAACTCTCAGTTAATCCTGTGTTTCATGATAGATCTAAACATATTGATATCCGGTATCATCATATCAGAGATTGTGTGCAGTGGAAGATCATGTTGCTTCAGTACATTCCTATGGAGGATCACGATGCAGATATTCTGACGAAGGTGCTCACCAAGAGAAAATTCGAATACCATAGAGGCAGGATCGAGGTGAAGGATAATCCCTATCTTGTTGAGAGGGAGTGTTGAGATTCAACAAGATTATGAGCTTAGTGAAAAGAGTCGCCTTCACTATGTGGGCCCGCAGGCTACTTTTGGCGCAAGTGTATTTTTAGATTATGTCTATTTTTAGACATGATGATCATATTTCAGAAGTTGTAGGATGCTATCTGCGGATGGTTGATCAAGTTGAAAAAATATATGAGATTATATTTTTATAATATTGGGCGAAGTCTATTTATAGATCGCTGATCTAAAAATAGATGCATGTCGATTATTATTAGCTCTTAATAATAATCAGACACTAAACAACAACTTATTCTCTTGGAGCACTTTGTTGCAGTGCATAGATGTGACATATCAGTGGACTGAGGGAATTACGTAATTCCCAAGGGTTTACTAGAGCTAATACATGGAGGACTCAGTTAGAACTCAAGTGGCAGAGTTATGACACAGTTGGAAGAAGTAGTTATGGAGTTGTATTCAATTTAACTCAGTTAGATTCAGTTGAGCTAGTTGTATCTAGTGTAACTGAATGATACACTAGTGAGAGTGGAGTGAATTAATTAGTTAATTAATTCACAAATAATAACTCATTAATCAACTGAACAATACAACAATTAACTATAGTGCATGGCAGTTCTAGTGGAGACCCAGTGGAGAGATAAGTGAAAGGGCAAGATAGACTATCTGTTGTGACTATAGTGATGCATTGATTGCATCACACACACATTGGAGTTTCCAATGAGGATTGTACAGTAAAGGCAAGAGTAATTCAAATTCATTCAGAGCTATTCTTCACTAGGAATTTCACAGTGGAGGCAGGCTAGTAGGTGGCAAAGATCGGTGCATGGATTTGCAAGATCGGTCTTGATTAGTGTGTGACGATTGTACTGTACTGAGAGTTTGATAAGCTTTGTATGAGGTTTTTCATATGATTCCATGATACATAATATATAGTTGGGGTTTTTAGCTTCAGGCTTTCTCGGTTAAAAAATGTGTTATGTGCGATTGATTATTTTTGTTTATGCTTCACATATGTTTGCAATTAAGTTTTCCGCAAAATATTAACAAGTGGAATTGATTCAGTATTTTGCATAAAGTTAAATAGTGTGAGATCAGGTGAATCAAGGAAATATGCATGCTTAGTGCATATAATTTCTACAAAGTGAATGTCACTTTTTAAATCAAAATCAAGTAAAAATGACATTCACAAAAGTGAAAGCGAGACTTATGAAAAAAAAGGTGAATAAAAGCAATAGTTGAGAAAACTCATTGGAATAATAGTACAATTACAACGATAGTGAGAGGGAATGTCAAGTGATATTGCGCACTGACTATTGGCATAGGTTGCACAATTTACTGCATTGAACATTTCAAAAGCACTATTCTTAGATATTGTGCAAGCCTTACTTTTAGGAGCTACACAATGCCTATCTAAGCTTGCATAGAAAGAACTATATTTATGAATTCATAAAGGATTGAAAATGTATGAGCAAGTGAATTTGACACTTACAATATGATAAGAAGACTTAAACACTTTGTAAAACATAAATCGACCATGAAATTACCATGGAGAAACATATTGCAAGATCCTCAGTAGGCTCCAAAATTCAAGTGTAGGCAAAATTTTGGAGGGTGTTTGATGTAGTGTCAACAGAAGGCTATTTTTTTCCCATCTATGAATATAGAGGCATAAATATGTCCACATGATGTAATAACAACATTATAGAAACATATTAAACATTATATCTCTTTCTTTCTCAGCTTACAAAACTATCTATGGAAGATGAATGGTGGCTTGCTTCCTTTTGAGAATTGAAAGCATCAATTATTATAATTATTTCTACTGAGTTACAAGGTAGTGAAAAATTTTCTGCTAGCTATGATGGGACTTCCCACTTAAACGATTTCCATTTGAGAGTAATATATCTCACACCATAATAGAAATCATTTTTTCCCTATATAAAAACGAGACAAATTCAAATACAATATAAGCAACAATTACCACCAATCATCGAGTTATATTTTTTAAACAAAATTGAAATTGCAGAAGGTGCATTTGAATATAGGGATATCCATATACTTGATGTTATGTCAATAAATAAAATGATGGATGAAGGGGAAATAATAGGGGATTCATTTTTCATATCTATTGACTCTATAGACGGGTTAAGGGGTTCATCAATGGGTGGAGAAAAATATTTTTAAAGATGTTTAACCGTACTTTAATTTATTTTCTATTAGTGTGTATCTCTTCTCTTATAATAAAGGGAAATTGTTCATAATTCTAAATGTATGTGGTCCTTAGAATATATGTCAACTTTTGGGGAAGGCCTATGTGCACCTGAATTTATGAATAAATATTAGCAAAGAGGTTGGAAAATTTTCTTATTTCAACTGACAGTGTGATCCTTCCTCAACTGACAGTGTGATCCTTTTCCGTCCGCATGAATTAATTCAAATTCCCTCTCCTGCGCTTCATTTCCTTGAGCTTGGCTGACATGTTCTGCAATTTTTCTACTCAATTCTGCAATTTTTCTACTCAATTCCTCAATTTGCTTGTTAAGTCTACCATTTTCAACCGTTCCTTTTTGAACTCTTTGCTTCTCTAATTCTTGAAAACTCTCCATAGAATCAACCTTCTTCTGTAGACGTTCAATCTCCTTTTCCATTTTCGTTTTTTGTGTAAGCATAGCTTGCAACGTCTTTCCACTACTGACAGGCATTGCCTTGGTCATCTGTTTCTCATCTTCCAAGCAAGTTAGTTTAGCATTACATTCCCTCAACTCGTCCATCAAAGACAACACCTGAGAACTTAAATCTTCATTTATATGTCCCAGTAACTTGTTTTCTCTAGCCATCAATTCTAGCTTAGTTTGTAGTTCTGAAAGGGTATCTTCAAATTTTCTCTTGTCAGCATCGCACAAATGTCGGTCTTGCTCATTTTTTCGAACTAGTTCCTTAGCCTCCTTTCTCGCTACGACAATCTGTGATAAAAGCTCGCCCTTTTCCAATTCCCAAGCTTTGCGTGATGCCTCTGCTTCTGCAGATATCACCTTTGTTTTGTGCTGAGATTCCTGCAATTGAATACCTGCTTTAGAAGTAGCAGCTTCATGTTCTCTTAATTCTTTCTCAACTTTCTGTAACTCATCTTTCATTTTTTTTGCATCTGCAATCCGTGATAAAAGTTCATCCTTCTCCAATTCCCAAGCTTCACGTGTTGCCTTAGCTTCTGTACACATCACCTTAACTTTGTGCTACGCTTCCTGCAATTGAACACCAGCTTTGGAGATAGCAGCTTCATTTTCAGCTTCTTTCTTTGCAAGTTGTTCTCTCAATTCCTTCTCAGCATCTTTCCACTCATTTTTCAGTTTGCTTTCAGCTTCAATTTCTGACCTCAGATGAGTCTCAGTTTCTGACAAAATTATATTTTGTTCTCTTAAGCTTTCGATTTCTTTAGCAAGGTTTTGATTGAGGTTCTCCAACTTAGATGTATGATCATGCTTTTGAAGTAATTCCCAATTGATCGACTCACTCTCCTTTCTTGAATCTACAATCTGTGATATAAGTTCATCCTTTTCCAGTTCCCAAGCTTTACGTGTTGCCTCTGATTCTTTATACATCGCCTGAATTTTTTGCTGAGCTTCCTGCAATTGAGTCTCAGCTTTTGAGATAGAAATTTCATATTCCATCTCTTTCTTTGCAAGTTCTTTTCTCAATTATTTCTCAACTTCTTTCGACCTATCTTTGATTTTGCTTTCAGCTTCAAATTTTGAACTCATTTGAGCAAGATTTTCTGACAAAATAGTCTTTTCATCCCTTAAGCTTTTGATTTCATTAAGAAGGATTTGATTGAGATTCCGCAACTGCGACATCTTATCATCCTGGATCTTTGGAGAGTTGATCCCTTCCCTGGAGGAATCTTGTCCGTTTTCAATCTTAGCATTCGAAGAATTAGCTTGTCGATTTGCAATCTTAGCATCCGAGGAAGCTTGTCCGTTTGCAATCTTAGCATTCGCATTCGTTTTCTGAGAAGCCCTTTTCTGCCCGCCCATTTTGTTTGCTATGGTGAGCTGCCTGCCACAAACAAACGATGAAAAACACTTCTTGTTGTATTATCGCAATAACGAATCCGCTAACTTTATCTATATTACTAGCTGCAGCCGGCTACTGCCTCTAAACATGTAAACGCTACTGAACTCAAGTTAAAATGGCCTAATATTCAGTTAAACTGTATGGAACCCCGTAGAATTTCTGGAGGAAACTAATATTCCGTTAAACTGTATGGAAGTACGCAAATACTCTACATAAAAGAACAAACTGAACTTTAAAAACAGGAAACCTCGTACACGCACAACAATTTTTGAAAACAGCCCTGCCAATCTCAGTGACAAATTTAAAGAAAATTTGTAACTGAATAATCCTTAGCTATGCAGCCCTAGTAACTCCCACATTAACAAAATAAAATATAAAGAAAAAATAAGTGCTCCTCTTCTACCCACATAACAAAATGACAGGCTTTTTCTCTGTCAAAATTTTTTTCCAGTAAAATCTTTTTCTGAATATTTTTTCTCCCGGACGCTTCTACAAAATGACTGTTAGTGATTGTTGTTTCTGAATATTGTTTCTCTCGGACATTTCTACAATTTTCTAAACTCCGCTAGCAAGCTGCAAGTTTAATTATTTTCTTTATGAGATCATCTCGATGTTCTATAAATAGTAGAAATGATACGAGTGAAGTGTGGACCCTGTGTTTATAATGGAGTCAATTAGCCGACCCTTCTTGTTCCGCGAGATACGGTAACAGCCCAGTCTTTTCTTTTCTCCAAGCATAACTTCAACGGCCATCATAATAATCCAACAAGTCATTTTGAGTCGAAAGAGAATGACAGTGTGATAGAGGAGAGAGAGTCAAGAGGCTTAAAGGCCAAGTAAGGCCACGAGGCCAAGAAGGGACGAATTAAAGTAAATTAGGCCAAGAGAGCCCTTTGTAAATCCTTTTATGCGTGTATTTTTATTAATGGAAGAAAATGTTTTCCGAGTGTTTAAAGTTTGTGTAAATGAGCTCCTATCTATTTTTTGTGATAATATGTAATTACAATTTATTAATGTATACAAGAATAATGCATGTCAAGAAAAGTTAAGCTCCGGAGAGAACATTCTATGCAGATGAGGCTGAGAGTCTCTTTATAGTGGAAGAAAGTTTTTGTTGATCATTTATCAGTATATTAGATCAATGATCAAATTTAATTAGAGTCAAGCAGCAGAAGTAATGAGAGTAGGTGTAACAGAAGCATGGAGAGGATCTAGACCATGCCCATACATGTATTAATTTCATAACCAAATCCAAAGCAAAAAAGTTTGTATTATGACTGCGTGAGTGGGAGGAATAAGAAGTACAAAGGCAAAGTCGAGCACAAAGGAGCACAATACTTTGTTTTTTTAACTTTGATGGAAGTCTTTTATTTAACAATGTCAAGATATGGAAGTCGAATTTTTGTGAGCAGGAAGGTCCGCATTTAACAACATAGGGCTAGAGGCTTTATCTCAGAAGGATAAGAAGAGAGTTTAATGGGAACAATTGGGCTGACGAGGACCGTGATAATGTGTGAGGTCAACCAATTAGATGGGAGAAGCGATGACATGGAAGTTCTGTGTGTGAAATTAACAGAGTAAAGTGGGCTCGAGATTGTTGTTGACTCCGCCCAAAATAAAAAGGATCACATGTGTTGAAAAATGGGTCAAGAACGACAATTAATAGGATTTGGGATCGACACTTGATGGGAAAATCCCAGAGTCTATCTCTCAGAGGTTTCCCTTTACATGCATAGTTGGACTGGTTAGGGTGATGTAAGCAGCGGGATGAAGTTTCCCGACAGATAAAATAAATGTGCATGAACGGAAGGGCCGAGGTTGACACACACAAGCCGAAAAATTAAAGAAGCAGGACCAGGTCTTGTCGTGTAGCCATGTCGTGTGAAGTCATCGGGAGAAAATATTAAGTGTCAAGAGCTAATATAAGTGTGTGCTTGGTCTCGGTGGCTATTATACCAAGCTCAACTACGGCGGTTCTATTAATAATGTTTGGGGTGCAGTGGTTATGGTTTAAGGAATAAGGGAAAGGTTTAAAGCATGTTGATGAGTCCCATGAATAAGTAAATTATAAGGCCCATTTTGCTATCCTCCAGCCTATAATTTCCTCTTTTCTCACATTAATTAAGATCATTTTGGCTATAATGTGCCTAATAGGGAGGCTAAAGGATGTTTTTCATACTTCGTGGCCTAATGTGGTTAATGTGCAAGAAAAGAGAATTTTTGAATACATTTACTATGTAGAGTCACATTAGAGGCAGCTAGAGGAGATGTAGGAGGCTTGTCCCATGCATTTACTCTATTATAACTCGACTTAATCCCTAAAATGACTCACCTACAACTCGATGATATACTAGCATCTGAGGCACTCAAGGGGATTGCGAGGATCTAAGGGAACTAGATCCACTTTTTTTTGAGATTTTGGAGCGAAGCGGTCCTCTTTCCAAGGTGGTTGCTACTCATTCATCTTTGTATAAATAAACAAGGCCAAGGGCTCAATAGGATTCATAATTTTTGAGGAGAGATGAGCCACTAAAATCTAGGAGCTTGAGACTACCATTTTTATTTCCTTTGCATGATGTACTTGAAATTTATTTTATGTCAATGAGAAGCTCACTTTTGTTTTGCATCTAAGTTTTTTTTGGAGGGTTGAGTCCCCTTGGGTTAGGGCCCAACCTAGAGGATCTAGTCTCTCTTTGTGTATCTTATCGATGCATTAATTTTTGTAGTAGCATTTCTTCCTTAATAGAAGTTTACTTGCAAAAAAATTTGGTGTAGGTCTCGTTACCACCTCTCTTGTGGGGCGCGTGGTTGAAGAATATGCATTGGCAAGCCAAAAATATGTGGTTATTTCCTTTTGTAGTTGATAGATCTTAGATTAACGCTCTTTTACACACTTTGTTTTTTTATACCCAAGAGTTAAATCACATTTCTCTTTAAGCTTTCATGGATTTAGGTTAGATGCATGTTGCAAGTGAGATTTTCTTTTGATGCAATAAAATCCAACTCATCCTTTCTGATTTAGTACATTTTTCTACAATTTGCTTATTTATTTGGCATTCTTTTCAACTTTAAAAAAAAAAAAAAAATTGTTTGTTTGGTTTGTAGGTACTACTAGTGGCTTGCAGGGTTCGTAGACTTATGCTACATTTCTCCTATCATCATCACCATCTTCTTCCTCATCTCATAGTTCCCTCAAAACTCTTGCACCGAAATTCCATTCCTAGATCATTGAATGACACCATGCACATTTATTTTTGTGCAATATGTGCCTCTGAGTGGTGCCAAGCTTGGAAAAAGCTTCATACATCCTTTATACACCTTCATACAACCTTTCCCACCTTTAAAACATATTTTTCACCCTCAATATGCTCATAGATCCAATCTTGTAGCAATCTTGTAGCAGTCTTATAACATCCTATACCACCATGTAGACTTGACTAGATTTGCTCCAAAAGGTTCATTTTTGTCTCTTAGGCTTGAATAATGACCCCTAGGATCAGAACCCATGATTGAGGAGGACCAAATACCACTTTAGACTTTCCTTTTCTTCACTGCAACACAATTATGCATTTAGGGTTAGAGGACAAATTTACAAATTTGAATAGTAATGATGATTTTCTTTTAAAATGCACTTGGACTTTGTCATTAAAGCTAATTTTATTTGAACACAATGATTAAAAGGGTGATTTATCAATGCATACTAGATTAGGCCTTATTTCTTGAATTTGTGATCCATTAAGGTTTCAATTGCAAGCATTTTTGTTGCATAGGTTCATTTCCTTTTCAAAGAAAATTTTCACACACTGCAATTAGACTAATGTTCATATCCTTGCAAGTAGCACAGATTTTACATTCTACAAGTAGAATAGTATTTCCATTTCTGCAAATGTAACAGTATTTACATTCATGCAACTAAGCTTAGCCTTTACATTTGTATAAATAACATTTTCATTTTTGCAAGTAGATTGATGTTTCCATCCCTACAAGTAGAATAGAACTCTCTCTTTTCATGAAATTTCCTTCCATGATTTAGCTGAAAGAGTGGTCATTGTATGCCTTGATCTGGTCCATTGCTTGTAGGTGGCATGAGTAGAACTTCACCTACTTTGCATATAACATTGTCACCTCTTAATTTTGTATGAACCTTGGATTGATAATTAAAGTTGGTAGCCTTGTGAGTCTCAACATTGTTGTTGTGATACTGGGGCTCATCACTTTTTTGCATTATTTTCCAGGGAGGTCTAAAATTAGGTGTTGTTTCTACTTAGGAGTTTCCTTTCTTCTTCATCTTTTGTTTTGCATCAACATTGCTTGATTTGAAAAAAAAATTAAAAATAAGGGAAAAACACAACAAAAAACAAAACAAGTTCTTTCATGCCTCGTAGGAGTAGGGATATTCAAGGAAACTTTCTACCAAAAATCCCCACCCCTTCAATCAGTCAACCATCACTCTTTTTTAGTGACAATGAACTTCCCTCTTTGACCATAGAGAGTTAGAAAATCATCTATGTGAGCAACCTAAAATTTTTGAAGAACCAATAGGGGAGGAATATCCTTTATTACCTATCGAAAACACGGTTGAAAATAGGAATAATTATTTCTTTCCTATGCAAGAGACCAATGGGGAGGAAAGGATGAATAATATAAACATCATTGCTCTTCCACACTTACATGAACTAGCCTTTGAGGACCCTAACATGTTTATGTTTGATATTTTTGTGGTTTGAAGGACCTATGACTATACCTATGATGAACATAAGTTGAAGTTGTTTTCCTCCACCCTCAATGATGCAACCTTCATGTGCTGGTTTATGAGCCTACATGGAGGCAACACCACTACCTCAACACAAATGCAACAAGCCTTTAATAATAAGTAAATGGATTATTGTAGGTCTAAGGAGACAAAAGAATAAATATCTAGGATGATCCTAGGGCCATATGAGTCCTTAGAAGATTATGAGGAAAGGTTCCAACTAAAATATAGGAGGGCTAAATGTACCCTTGACCCTGAATCACTCAATTTTGTACTCCTCTGAGGGATCATGGAAGATTTAATGGAGACCCTCAATATGTTGTTTGGAGGAGACATTTACCAGCTGACCTATGATGACATCAAAACAATATTCAAGAATCATTCTAGGGTCGCAAGGAAGAGAGGTAGGTCTAGTCAAGGAATGGTCAATTCTTCTCCCTCCACCTCGACCATCAAACATGAGATATGGAGTATGTTGTAAGACTTGAAGAGTGATATGTTGCATAATTTTCCCTTACAGATGGATATGATGTATATTAAAAGGAAGCAATAGGAAGTATAAAGGGAACTAGCCATATTTTTCACCACACGCACCAAGAGGCATCCCAAAAATGAGTGTCCACTAAACACAATAGAGGAATTCTCTTTTTTTAGGGGAAACATGCAACAAAAAAATGTCCCTCTCTTCATACCAAGGGGAAGAGAATGGCTTGGAGTAGCTTTTCTTCATCAACTAAATGAGGCCAAAAGGCCCTCAACCATATCAACAGGGTATGCAGGGTGCACAATATCCTCCTTATAATCCAAATTAGAATGCACCCTTCCAACCTTGGTATCTTCCAACTCACCAATCATTTTTTATGCCCTCATCTTGGTCCTATACTCCTCACTACCCTCCTTAGGTTGTCAACCCACCTTTCCATCCATATCAACCTCAAACTTCTTGATGGGGAAACTCTTCACAAGGATAGAGGCCTTAGGAAACCTAACCTCATGCCTTAATACCTCATCCTCCACCTAAACCATATCTACCCCACAACAACCCACCTAAGAAACCTAAAATTCTTTCCCAACCCAATCTAAACCTAAACAATAAGCAAAAAAAATAGGGTCTACAATGGGGAAACATCCTATCCTTATTATGTTATGGAAATCCAAGATATCAACCTTTGGTTTGGGAAGGTACTTCCAGATGCTCACTCACCTTCTTCCCATAAAGATCTTGAAGAAGAGAAGGAAGATATAAATTTTGGCCCCACCTAAAAAACATACCCCAAAATAGGCTGAACTTATGGGAGAATTGAATAATTTGTCTATTAAGATACCCCTTCTCCAGGCCATCAAATATGTCCCCATTTACAAAAATCTCACCAAGAAAGAATGTTTCAAGAGTTATGGGAGGAGAAAAAGATATGCCCCCAATATCAATGTTGTTAGGGAGCTATATGATCTAATGCTTGGGAAGGTGATCTCCCAAAAGTACTTGGATCCTGGTAGCTCAGTGGTGGATGTGCATATTAACAACATTGTAGTCCCTAACACCTTGATTGATCTTGGCGCTGCATTCAATGTTATGACCAAGGAAACCATGCTAAATATCAACCTGCAAGGAGCCTTGAGGAATACCACTATGATGTTGCATATTGTAGATATATCCACAATATCCCCTAAGGGATTTATTGAGGATGTGACGGTCTTTATTGAGTCCCGGGAGTATCCCATAGATTTCCCTGTCCTCCAACCCAAAACCAATTTTAATGGTTACCTTCTCATCCTAGGGAGACCTTGGTTGGCCACAATTGATCCTTACATTAGTTGCAAGGCTAGGAACATTACCATCAATAATGAGCATATCTCAAAGAAGCTTGTATTATATCCCCCTGCTCAACCCTCTGTTAAGCATGACTTACCCTTGTGAATAAAGGACAAGGAAGAATAACACCTTTATGAATCATACCTCTACCAATTTTGTGCAATAACCACTATTTTAGGAAGTAGGTAGCTAGATGAAGATGACCTTATTGACCACTTCTTAAGGAATAAACCTCCTATTGTCATGTTAATTGATGAGTTAGTATGGGAATCCTTAGAGAAACCTGAGAACAAGCCATAGACTAAAATGTGATATGCTTATCCTGATATATTTCATGCCAAGGTTGTTAAAATCTTCATATCTAGAAATATAAAAATAAATCCTTCTCTCTCATTGTTACACAGTAATTTGTCACCCTGTTCACTTACCTTCCCCAATCCCAAAGTTCCCTGTGATGAATATTGTGCAACATTTTCACCTTGAAAAATACATCAAGATATCCTTTAAATAATAAAAGAAAGCTGCCTTAAAGATTTTATGAAGAATCCTAGCTCAAACCCTAAATTTATGGGTCATCACTTTTCTCCACTTATTTTCCCGTGCTGATGGCAGCTTGCACATTCTAGCCTAGCGCTGCCAAGTCTCTTCTGATTGGAAAAACCGCATTGAACCCTTTCTGGTAGTTTTTCCTCAAATGGAGAAGAGGCTTCGAGATCTAGAAGCTTCTAAGACGAAAAGTTGGATATTGTTCTGTGGAGATATGGTCGAGCTTTCTCATTTGTATCTCTTGATCTTATGAATAGGGGATTATCCCTTGAAAAGTGGGCCTTCCTCCTTCTTTCATGGGCTCCTAAATCCCTCTCTCTTCCTATAAATTGATCCCCATCAACCCTCCACTACTAGTTGGTCATTGTGGGGATGGTCTGATCATTAATCCTTTGTATCCCTATGTTGTGTTAATTCATAAATTTATATTCGGGAGAAGGACCGCTTGAAGAGCCTCAGTTTGGACTTGGACTACAACAAAGGGAGGCCTCCAACATCAAGGCCATTGTTGTAAGCTTCCTCTTTTATATTATCAATAATGCATCTAGTGTTTCATTTTCTATATTCATTTCGATATTCGTACAAGTAGCAAAATGATCCTTGATCTGCTAGGTAGTTGATATTCAATGTATGCTTTGTATTGGATCATGTTTGTTGTTGTCTCTTTATATCCTATACGTATTTTAATTCCACCAGGAGCAAGGATCGAGGCTGAATGATTGTGGATCAAGGACACCATCAAAGGGATGAGCATAGCATCAGGAAAAGGTAGGTCCTTTCCCCTTTCTCATCTTGCTTTGAATATTTACTAAGAAAGTGTCCATTAACTAGTCTCATACATTTCTAGACCCACTCTAGGACTAGAGAGATCACCTCTTTCTGCAGAGGGGATTTTATTCACAAAAAAATTAGTCACTCTGCTGGGGAGCTTTAGCCTCTTTGCCTTCCATTTTCTAGTTTGGTTTTTGATCAATTTGAGTGATCATTGAGATCTCAGTTTGTTTAGGTCTCTGTAGGTCTGCATAGGATTTGGTCATTGCTTTAGGGTGTCATTTCTAGTTCGAGTGTTGAAATTATTTTTTTATTTTTCCTTGTATTTCTCGCTCAGCTCTTTTTTTTCTCGTATAGTCATGCCAACAATGTTCTCTATAAAACAGTCGCATTGATCTATCTTTTAGAACTAGTTTTCTCCTGACATACGTATTAATCCTAGAGATAGGAAAAATATAGGGTTTCCCTTTAATATTTCCAGTGTATCTTGACCTATGAAGTGTCTTTCAAGTATGAATGACTTGCTACCATTGTGTTTGTTTTGTTCATTTTGTTTGAGTGATTTTTTTTCCTCTTTGACTTTGCTTGTGCTTGAGTGGAATTGCATCATCTTCTAGTTTTTCTAGGTCAATTGACCTTCTCCTGTCACTTGTGTTTGTTGTCAGAGAGTTGTTAGCTCTATCTCAAAGTTTTGCTGCAATCATTCCAAACAATATTTCATATTAATTTTAGCTTTTTTTTAGATTGTTTTTATTTTCGTTGAGTCATCACAGCACTTTGCAATCAATTTTGATTAATTGTCAAACATATATCACAATTGTTTGATTTACAAGTTTGAAAGTGCTAGTTGGATCTGATTTTCCATTTTGAAAAGTAAATTGAAAGTCATTTTCATCTTCGAGCTTTTGAATTGGTTTGTTTTTATTCATTTTGAAAAGAAAGGTGAAAGTAATTTTCATTTAAGTATTTTTGAAATGATTTATTTTCCATTCAATAAAGAAAAAGAGAAAAGTGTGTTTCTTTTGCAAATTCTTTGTTCGTTTGGTTAAGTTTTACTTTGCCTTTTGATTGCATTAGTTTGCATATGAGAATTCAAAGTAAAAGGAAAAAAAAAAAGATTTAATGCATCTTAGTGAAAAGAGAAGTGATTTCATTTTTCAGTGAGTTTTCATTTGGGGATAGTGAACGCGAATTCAGATTTTTTTTATTTTTAAGTTCATTTCAATAATTTTGGGCTAGCTGGGGACCATCATTTCTTATTGCATTTCTTGTATTTTTCACTCTTGTTAGCACTTATTCCCTCATTAGTTTATATTTCATCGAAATGAAATGGATTCTTTTTTTCATTTAGCTGCATTATAGGATTCAGGTGACACCACTGTTGAGCCTAAAACTGAAACATAATCAAATATCAACTTTAAAATTTATTCAATTAACCTTAAGGAGAATTTGAAATTAACAAAAACATCTATAGGTCTAGGCTATAGACGCGTTATGATGTCCTAAATCGTATCAGTTGTCGCTAATAGTCTGTGTTACATTCCGAGGGTGATATCCCGACCCATGTATAGAAGTATATAGGACTATGCTTCATGTATGGTAAGTATATGGGGACGCTCTCATTGGAAGGTTGCACATTAGACAACACTACTATGAACTGAGCTCCCATAGATCGTCAAGTATATTTTGGGAGACCCCTTTAGATTGCAAACCTACCATAGGTAACCGATTCAATGACCTTGTAGACGTGATACACCGAACACAACATTCGAGGAGATTGGTTGTCATACGTCAAGTCCTTGGTTTTCAAAGGTGTATATTGTAGTTCACAGATACTTGGTAAACCCTTTTTGCCTAGATTACCTCTTTTGATTTATTTTGTTTAATTCTAAAATTGAATGTTTGCGATAACATATTACTCATGCACAACTCCTTAGCAGGTCTTAGGTTGAGACTAATGGAAATAGTTCCTGAGTTTACCAATTAGGAAATCCCCTTAGATGGGAATCTTGGTCCTTTTCCTTCTTTTGGAAATGTTGGCGGTCCCTATATGGCAACGTTGTCCCTCCCGGGATTAACCATTGGTTTTCTAGTTTGGTTATTTTCAACCCCCATGGTTCCAAACTTCCAAGCTTCTTCTCAAGAAAGTTCACCTCCACCTGAACAGTGTCAACCTCATTTTGATCTGAAGGTTGAACCCTCACTTCTTTGCTTGTTTCTTCACCTTGTTCTTCCTCTTCTCCTGGTGAAATTCTGGATTCTAGTAACTAGGAAGCTGTTGAAGCCTAGAAAATCTCTGCTTCAAACATCGGGGAAAACCACCCGGTCGGGACCTTAAGACAGCTACTTTTCCATTTGGTATGGTGGCTCCGACTGGATTTAAAGGACCAGTTTCCTTATAACTAAATGGATTGGTTTGGATGGGTGGAAATGAGACTAAATTAACTGAAATAAAACTATCTAATTTAAACTAAATACTGGTAAAGAAATTCTAACACTAACACGGGTAATTATATGTGAATACAACTTAAGATTGTTCCAATTTAACAATAACCATGAAAATGTATTATTATTTAAATTGAAATGTGCAAAAACAAATAAAGATAACTATGTTTAAGAAATTAAATAGAGTTGTATTAGCATATTGCATTCATCATTGTATACCATCTATATATACTTATGAAAGATAACGTTTCAATTATACTCAGAAATGATATATAAAAGGAAGCGTTGTGAAAACAAATATATATAAATGATAGCAATTTTAAAGCGAATATCATAAGACAAAAGAAATCAACGGTGAAAGGATAGAAATACCTCATTCATCTTGAAGACTTTCAAATGCAATGTGATACTCTAATCCAATAACTCTGATGCAAAATCAAATTCCAAGGTACAGAAATGCAACACTTCAAAGATAATTCCGCATGAAAATCACCAGATGTGATCCTTTTTAAAAATATATAAGACAATGGAGTACATAAATGCAATCTCCAAGTCAAAAAATATTAAGATCCAGGACCCCTCTCTAAATGCATGAGAAGGGTTTAAATACTACTTAGCTAAATCTAAAAATAGTCTTATTACAAAAATTAAGGATTCGGTTCAATGACCGTCCTTTTCCTAGGCTAAAATACAGTAAAATTAAAACTAAATGTAACTATCTATGAACTTGTTCTTTTAAACTTGCAGGCATCTAGCATAGTTTTGAGAAGATGCGGTTGACCGACTTCAGAATTCAACTGTCCGGAAAAGACAGAGTCGGCAAGTGTAGGAGCAATCTTCTCTGTAGCATTGATGATATAATTAAGCGCACTGTGCTGACTGTGTGGCTTCACCAAGTACATCCAGTATGAGTCCCAATTCAATCTTGTCAGCCCTTGGATAGATTTTGCTCTTTCTTCTGCCTTTTGCCTCCATTCTGTTTGCAATTGATGTGCCTGTGGGAGATATCCTGGAACAGTTTCAGGAATCAAATTAGCTTTGTGTAAATTGTCATTTACACAATCTGTAAGAGTGTTTGCCGCTGTAGCCGCCTCCTCTGCTGCCTTTTCTGACCTTCTGATTTGTGCATCCCAGTTATTGGAGTTTTTTGTTCCGTTATCGATTTTACAATTTCATCTTGATTTTGCTTCACCATTTTCTCATATCATACTTCTAGCCAAAGTAGTTTCTTTTTATCGATTTGTCCTTTTGCAGGAGTTTTCCTCTGTGCTGAACACGCTCCACATCTTTTTCCTTGCTCAGCATTAAGTGCCTTGAATTTGGTCAATGTTTCCTTATTTTGTCTTATAGTTATTTCAAGTCTCTTCGACTCTCGTCTTTTCTCAAGAAGAGCTTTATGTTTCTCTGAGAATTCCTGACCTCCAACAGCTTCTTCAGTAATTTTTTAAAAGCTCTATAGAGGCTAATTTTGGAAAACTTAAATACCTTATCTTGTGGTAGAAACTGTGTCAATTTTCCCACTTGGACATTTGAACTTGTGAACAACGTCTGAAACATCGTTTTTTGGTACTGTCTACTCGTGTTTGATTTTCTTCTATGGTTCATCTCTTTTGGTCCATTCCTGTGTGCATTCTGACAAATTCACATGTTCTCTAGCAAATTCTTCCATAAATTGCTTATTATAAGTCGCCTGAAGTTCCGGCAATTTATATATCAACTTCACGTCTTCCGTGGTGAACGACCCGATTAGCTCTTCAGATGGAGTTCTAAATTGCCTATCTGAAATATCGGTGTTGTCCAGCACCCATCTCACTATGTCTGTATATGGGAGAATCCTTGGCCTTGCCGCTATTCTATGCAGAAATGAGCAAGCCAGTTCTCTAAGGGTTGCCTCGGATGTATTACTAGAACCTGCTGTAGCCACAACTTTCAACACCACAGGGTTTTCTTCTTCTAACAGATTATACATTCCTTCCCAAGTGGATATACTGGCATCCTTATTACAAGCGGTGTCTGCATACAGCGAAGCCATTTCTCTGTTTTCAGAATTCGAGCTCTTCTCCTTCTTACCCATAGTGTTTAGTGAAAGCTTTGTATAGACGTTTGCTCCTTCGTGCCTACGTTTTACGAGTAAATGAGAGTAATGGCATAAGAAAGGTGATGAGACTGTTTTAAATGTGAAGGCGGATGAAATATAATATTTTAATCGTGAAACGACTTTCAATCAAAACAAAATCTCATTTACCATTAATTGTCAATCCAATCATTTAATCTAATCATTAAAGCGCATAACAGATTTGATATATGGGAAGATTGCCTTTGGACAACGCGCCTACATGAATCTGTGACATTGCGATCTGCGATTTGCTGCGCAATATCGCAATATCGCAATGTCGCAATATCGCAATATCGCAAAATGAAGCCATCGCAGTTATGTAAAATAGCGCAAAAGTGGAAATTGCGCAATAGCGCAAAAGCGCACATCGCAAATCTCGCAAAAGCGCAAAATTGAAAATAGCGCAAAAGGTATTCATTAATCACTTCTGTTTTCTGCGCTATGTGATCTGCGACCAATACGTTTATTGTATAAGCTTTTGGGATCGCATTATCGCAAAAGCGCAAAATCGCATTTTCAGTTTTATAAAAGATATATACCATTTTGCTATGGATGCGCTATTTTGTTTAAAGAGCAATTTTATCTTAATCTATCATAAACTTAAGTGTTTCTTAATGTTCTTTCTAAAGGATTTCTATAAGTTTATGATAGAAAGTTTTATTTGAAAAGGAAAAAAAATCCTAATTGATTTTTTTGGATTTTTAAACTAAGGGTCCCCATTTATTTAGTATTATTACTAATATTAAATAAAAAGGAGGGTTGTTGCTGGTCACAACAATTGGCGATTCACTGAAAGAAACAATTATCTCTGAAAAAATAAAATGAACACTATATCTTTAGTAAGTAAATATTTTTAAAGATAATGAAAACTATCTTAGGATAATTCAAATAAAATGTAACTATGAAAAAAGAAATAAAAATCATTTCATAATTTCTTTCTAATTCCTTAAGAATAAAAACATTTTGGGTTATCTCAAGCTTTGATTGGTGTTAATAATGAAGTAAGTGGTTCTCTCCAAGTTTTGGTTTTATAATATACTCTATTGTCATAGGTATTGTCTCTGCTGCCAGCAAACGTTCATAGTCTCGACAGGGTTACCTTTAAACCATTAACCATTCATTGTCCCATCCAATTAAAATTATGACTTTTTAAAAGATAAATTCATAAGACCTATTATCTCATGTTTTTGTCTTTTATTTATTTTTATTTTAAGAGCCATTGTTCTGGTTTGGTAGCCAGTTAATAACAATGCCATTCACTAGTTATAATTAAACTGAACAGGCTGGCTCGTGATGAGACCCCTTGTCTTACATTTATAAGCCATTACCCTGTTTTGGTATGCGGTATTGGTAATGTCAGTTTTATTACTCCTTATGAACATGGTAAGTCGGCTCATAATGAGACCTCTTATCTCTTTAAATTTCCAAATTTCTTAGAATTACATTCTAAAAAATCACAACTTAAATGGATGGGGTGAAATAGTTTTATCCTTAAGAATCAATGGATGACAATTTTCAGAGTTTTTTTTAAGTTCCAAAACTTTGAAAAATCTTTACTTTGATAGATAACCTTTCTTTGCTTAATAAACTTATGATGATTTACATTCTTCTCAAGTTTTCAAAAGATCATGTAAATGATTGAAATAATCTTTCAAAGTTTAACATCTTATTTTAAACTATTCAAAAACTGTGATCATTACTTTTAAAAATTCTTATTTACACAAAATAAATATTTATAATATTTTCCGAAGAAATTTTCTTAAATAGTAAACAGTCAATCAGAGACTTATTAACAACCTTTATTTGCAAAAACAAAAAAAACAATCAAAATTCTGCAGAAAGGAATATGTACAGTTAAGAAGGGGTTACCTCCTTATGAAAAGAATTTCTTCAAGATAAGCCCATTTACAGGAAGAGATTCTCTCTTACCCGTTAGATCTTGGAGTATGAATGTATTTGAGCCTATCTTCTCAACGATCTAAAATGGTCCAAGCCACATTTTCTGAAATTTGGTATGTTTACATTTTTCTTCGTGTGCTTTATCCCATTTCAGAACAAGATCACCAATTGACAAAATTTTTGAGCTGGTAGAACTTGCATCAAAAGAAGATTTTACAAGTTGTTGATGTTTTTCATGAGTAATTTTTGCTTTATTCCTATCTTCTTCTAGTTTAAGGATTTGATCATATCTCAATTGAATGGATGAAGAAGGATTTTCTTCAATAAATTGCACTAAGGCTAATGATGGAAGAGTTAAATTTGATGGTATCACAGCTTCTTTTCCATAAATCAGATTGAAAGGTGAAGTCCCTATTGAAGCTTTTTCAGTGATACGATCAGCCCATAACGCAAAGATTAAAGATTTGTGCCAATTCTTTTGATTTTGATCAACGGTCCTTTTAATGATTTTGATAAGGTTTTTATTAGTGGATTCAGCCAAACCATTACCTTGTGGATAGTAATTTGCTGAATATTTTAATTTAAAACCTCTTTTGACTGCAAATTCTATTAAACTATTTCCAGAGAAGTAAGATGCATTATCAAAGACAAGAGCTTGAGGTACACCAAACCTGGTTATGATGAATTGATCTATGAAATCAATAATTGCATCAGAATTGGCTACCTTCAACGGGATTGCCTCTACCCATTTTGTAAAGTAATCAGTTGCAGTAAGGATATACTTGTGCTGTTTGGAAGAATGAGGTACTATCTCACCAATAATGTCAAGCCCCCATTGTTCGAATGGTTGCTCAATAGTCACTGGTTGCAAAGGAAAAGTTGGTTTCCTTTGTCTTCCACTTGCAGTTTGACCAATTTGGCCCTTCCTTACGTAATCATGCGTATCTTTAAAAATGGTAGGCCAATAATACCCAGCACGAATTATTTTTTGAGCTGTGGTATCACCTCCAAAATGACCTCCTGCTGGTCCATCATGCAATTCCTGCAAAACCTTTTCAACTTCAGTCTTTTCAAGACATCTTAATAAAATTGAATCATAATTTTTTCTAAATAACACATTATCAATGATATCATATTTAATAGCCTTTAACCTTAAAGCGCGTTTACTCTTATAACTGAGATTAGAAGGAGCATACCCATTTTTCAAGTAATAGATAAGATCAGCATACTGGGATTCGAAATCTGTAACACTTATCTGACTTACTTGAATATCTTGATTTGAATCTTGATTTTCTGGTATGTTATGAGCTCCTGCCAATAATCTGCAAAAACATTGTCCTCTAACAATCTTAGCTGGTTTAATATCAATATCATATTCTTGCAAGGTTGTTACCCAGTTAGCTCTCTTTTCTCCTACTTCTTTTTGAATTAATAATTGCCTCACTGCAGAGAATGGGACAATTATTTTTGTATGTGTTTTCAAGAGAAAAGGTCTGAAATGTTTGATTGATTTAAACACAGCAAAGGCTTGCTTTTCAACATCGGAATAATTAAGCTCAGCTCCTTGCAGATTTGAGCTAAAGAAATAAATTGGTGCTTCGATTTCTTGATCATTGAGTTGTGTTAAAACGGCTGCATAGGATGTTTCAGTGGCCAGAGTATACAAAGTAAAATCTTTTGAAAAATCCGGGGTATTCAATGTTGGTGCATTAATGATCGCTTGTTTGATTTCCTCAAAAGCTTATTTTTCTTTATGCGTCCATTTGAATATTGAATTCTTCTTAATCATATTTTGCATAGGTAAAACAATAAAAGAAAAATCAGGAATAAATCTTTTAACAAAATTGATCTGTCCAAGAAATGATTGCATGGATTTTTTGTTATGAGGTAAAGAAATATCAAAAATTTCTTTCACTCTATCTGGATCAATATATATACCATCTTTTGATACAACAAATCCTAAGAGTTTTCCTTCACCTAAAGCAAAGAAAGATTTCTTCGGATTTAAAGAAATACCAAACCTTCTACATCTTTCAAATATTTGTTTTAAATCATGTAGATGATTGGCTCTCTTTTTTGAAAATACTGTTATGTCATCAAGATAAACAACAATTGATTTATTGATCAAACCTTTAAATGCTATATCCATGGCCCTTTGAAAAGTTGCTCCTACATTTATTAGACCAAAAGGCATTTTCTGATAAGCATAAGTTCCCCATTTTGTTCTGAAAGTTGTTTTCAATCTGTCATCTGGATGAACTAAAACTTGATTATAGCCTGAAAATCCATCGAGAAAAGACATAAGTTTAGAACCAGCTACCTTTTGAAGTATCTGTTCCATGGTTGGCAATGGAAAATTGTCTTTTAAACATGCCTTGTTTAAATTTCTGAAATCAATACAGATTCTTATATCACCATTCTTCTTCCTTACAGGTACCATATTGGAAACCCAATTGGAGTGCCTGACCGGAAAAATGATTTTGGCTTTTAAAAGTTTATTGAGTTCTGATTTGATTTGTCCTTCGAGATTTGGATGGATCTTTCTCAACTTCTGTTGAACCGATTTAATATCAGGAAGCATTGGAATTGTGTGTTGAATAATCGAAGTATCATACGTTTTTAGATCATCATAATTCCAAGCAAAAACATTTTTATACTTGTTCAGCAGTTTAATGAACGCGTTCCTTTCCTCTGGTGTTAAATTGAGTCCTAAGTTAACGTTTTGAGGTTTAGAATCAGAACCAAGATTTACTAATTCAAACTTCAAAGTAGAACTTTGAAGTTTAGCATTAGTGACTTTCTTGAATCTGTCTTTAATGTCATATAAATCCTCTAATTTAACAACAGATTTTGGAATGGGGTTTTCATTACCTTTTGAAGAAATTTGTAAATCATGATCATCTTCGTCAATAATTTGCTCATCATATGATTTCTCTGAGGTCATGAAATTTAGAATATCTTGATCATGATAGAATACTCTCCAATTTGTAACATTATCTGGGACAGATGGAAGAAAAATCAATTCTACAGAAAACCTATCAGGACTGCAATCTTCAGCAGGTAGGAGTTTAGATGCAACATTAGCTAACAAGTCAGCTGATGTATTCCGATTCCTAGGAATAGGAGAAATATTGAATGCTAAAAAATGAGTGGTGAGATCTTGTACTAGGGTTTGATAGTGTTTAAGATGTCCTGAAAGGCAATGAATAGTATTCCTAACTTGTTTTATGAAAATTTCGGAATCACCAAAGACTTTCAAGTATTTAACATCTAACCCTATAGCTTTATAAAGTCCTTGAACAAAGGCTTCATATTCTGCGGTATTGTTAGTACACTCAAATTTTAACCTACATGACAGCATGATTTTCTCCCCATCTGGATCAATTAAGATGCATCCAGCTCCAGCTCCATCACTAGACTTCGATCCATCAAAATATAACGACCAAAATAAAGATTTGTCTATTGGCTTATCTACAATTACATCAGAAATATTTACAATTCTGGAAGAATCAGATTATGAAAAATTTTCTATCTGAGAAACAAAAGTATTTACAGAAAAAGGTGATTGAGGAGCTTCGAAGTTTCCAAGAAATGATTCAGCAGAATAACCTCCAAGAATATTGTTGTTGAATGCCACAGGCTCATTAGGTTGTTCGAATTCAGTGATAGTGTGCATCATATGTTTTTCTCGTTCAATTTTAATTTGATTTGGTTTCCCTTTGTATGGAAGCCACATATGCGAATAATCAGTCGAGATATAACCATTAAGTTTCGCAGACCAGTCCCTGCTCAAGATTAATCCATAGAATTCAGGAATATCAGCAATCAAAATATCAATTCTTTGGACAATCCTAGGATCGGAGGGTAATTTGATAGTAACTGAATTGATTTCTCCTACCACTTGGACTTTAGAGCGATCCAATTGAACGATATGAACTGCTGATTTCTATGGTTCGATATTCAATTTAGCACAGACAGAAGTAGGCATTATATTGGAGGAAGCTCCAGAATCAATCAAACAATTGTGCAGATTTTTATTGTACATCTCATAAGTCAAAAGAAAAGGAGGAGTTTGAGAATTTGAATTTTCTCCAATGAGCACAGTATCAGTAGCATCTACCTTATCTGGTGGCTTACCAGCTCCTCTAGCTGCTTTTGCAACTACACCACTTGGTAAAGGAGCAATTGGTGTAGCGTTTAATTCTTTCAATAACAACTTTTGCTGGTGTTTTAGTTTGCTGAGTTCATGTAAGGAAATATTAGCTTTGATATTTTTCATGTCCTCGACAATGTTGTATTCCATAGGATCTGACACTACTAAAGTCTTTGCTGTTGATGTAGGAGGATTAGAAGAGGATGGCTGATTTTGAGTAGGTAATGGAGAAGTTTTCTTTACAGGGGATTTGTCTTTGGTACTTGGAGTTGTAATTTTCTTTTTAGTAACTGTTTGCACTGGTTCCTTTGTGGATTTACTCCTAGTACTTACATGCATAGCTTCTTCACTATCAGAATTAGGGAGAATAAAATCCCACATTCCATTCAATTCAGCTATTTCTTCATTTTCATTTTCTTCATCTGATACTATAGATATATCTTCTTCATCTTCCTCTTCTTCTGATTCTGCATTAGAGATTGCATTAGGAGGTTTAGATTCAACTTGGTTTCTTCTAAAATTTCGGAATGGTTTCTTGGTAGAAGTTTCAGCCACTTGTTTTTTAATTTCAACCATTTCATTTGACATGGTTTTAAGAACTTTCTGTAAACCTTCCATGTCGTATGGATCTTTGGCCTTTTTCTTTGAATCATATTTGAAGCTGACTTTATTTGATTTCCTTTCCTCGATAGCATTTTTCTTTTCCAGAGAAGTAATTCGTTTTTCCACTGCAATAGCTTCTTTCATATTCTCAGCTAATGTAGGCTTTGCAGCTCTATCCACGAAAATTGCTATGTTTGAGGGTAAGGCAGTTATGTACCATTCAATTCTGACTTGTTCACTGGGCTGTGAATCTATGTGAATTTTGTTCAAGAGTTTGTTGAATCTAGCATTGAATTCTTTAATGGGTTCCTTGGGTTCTATCTTCAAATTTGAGAGGTCATTGAGTAAAGTTGTTATTGATCGGTCATCTCCAAATTTGGTTAAAAAATGATCTGCAAAAATGTCCCAACTTGTTATAGATCCTGATGGTAATGAAAAGTACCATGATCCTGCTACTCCCTGGAGAGTATAAGGGAATAATCTAACTACAACATCTTCATGTATGACTCCATTCAAATTAATAGCCAGCATAAAGTTATTGATATGTTCTTCAGCTTGAATGTTAAGATCTGGGCTAAACTTTGGAAGCCATTTTCCAGGATTGTCTGGTAAATCATGTAAAGGTGCAGCCATGTTGACTGCCCCTGGAGTAGACCATGGTCTCTGTGCCATTATTGGAACAACTAATGGAGGGATAGTATAAACTGGTGGTGTTTGAATAGAAATTGTTGGAATAGATGATGTGGAGATTAATGATGATTGAGGAGATGATGTGGAAACTATTGTACTTTGTTGAGAAGGGATTTTGGAAACAGGTATTTGAATATTAGATGTTGAAATTATATCACTTACTGATTCCGATCGAGTTTTTCTTGTCTTGACTCTACTAGGTAAAGGGAATTCTTTCGGAGAAATACCAAGTTTTTCACTTTGAAGCCTAGTAAGAGATTTTGAAGAAACAAATTTTGAAGTTACACTACCTTCAGATATTTCAGACTCTTCTAGAGATAATGAGAACCCTTTCAATTTATGAATTAAATCTTGAACTTCGGGAGACTCAGGATGTTTATTATCTGAATGTTTTGAGATTTTGGTAGTGGGTGTCTGAATTTTTTCTGCAGTTTCTTCTCTAGGATTTTGAATTTCAGAAGAAATTGAAGAAGTTAATGAGGGTGTTTTGCTCTCAGAATGGCTTGTGGATAAAGATTTACTTTTCATTCATAGCTCGGGCCCTCCTTCTAGCGCCAAAAATGTTGAATCCTAGAAAATATCTTCTTCAAACATCGGGGAAAACCACCCGGTCGAGACCTTAAGACAGTTCCTTTTTCGTTTGGTATGGTGGCTACGACTGGATTTAAAGGACCAGGTTTAGATGGATGGAAATGGGACTAAATTAACTAAAATAAAACTATCTAATTTAAACTAAATACTGGTAAAGAAATTCTAACACGAACCGGGGTAATTATATGTGAATACAGCTTAAGATTGTTCCAATTTAACAATAACCATGAAAATGTATTATTATTTAAATTGAAATGTGCATAAACAAATAAAGATAACTCTGTTTAAGAAATTAAACAAAGTTGTATTAACATATTGCATTCATCATTGTATACCATCTATATACACTTATGAAAGATAACGTTTCAATTATACTCAAAAATGATATATAAAAGGAAGCGTTGTGAAAACAAATATATATAAATGATAGAAATTTTAAAGCGAATATCATAAGACAAAAGAAATCAACAGTGAAAGGATATAAATACCTCATTCATCTTGAAGACTTTCAAATGCAATGTGATACTCTAATCCAGTAAATCTGATGCAAAATCAAATTCCAAGGTACAGAAATGCAACACTTCAAAGATAATTCCGCATGAAACTCACCAGATGTGATCCTTTTTAAAAATATATAAGACAATGGAGTACAGAAATGCAATCTCCAAGTCAAAAATATTAACATCCAGGACCCTTCTCTAAATGCATGAGAAGGGTTTAAATACTACTTAGCTAAATCTAAAAATAGTCTTATTACAAAAATTAAGGATTCGGTTCAATGACCGTCCTTTTCCTAGGCTAAAATACAGTAAAATTAAAACTAAATCTAACTATCTATGAACTTGTTCTTTAAACTTGCAGGCATCTAGCATAGTTTTGAGATGATGCGGTTGACCGACTTCAGAATTCAACTGTCCTGAAAAGACAGAGTCGGCAAGCGTAGGAGCAATCTTCTCTGTAGCATTGATGATACAATTATGCGCACTGTTCTGACTATGTGGCTTCACCAAGTACATCCAGTATGAATCCCAATTCAATCTCGTCAGCCCTTGAATTGATTTTGCTCTTTCTTCTGCCTTTTTCCTCCATTTTGTTTGTAGTTGATGTGCCTGTGGGAGATATCCTAGAACAGTTTCAGGAATCAAATTATCTTTGTGTAAATTGTCATTTACACAATCAGTAAGAATGTTTGCCGCTGTAGCCGCTTCCTCTGCTGCCTTTTCTACCCTTCTGATTTGTGCATTCTCCTTTATTTGAGCTTATTGCTCTGTTATTAATTTTGCAATTTTATCTTGATTTTTCTTTGCCATTTTCTCATATCATACTTTAGCCAAAGTAGTTTCGTTTTTATCGATTTGACCTTTCGCGGTAATTTTCCTCTGTGCTGAACACGCTCCACATCTTTTTCCTTACTCAGCATGAAGTGCCTTGAATTTGGTCAATGTTTCCTCATTTTGTCTTACAGTTATTTCAAGTCTTCTTCAACTCCCGATTTTTCTCAAGAAGAGCTTTATGTTTCTCTGAGAACTTTTGACCTTCAACAGTTTCTTCAGTAACTTCTAAAAGCTCTATAGAGGATAAATTTTGGCAAACTTACATACCTTATCTTGTGGTAGAAACTGCGTCAATTTGCCCACTTGGATGTTTGAACTTGTGAACAGCGTCTAAAACATCCTTTTTTGGTACTGTCCACCCGTGTTTATTTTTCTTCAATGGCTCATCTCTTTTGGTCCATTCTTGTGTGCATTCTGACAAATTTGCATGTTCTCTGGAAAATTCTTTCATAACTTGCTTATTATAAGGCGCATGAGGTTCCGGCAACTTATACATCAGCCTCACGTCTTCCGTGGAGAATGACCCGATTAGCTCTTCAGATGGAGTTTTAAATTGCCTGTCTGAAATATCAGTGCTGTCCAATACCCATTTTACCATGTCCGTGTATGGGAGAATCCTTGGTCTTGCCGCTATCCTATGCAGAAATGAGTAAGTCAGTTCTCTAAGGGTTGCCTCAGACGTATTACTGGAACCTGCTGTAGCTACAACTTTCATCACCACAGGATTTTCTTCCTCTAACAGATTATACATCCCTTCCCAAGTGGATATACCGGCATCCTTATTACAAGCGGTGTCTGCATACAGCGAAGCCATTTCTCTGTTTTCAGAACTCGAGCTCTTCTCCTTCTTACCCATAGTGTTTCGTGAAAGCTTTGTATAGACGTTTTCTCCTTCGTGCCTGCGTTTTACGAGTAAATGAGAGTAATGACATAAGAAAGGTGATGAGACTATTTTAAATGTGAAAGCGGATGAAATGTAATATTTTAATCGTGAAACGACTTTCAATCCAAACACAATCTCATTTACCATTAATAATCAATCCAATCATTTAATTTAATCATTAAAGCGCATAACAGATTTGATATATGGGAAGATTGCCTTTGGACAACGCGCCTACATGAATCTGCGACATTGCGATCTGCGATTTGCTGCACAATATCGCAATATCACAAAATGAAGCCATCGCAGTTATGTAAAATAGCACAAAAGCGGAAATTGCGAAATAGCGCAAAAGCGTACATCGCAAATCTCGCAAAAGCGCAAAATTGAAAATAGCGCAAAAGGTATTCATTAATCACTTCTGTTTTCTGCGCTATGCCATCTGCGACCAATACGTTTATTGTATAAGCTTTTGGGATCGCATTATCGCAAAAGCGCAAAATCGCATTTTCAGTTTTATAAAAGATATATACCATTTTGCTATGGATGCGTTATTTTGTTTAAAGAGAAATTTTATCGTAATCTATCATAAACTTAAGTGTTTCTTAATGTTCTTTCTAAGGGATTTCTATAAGTTTATGATAGAAAGTTTTATTTGAAAAGGCAAACAAATCCTAATTGATTTTTTTGGATTTTTTAACTAAGGGTCCCCATTTATTTAGTATTATTACTAATATTAAATAAAAAGGGGGGTTGTTGCTGGTCACAACAGAAGCTAAGAAGAAGCAGAAGAGGACGAAGAAGAAGAAGCAAAATATGTAAGGGGGAAACCCAACAACCATTTCTACCAATGCAACTGATTTTGAAAAATCTTCCATTGAGTCCCACAAAGTCAAATTCCCTTGCAATTTATGCAAGGGTGACCACCTTATTAGGGATTTTTGTGGCATTCCTAGGATATTAGAAATATGGTCCACCATCTCACATCATCCTTTATCATCGGCCTTTGGTGATCATGTTGGTGAGAAAACCAAAACCAGTCATAATAATTTCCATGGGAAAAAGGGGAGAGTCAAAATTTCCCTATAAGTTATGTGAAGGGAATCATCCCATTCACCTTTGTCCTAATATGGATGAAAACTCCAAATTCTTGGATAACCTTATAGCTTCTCAGCTGTGACTTCCTGTTGGTTACCAGAAGCTTTTCCCTGATCGTCTGCTAGTTGATCAAGTGATTTATCATAAGTCATCTCTAGTTAATCCCTCTCTCTCTCTCTCTGAAAGTGAACCTCACGAGTTCGTTCCCAACCAACCATCGGTTTAGAAAACAGTTGACCTAATTCCACCTTCAGTGGATCGTGCCTTTCCCTTATAGAGTGAACCTCATACCACTCAGGTTATTTTTGTTTCTTCAGATTCTTATGAATTGGGGGAAAATCTTCCTATTCCCATAGTACAGGAGGGTGATCCCCCTGTTCCCGTAAAACAAGAGAGAAGTTCTCCCGTTCCCACGACACCCCCTCCAAGTAGTTTGGTCTCTTCCTTTGATTGGAGTTAACTGACATGATATCATCTTCCTTCTTACATGCCCTTTGATATGATACTACATCCCTATAATGTGTCCATACCTAGCACCATAATAAATGAAGGTGCATTTCTTACTATTTTGTTCTCAACTACTTGAAAATATTTCGGTTCTCCACAGCTTGTGCCTATTACCCAGAATCTATTAGCTTTTAATAGAGAAACCAATCAACCATTAGGGATCCTTCCGAAGCTTCCAATTACTTTGGGAGATTTTTTTTTTTTTATATAGATATGATGGTTGTCCAAGCCCCGTTGGACTTTAACTTACTCCTTGGGCGTGAATATACTTATGTCAAGGGAGCTCTTGTCTTTTCCCTCTTTCGTGTGATCTGTTTCCCACACGAAGGAAGAATTGTGACCATTGATCAACTTTCGTTAATTAATCCTAATTTGGCTCCCAGCCAACCAATATCTGTAAACATGTCAGTGGTATCATCCTCACCACAGGCCAATTATGTGGCAACCTATTCCATGCTCGCATCTGTTGATGATATGGTCAGTGATACAGTGTATCATGTACTGGGGGCATTGGTTCCTGATTTCCAGAGTGTTGTTCTCCCATCTGATGAGAATCTCCTGAAATCCATCACCTTTTATGGGCCATGGTCAAGGGTATTTGGAGAAAATTTCCTTTTCTTGTGTCAAGCTCCTTAAAAAATGAAACAAATCCCCTTTCAATTCTTGTCTTCAACTATATCTCGTAAAATCCCAGTTGAGTCTTTCACTTGATCTTGTATATGAAACTTCATTCTATCCACCTGTTAGTAACCAATGGTCTACTTAGGTTAATGAACTGAAGCTTGGGGGGCATGTACCTCAAATAGAGTAACCATGTTGGGGGCATTCAAGCTTATTTCAAGCATAGTTTGTCTTTGTTTCAAGCTTGTGAAAAAATGAAACCATTTTCAAGCATAGTTTCCCATGATTTAAGCTTCTGTAAAAATGAAACAATTTTTATCCTATCTCTCATGATTGCCTTCTTATCAGCCTCTTTTTCCATATGAGCCTTGGATTTTTCATTATATCGTCACCATCTACTTGGCCAATCATATGCTCTCACTTGGTTGTTCTACCTGTGCCTCGGGAATCACTTGTATGAGTGGTATTGTTAGCCAACCTCTTTAACTTTACTTTTTTTGAGTAGTTCCATCATCACTGGAACCAGTTGCTACCTTTTATACCACTCATTCCTCCAGGAGGAGTCAACTTTAAGCTCTTTTCTGACTCTAAAAAAAGAAAAGATTGCCAGGTACTCGCGTTAGAGGAAATTTCAGCCTAAAAGTCCCCATGAAATTTTCATGTAATTTCCATGTAAAATTATGTAAACAATCAAAATGTTGTAAATTTAAAAAGAGGTACATGTAAATATTTTGGAGGGAAAAGAAGAAAAACTACTTTTTTTTTAATTGTATTTTTGACTTACTCCTTATAGGTTTACTCAAATTTAAAGTGTAGATGCTCGTTGGATGCAAAATCAAATTCCACATCCAACGAGTACCCATTATGCATACTTTTTTGAAGACCCACCTTGATAAAAATTGCAAATACATTAAAAACGTGTGTTTCAACACGGTTTTTAATGTATCTGCAAATTTTATCAATGGGGGTCTTCTCAAAATTATACATAATGGGTACTCGTTGGATATGGAATTTAATTCCACATCTAATGAGTGTATAACCATGAAATTTGAGTAAACCTATAAGGAGATAAGCCGAAAATACAATTTAAAAAAAAAAACGTTTTCATCTTTTCCCTCCAAAATTCTTAACTCTTATTTTATTATTTTTCCTTAGGAGGCCACTTTTAGGCTGAAATTTCCTCTAATGTCATTTTGAACTCATTAAATTAAATAAATTAACATTGTCTCAATATACATTTACCCCTTTTCCAGGCCGAGATTGACTATTTAGGAAAAAGGAATACCTTGATCGAACATGGCCAAGAGGTTATCTCAGATATTGTTTACTACCTTTTCAGATTCGAGGGACGATTTATGAAAAGGGACATGACGGAGTTTTATTTTTCATTTATTTTTCAAACTCCTTAAACATGGAATATACACCGAGTTATTCTTTCATCGGACTCGTAAAATATTAAACGGTGAAAGATTCATCACCATGACAAGACCGAGTTCCTCCTTCCTAGGGCTCGTTAAAATTACTAGGATGGCTTCATTCGAAGAATGAACTTACATGCTCAACATATGATATCCTCTTCACGCTGGCTATCAAAAATAAAGAGGCACTCGTTAGAAATAATGGCGGGAAATTGAAAGTGGAACGTCCTTTGTATTAGGCAGCATCTCACACTTGAACGTGATACTCATATGTGTTTCATGTTGGTTTGGGAATATCCTTTATTCGTCACTTACCTTCCTGGGTTTGGGAAATCCATTTTCCTCTTATTCGATCATTATTTTTTTCATCATGACTTCTGGTCCCATGTTGAATCAAATTTTTCCACGCTGTGGAGTCGTGTCACTGATATTTTCAAGATAAATCTTTTTTTTCAAACTAAAACATCCTTTTCTTATCTGATCCTCTCTACAATAGTCCTGAATCACTCCTTTTATCTTGAGAAATCCTTTGTTTCATGTCCATGATGTTGGAATTATCATGGCCCTCCTTCAATGAATCACTTCTTGTCGACTTCAGCTCATTATCCAGGGAGATGATTTAGAGACTCATTTTCAGAACCTTATAGCTTGCATACCTCAGTGGAAAGCTCTTCACATTCGATGACAGGTTCACCTCATTGTCCTTCGATCAAATTATTTTGTAACTTTTTGAATTCAACACATTTAATCATGCTTGTAGACTGTTATATTTTACCTTAAGGGCCATTGTCATTATTAGTGGTCTCTCTTGTTCCTATTAATAGTTTTCATCATTGACCGGTAATGAGGTGGTTTCTACCATATTCGACATAAGCACATATATTCACATGGTTAGACTCGTACATTGAGTAGATCGAGATTGCGACAAAGACCCCGGATCACATTTGTTATATTTATCTAGGCTACATGGAGTTATTGAATATTCATGATTGTACACATGATCGATTCTATACGGATGGTTGCTACCATACTATGGATCCATTTCTATGATATCTTTCAGACTGATGGCTGCGACCATGCCATGGATTCATGTGTTATTTGATGCTTAATCATAGATATTTTATTAGGAATATTAATATAAGATATGTCATATATTGTATTTTGTTTTATTTGGAAGGTTTCTTGACAGTTCTCTGAGTCCTCTCTTTGGTTCGTAAAGAATTTCACCCATCACTCCTTGTTTTTCCTTCATGCTTTAGGGGGCATCTATTACATAGTAATTTTTCACCCTGTTCACTTCTCGTCCAGGATCCTAAAGTGACCTGTAATGATTACTGTGTAGCATATCCACCTTGAAAATTACATCAAGATATCCTTTAAAGACTAAAAGAAAGCTACCTTGAAGAGTTTCTGAAGAAGCTTAGCTCAAACCCTAGATTTATGGCTCAACGCTTTTCTCTAGTTATCTACCTGTGCTTATGACAGGTTACACATTCTAGTCTAGCATTGTCAGTGCTCTTTTGATTGGGAAAACCATGTTTAAACCTTTCTGGAAGTGTTTCCTCAAATTGAGGAGAAGCTTTGATCTCTAGAAGCTTCTACAACGACGAGCTGGATATTGTTCAGTGGAGATATGGTCTAGGTCTCTCGTTGGGAGCTCTTAATATTATCAATAGAGGATTATCCCTTGATAGGTGTGCCTTCCTCCTCCTTTCATGGGATCCTAATTCACTCTCCCTTCCTATAAATTGATCCCCATCCCTCCACTACTGGTTAGTCATTATGAATCTGGTATGATCATTAATTCTTTGTATCCCTATGTTGTGTTAATACCTAACTTCCCATTTTGGAGAAGGATCGCTTGAAGAGCCTCAGTTCGGACTCGGACTAGACCAAAGGGAGGCTTCCAATGTCAAGGCCACAGTTGTAAGCTTCCTCTTCGATATTATCAATAATACATCTAGTGTTTCTCTTTCTATATTTTTTTAGATATCCATACAAGTAGCCTAATGCTCCTTGATCTATTAGGTAGATGATATTCAATGTATGCTTTGTATTGGATCACATTTTTTTTTGTCTCTTAATCTCCTACAAGTATTCTAATGCCACCAGTAGTGAGGATTGAGCATGAACGATTGTGGATCAAGGCCTTCAAGAGAAATATTGTTAGAAAAGGTTCCCCTTTCACCTGGATTGGGAGAAATATCTTCAAGTTGGTTCCATATCAGATTTTGGGAAAATGTGTAAGATTGGAGGAGGCATTTTATGTCCTCTCAACATGCCATGATGGCTACTAATGGTCTACTCCACATCAGGATGCAAAATGGTGTGATGAGTACCAAAGGATGGGCAAGCCTAAACCCAAGGATGAAATTCCCTTGCAACCTCAAGTGACTTTGGAGCCATTTGAGAAATGGGGCATGGATTTCATTGGGCCAATTGATCCCAAATATGAGAGAAATAGATATATAATTGTATGCATGGATTAATTAAAAAAGTGGGATGAAACAAAGGAAGTTAAGGTAGCAACTGAGTGGAAAGTGGTTGAATTTCTAAGAAATAACATCCTTTACAAGTTTGGGTTTCTAGGGGAGTTGGTCACTAATCAAGGAGCTTAGTGTTGGGTGCCAGTTTTGTACTTATTTTCTACATTTGTTTCCTCTATTTTACCTTGTGACTACAACCATTAGGACTATATTTGCCTCTTTTTCCTACCTTTCTATCTTAAACAGTGTTGTTCCACTTTATTTTCATTATCTTGCCATTTCATCAATTATTATGATGTATCTTGTCTTTTTTTATGACTAACTGAGGATGAATGTTTGGAGAATTTTTCTGGTCTTTTTTTGTCCTTCAAATGTTATTTTTATCACAAAAGATCTAGAGCATGAGGCATACGAGAGAAGTTAAAGGTGTGTTGTTAGAGTGATCTCTTACACCATGGCACTGTTACATCATGATGTTGTTACAAACCCGCTAGATGAACTGTTGTTACAGCTGTACCGCTGATTGGATATCATCAACTTCTGATGTCGACCTTTCCTCTATTGTTGTTACGCTATAGCTATGATTTTCCACAGTAATTGTAGAAGTCATTACGTATTGTATTTTAGGATAACAGCCTTTAGATGGTTTTGATTGTAATATATATTCTTCCAGTCAGAATTTTTATTAAGAAGTGGTTGTAACTATATGTATTCTATTTTGATCAGCATGAGAATCATAAGATTCTCATGACTGATCCATCCCTCATTTTTCTGAATATGTAATCATTATATAATTCTTGACCCTTGAGGTCAAAAGGTTAGCGGAGAAAATTATTACTCTGGCTTTGTACTTTTGGTCACATTAATACAATTTATCTTGTTGTTGTTGTCACATGCATTATCTGGTTTAGTTTCCGTTAAGTTCTTTCTCTTCCTGCACCCTACTAGGGAGAAAGGGCCCTCCACTTTAGCAGGGATTGCAGTGGTTAAGGTATATATATATATATATATATATTATTTGTTTTATGTATCGATTGAAGTGTTGTTATTGTTGTTCTCGCTACGAGTAGATCTGTTTCAATTTCAATATTATATATGTCGTTAAACATATTTGATTAGAGATACTAGCTAGGTAATTGTTGTGTGTCATTCTAGGTACAGATTAATTGAGGCATGATTACATTCCTGTAGATCGTTTTATTTATGCATGAGTGATTCCTTGCAACATTTAATTAAGCAACTATTTCCTTTATTTGGATTTGCTTCTGGTTTGATGTATCGTCATAGAAAATGTGATTTTCATTGAAATAAAAGATTTCCCTGGATTGATAATTTATGTGTACTGTTTTAGTCATTTAACATTGATTAATACAATCCAAAAGTTATTTTATCTCAAATTTGATTGAATGCATCATGGAGCAGCACCGCATCAAACACAGGAAATTCATTGCCTATCATCCTCAAGAAAATGGACAAGTGGCGGTAACAAAGAGAGCCTTGGATAAAATTTTGACCAAAGTTGTGAATGGAAGCACAAGGTATTGGGTAGACCGACTTGTAGAGGCCACTTGGGCCAATAATACCACTTGGAAAACCACTCCTTTTCAGTTTTTTTAGGGAAATCAAGCCCCGTTGTCCATTGATTTTTAGTACTATACCTTGAGTATGAGAGAAAATTTGGATTTAAACATCCCTAAAATGATTCAAAAAGAAAGGATGTGGCAACTCAGTGGTTTGGATGATTTCATATTGCAAGAGCTAATGCACACTAAGGTAGTCCAACTGCAGAGGAAGATTTGGCATCATAAAAACAATAGGGAAAGATCCTTCCAAGAGGGTCATTGGGACCTTCTATATGATTCTACATTCAAGTATTTCAAATGGAAACTTATGACAAGGTGGTTGAGTCCTTATCTAGTAGAAAAATGATGTAATGTTCCTTTTTAGGTGTAATGTTCCTTTTTAGGAATTTCTACAATATCTCAAATGAGGATTTTGTATATGGAAAACCATGCAAAAAAAAAGCAGACAAGGACTTTGATCCTCTAATATATGTTGTATGTAGCTTAAATATAGAATGGCATTAGAAACAAATCATTCTAGCTACAATAAAAAAATCTCCCCAACTCATATATGCACAAAAGCACGCCAAACCCACTACTTCATAAAATAGAAATGTCGGAGACAGCAACAACGTTATTCTTATTATGGAATATAAAACAAAAGATATTTTAATATATATCCAAATCTTTCATTAATAATGGAATTGGAAATGAGAGGTTAGACCCCTTTTACAAGCACCTCTGAATACCCCGGCAAGGGTTTCCGGAAAAATAACAACATAAAATGCAACTCTACAAAAAATAATGTTGTACCCAGCAACATTGTATTAAGGAATACCAAATGTGATCTGAAATGGGCAAAAAATACAGTTATTTTCCCAATGCCTTCCTCAATAGATCTCCCAGAGTGAAGTGGACTCCTCCTCCTCTGAAACAAGCAAAAAAATGGAAAGATGTAACCCCGACTACTACAACTACTACAAAAATAACGCAATCACTGGGAGTGACTGCATTGTATAGGATGGAGAATGGTTTCCCTCAAGATAAATGATGAGAATTGGACTCGGGGCCTCCTCCTTAGATCTCTCAATCAATTATATTAATGGTGAATATAGAATTCTCGCATGAGAATCCTTTGCACTAAACAGTGCTGCAACTCCGGTTAAACAGCTAGAGCTTGCAATCAGTCAAAATACCAAAACAAGAATGAATACTGAATGAATCTCTTTCTGTTGTCTCCTCCTCTTTATCCTTGGTGAGCTTCCTCACCCCGGACCCCACTCAATGATGTTGTGACTTCCTTGAGAAGTTTCCTCTTTCAAAACTGCACTGCCCTAGCTAGTCTCTCTCCTCTTACAACAGCATTGTTGACTTGGTCAACTGGATCTAGTTCATTGTCTTGCCCTTATTTCACACCAAAGTGGCTTTATTTTATCCTCCTAATCCAATCCCTTTTCACACTGGGATAATTTTTATTACCTTTCCTACTTCTTATTGCAAAAATGGAGCAGTTATAATATTCCAAGTAGTTGTGGCTAAATGGGAACATTACAGTCCTCCCCGCTCAAAATTTGCTTGCCCACAAGCAACAATAAAGAATTATGTTTCAAGATCTTCTCTCCCTCCCAAGTGGAATCCTCATCTGGTAGATTCTTCCATCGAATCAGATATTCCTTGATGACTCTGTTTCTCAGCTGCCTCTCCCTTGTGTCCAAGATTTCTTCTGGCTGCAAGATTAAGTGGCCGTCATCATCAATAGGGGAGAGATCCATGTTGGCAACTACATTCCTCCTAATGTACTTCTTTAGGCAAGAGACATGGAAGATATTGTGGATATTTCTCCCCTTAGGAAGCTCCAACTCATATGCTACCTTACCGATGCATTTGACCACCTTGTATGGCCCATAGAAACATGGTTTGAGATTCTCAGCTCCCTTATCCTTGAGCTTGGAGTTCTTAGCCAACAAGATCCAGTATGGTTAATAGATGACCTCATCCATTACTTTAAACCTCTCATCCGATATCACCCCATCAAGTATCTCACATGCAAATTCATCTTTGAAATACTCAACTAAAAGTTGAGCCTTCCAATTTGTATCCATGCCCCTCAAAGACAACATTGTGGGCCTCCTTGGATACTGCATCGACTACTATATTTCTCTTCCCCTTGACATACTCTATGTCAAAATCATAAGCTTGGATTTTTCTCACCCACTTTGTTGTCTCTCCTGGAGTTGCTTCTGTTCAAGGAAGAATCTAAGACTGTTATGGTCAGTCTTCACCTTGAACTTATTCCCCACCAAGTATTTCCAGAATTTGGCTAATGCATGCATGATTGCCAACATTTATTTATCATAAATGGGATACAACCTCTCATGAGGGAGCAACTTTCTACTCTCAAAGGCTATAGGATGCCCTCCTTGCATCAAGACTGCCCCAATACCTTCACATGATGCATCACATTCTAGAACAAAAAGTTGAGAAAAGTCAGGCAAAACCAAAACAGGACAACTACTCATTACCTCTTTGATCTTATCAAAAGCCCTTTGCGATGTAGGTGTCCAATGGAAATCTCCTCTCTTTTTCAAGTCTGTGAGTGGTGCAACTAGTTGTGAAAACCCTTTCAAAAACATCCGGTAATAAGTGCATATGCCCAAAAACCCTCTGAGTTCTGTCACATTCTTGGGCTCAGGCCAATGTATGATAGCCTAGATCTTCTCCTCATGTACCCTTAATCCATATACTCCTATGATGTGCCCCAAATAAAACATCTCTGTGAGGTCAAATTCACATTTGGAGAGTTTAGCATAGAATTGTTGCTCCTTGAGAATATGCAAAATTGTCTCAATATGCTATAAGTGCTCCTCCCAAGTGCGGTTGTAGATAAGTATATCATCAAAGAAGACCAATATAAACTTCCTCAAATGACCATGTAAGATGTGGTGCATGCAAGATTGGAAAGTTGTTGGGGCATTGGTCAATCCAAAAGGCATTACCAGAAACTCAAAGTGCCCATAGTGACATCTGAATGTTGTTTTGGGGATATCTTGCTCTCTCACCTTGATTTGATGATACCCTGATCTCAAATCAATCTTGTAGAAGTATTTAGATCCCCTCTGTTAGCCACCTATAAAATTTGTCATATCAAATGGTGGCTAAAACCCTTTCGGAGCCTTCAAGGAGCAAAATTTTATTACTAAAAAGTGTTATCTCTTGAAGAATTTTGAAGACATCTTCTCCTCTGTCTAAATCTTTACTGCTATTTCCATTTCATACTCTGGAATCCTATTGTTTCCCAAGAGAAAATACTGCTACAAAGGCCATCTTTACTTTCCCTCCACCACAAGACTAACCTCATTTTTTACCCCTTTCATTCTCATAAAATCCTTCTACTTTCATGATTCCCCTTCTTCCATTCATGAAAATCATTTTTACATAGTTTACAACTCATTTTTAAACTATATCGAAACCCCAAAATCCATTGAAAAAACTTGAAAATTTCATGAAAAATACATATTTTTGCATAAAGGCTTAAGCCCCCTTGGGCTAAGTCTTAAAACCACTTCCCCTCCATGTGCCCACGCCCTGGAACCAGGCGCTTATCGCATCGGAAGTAATCAGCGAGCACAAGTCTTTGGATTTCACAAAAGCCTTCGATGTGATTAGCTCTGTTATATATGAGCCCCGGTCCTTTTTCCGCTTCACAAAACCAGAGGCCCGCAATCGGGTGCTCAAACTAAATGAATAAACCCTGCCCGATTGATTTTTTCCTTTGTTAAGTCATAAAACCCACTTATCCAAAGTTTTGGTCTAACACGCCCATACAACGATTTTTAAATAAAAATGGTTAGATCAAAAAGACCCGAAGCGCAATTGCATCGGAGAAATCCACAATGGGTTGATTGAAAGACAACATCAAAATTTCCGATGCGATTGAGTCCCTTTATTATAATTCCACCCCCACCGCTTTTCATTCCATATAGCCTGTGCCCAGGACCGAGAGTTAAAGTTCCAAGGCACTTATCGCATCGGAAAAGTTCAATGGTTAGATTGAAAAGCCCAAGCTCGAGGCTCTGATTGCGATTGGCGCTTTGTTATATAACGCCCCAGGCATACTACATTCCATACATCCAAAGGCCCCACAGACGAGCGCATAGCCATATTATATATATACCCTGCCCATGCCAAAACCTTTGTTTTATTAAAATTTTTGGGTTTTGTATATCATAAAGGGTTTCCGCTGGTTCGCTTTAAAACCAATCCCCGCCGTTGATCGTAATCCGATCCAACGACCCGCATTACATCGCATTGCAAGTTTTCCGCGCTGTGAAATTTCTTTCCCCGCCGACTGAATGACTCCGATTGCATCCAGACCTTCCGTTTGATCTCATCTAATGGCCCTAATTCGCTCCGATCATTAACCCTTCCTCCACCTTTTGAAACCCTTCGATTCACTCCCCACCGTTGATCTGATCCTCAGATCGACGGCCAGCGCTCAATCGCATCGGCATTTCCCTGTACAATCGGCGCCATTTAAGTTTTTCCCCTGATTGATATCCTCCAATTGGATCTGGACCGTCCACGTCTAGATCAAACGGTCCCAGATCATTCCCGCATTTACTTCCCATCGCTCTCCTTTCAACTATTATACGCAGATCTCCACCGTTGGATGCTACCATCCAACGGCTACGCTCCTCCCCACGCCCTCTGAAGCATTCTTTCCCAAAAAAAGTAGGATTTCATAATGTTTTGTTTATTTTGCAGGTTTCGAAGGTTTTTCCCATAATATGAAGGAAAATAAAGCCGAGGGTGACGATCCTCTGGCCTTTCGGTTATCAAAGGGAAAAGGACTAAAAAGGCTCTACTCCACATCTCGTCAATACTTCATAAGCATTGATGCCATACGAGCCTTGCGCAGCTTGCACATCAACAAGACACTATGTTATTAAAACACATTTAAAAGAAAAACATAAATGTTTTATCAGACAGAAAGGCCTCTACCGTCACATCTGAGGCAAATTGATTCCTCCCAGCTACCACAGTGCCACCTGTAACCACAATCATACAAGCAAAGGCTGAAGTTATTGATCAAACGAAGATATTTTCCTCAACGCAGCCAGAGAGTTAATTCTACCAAGGGATTTAATGCACAAAATATCAGCAGAGTTACTTTAATATAAAACAGAGCCTCAAAGGTCAACAAAAGCTCCCACCGAGCTTAATTCATAAATGTAAATCAATTAATACAATAACACACCTGTAAACTTCTCCATCAAGCCCCTCAAAGGCCGAGAAGTCATTAATCTATATTAATTGTCCTGGGAGATATTTTATCAAATCTCACCTCCTCATTCTTCTATAAATACTGCTGTAGAAGATGAGAAATGGTTGGTTGATCACTAGTTGTAATATTGGAACTCTCTGAAATAATACATAGTCTGTTGAAGTTGAAGAAGAAATTGAAGTCTTGGACGCCCTGATGATGTTGTTGCATGCTTGTTACTATGAAGGCTCTATCATTGGATCCATGAGCTTGGCTGTTGGTGAAGTATTCTGAACTTTTTAATGTTTTCTCCTGTTTTCATTCTATTCCATGATTTCTTACTACAGTAGGTTGAAATTTTTAGGCTAAGAAATGACTCCTGGAAGCACCTTAGACCTGTTCATCCTTCACTGTTTCATGTTTTCTTCTACTGAAGTATTTTCGAGTCTTTAATCTCTCTCTTTAGTCTTCGTGCTTGTTTATTTCCTTAATAGTTCAAATAGTTGGTTTCAACATGATTTATGGTTCTCCCTGCTTTTCTGCTGCCACTTTAAAACTGTTATGGAAGTCTCCCTTTGTAGTTTTCTGTTTACAGTGAGTCAAGGAGGTCATTTCTGATCTTTCCCTTTGTCCTTACTTAAACAATTGTCTTAAAGGTCTTTGTAGTTGTAATCATAGATGTGTTAGGTGTTCCCTCTTCTATGACTGCAGTTATCAGTGAATCTTTTATGTTTTCTAGGTCATTTGAAATAAAATCTTTGAGGAAATAGGGTGTTCCCCGAATCTTAGATTTCATTTTAAAAGTTGTTTTGAAATCATTTTTTTCTTAAAGATGTGATTTGTAGAATTCATGGTTAGCCCTGTCTATCAAAAGCTCTTTATTGTTCAAATTGTGTTTTAAAATTCCCTTTGTTGAGAATTAAACTTCTCTTTTCAAATCATTGATGTCCATCTCATTCCAAAAACCAAAGGATCCTGTGGCCAAGTTAGATTTGCCCTCTGATATCCCATATCCATTGATAAGTATGTTATGACCTATTTTTTACTCCATTTCCCAATGAAACAGATGTTCCTCCATTCTATATATCTTTCGTAGGTCTTTCATGTTCTGTTGTATCAATCCGACCAAACAAACAAACAAACAGCTGCACTTAATAACTAGTCTAAAATCCATACTCTAAGCACAAAAGATAAACCTTTGCAAACAAACATTCGAGAGATCCCTCTCTGAGAACAGGAGGACTAGATCCTGGGACTCTAAAGATTGGTTCTGATGTTGCCTTGTCTTTTGATTTTCCAAACTATCAAAACACGGGACACCAACATAATGGCGATCATGGTGGGACACTGAGTAAAATCTTCAAAACAAAACACTCAATGTCTAGTATAACATAAGTAACCTCCCTCAAGCACTACCAGGCAACGGTAATCATGATAGGACCTTTTTGAATCAGTGACAAACTAAGTAACCCTTATGATTCTTATAAAGCCTTATCAAACCTTGAGGGATTCAGTTACCAATCCATAAGAGTGAACTTTGTTTTTTTTTACACCCTAGCTAAGTGTTAAGTCAGATTTAGAACACTCTCATATCCTATAAGACCAGAATAACTCAAAAAAACCCAAAAACATTTCAATTTGGCTTCACAAATAAACATGGTGGTGGAACCATCCAATATCTTACCTTCATAAAAGCTAAAAATTTTCCACCTGGCGACTCCACTAGCCCCAGTAGGCCTATTACTCATCTAGGTTCCCATATCTCTTCAGGACTGTGTTAACCAGCCTTGAAGAAGTTTAGATATTAGTCCCATACTAGATAAGACATCGTGAGAGATAAAAATTTCCAAAAAACAACCCTTAAAACCTCAACCTCTCTCATTTTTGAAAAACAGTCTGGCTTCACATAGGATCAACACTAGATCCCATCCAGACCCAAATCCCCCTTTAATCGTTGACAATCCTGAGAGAATTCTATGGCAGACTTCTAACTCTAGAAAATCAGTTGCTAATAGGATCCTCTTAAGAACAAATTTTGTCCCTGAAAACCTTGTTGTCCTAGAGGATTCACACTTTGATTTACATCATAGATAGAATATCTTTAGAACTAGATCTCAAAGTGATTTAAACAAAATTGACCTTAACTTTGCAGATTTGCAACAGAGCTTTAGTAGAGAAGCCTCACCTTCCACTCCTCCTGATTCCCATCTTCTTCATCACTTTAGTCTTTTCCGTAACAGGTCTGCTCAAAATCAGTTTGCTGGCCCAAGCATTTCTTCCACTCCAATCCATACTACCACTGTTCAAAACACTCCTGTTCAGCCCACTTTTACTCTTGTAAATCCACCTCTGGTAAATCCACCTCTTGTAAATCCACTCTTATTTCCAGCCATGGCAACATAGTATGCCCCATTAGTGTTACCACAACCTCTACTTCCCTTACCAAATGATTACCAATCTAAAATCCCTTACTTCACTGGAAAAGAGTCTACAATAGCCCAACATCATGTAGATAGGATGGAAGATGCATTTGATTACATGGAGATAGAATAAGAAACTGTGAAGATGAGGATCTTCGCCCAAAGTTTAGGAGGAGATGTAAAGAAATGGTTCAAAAAATTACCTCCTAACAGCGTAAATGATCTCCTTGCCTTGCATCAAACATTTATCAACAAATGGGAACTCAAAAGCAACCCTCTCCAAATACTAGCAGAGGATAGCAGCCTCAAGAGAAACAAAGGGGAGAGTGTCCATGAGTACTCCACTAGGTTCAATAGCGTTTACAATGCTCTCCAACCTCACATGAAACCTCCCCAAGGCATGGCCTTAGTAAGGTATCCCGAAGGCCTTGATGCTGAAATGAATTATGAATTAAGGGGGAGAGATTACTTAACCTTAGAAGACATGTAGAAAGGAGCTTTGAGTGTAGAAGCAAACGTAATCGAGAAAAGAAATAGGTTGAGATTAGAGAAGAGGGTAACTTATAATGATGACCTACTACCCTCAACCTCAGCCTCTGACACAAAAATTGACAACCTAGTGAAGGTAATGGAGAGGATTCTTGAAAAGATCAATTTAAATGAGAGACTGCCACCAAGAGAACCTCAAAACAATCAAAATAGAAATAGAAATCAAAATTATAGAAGTCAAAACAATCAAGATAAGGAAAAGGAAAGCGACCAAAATATTAGACCTCCCTTCCAACAGAACTATGTAGATCAATATGAGGCAGATAGGGAGTTGGAAAGGTTGGAAGAATCTCATGTAAACTTGATTGGATCAGACAGTGGGGATGATGTTTTCCTCACTAAGGAAGAACAAGGTTTCTTCTCTTATGATCAAAATACAAACACCTATGAAGATTCTGATGACTATAGATTGGGTTTTGAAAATGCAATCATGGAGGTACACAAACAGTATGATCTTAGGAGCAAGGGAAGCATAGATAATTCAAAGGATAAGAACACTAGCACTGCTGTCAAGAAAAACGCATAAAACAAGCCCAAAAAGATAGCAAAGAAAACCAGCATTTTGGCCAAGAAACCAGACTTAAACAAAAACAAAAGTGTCCAAACAAATGTTGAACAGAGCACCCCTAGCACTTCAGCTAGTTTTCCTAATAAAACAGTCCCAATTACTAGCCCAAACAAGGTTCAGCAAATCAAACTTGCTGAAAGGAATTCAATTGAAAAAACAGACGTAAATATCACCAAGTCAATTGTTCCTTTCAGCCTTGAGGGAGAGATTTCTAAGATAAAAATTGCCATTCCCCTAGCTGAACTAGTAACCCAAGAAGTGTACAAAAACCAAGTTTTGAAAGCTTTGGACTTAGGAAGTGATATCGACACCTTGAAATTGACAGATGATAAACCTGAGTTGTTGTTTGGTCCTGAAGTGGAAGTAAAATACCAAGAAGGGGTTGTCCCTCCCTTCTATGTTAGCTTGAACATACACGAGAAAATTTTACAAAATGCCATGTTAGATTCAGGAGCTTCACACAATATAATGCCCAAGGTGGTAATGGAAAGCTTAGGCTTAGAGATTACTAAACCATACAAATATTTGTATTCCTTTGACTCAAGCAGAGTCAAATGTTTGGGTTTAATCAAAGATTTATGGGTTAATTTAGCTCAAATCCCTGCTAAGACTCTAGTAATGGATATAGTTGTAGCTGACATTCCCCCTAAGTATGGCATGCTCTTATCAAGATCTTGGGGAGACAAACTTCAGGGGAGCCTTCAAATGGACATGTCTTATGCCACCATCCCTATTTTCAACCAAAACAGAAGACTATATAGGGAATCTCACATGAAGTACATGGTGAGCAACATAAACAAACCAAACAACACTCCAAACTATTCTATTCAATCAAGTTTAGATTCCTTTATCTTATGTAACGAAGATGAAATCACCCAACCAGATAAGGCAAACATGTACCCAGTCAGATCACCAAAAAAATCAAATCTTCCCTTCAATCAAATTCAAAACATTGACAATCAACAACAAGAAGAAGCTGAAAATGAGGCAAATATACTTTGGACAATAAACTTTGATTGATCCTGTAACAAAACAAGTGCAGGGGAAAGTGTTTGGACTCAAAATACGAATCAAATTTTTTCATACAAATTGGATTTCCCATGCACTAACAATATCGCTGAGTATGAAGCCCTTCTCCTAGGCTTCTTAAACAGTTAGAAGCCCAAAATATATCCATCTTAGGGGATTTTGAACTTATCATAAAAAAAATCAAAGGAGAATACTCAGCTAGAAATCCAAGGCTTAGGGAATATCGGAACGTGGCCCTTATTTATTGAAAACCTTCGAAAAATATGAACTCATTTTCATCCCTAGAGCACTGAATCATCTAGCTAATGAGCTCGCCTTCAATGCCAACAACTGCCAAATACCCGAGATAAATGAACAACTCAATGTGAAGGTAAAACACAGGCCTGCTATGCCTGATAACGAGGATCACTAGCAAGTTTTGAATCTGACAAACACATAGATGATTTCTTGAAATCAGAAAACAATTTTAGCATACCAATATCAGCAACCAACCATAAAGAAAACAGTTTGTATATTGAACAAATACCAGGAGTTGAAATGACATTTTTTGCTGATATAAATCATTATAAGAATCCTTTTGAAGCAGAGATAACTGATAATGCAAACCAAGAAGACTTGGAATTTTTACAATGCAAAAATGACCAAATTCCAAGAGGTCTCACACCTTTAGAACACCTTTTCGATTTTAACGATGTAGCCAAAGAACCGAGAATGGATCCTGTAGAAACCAACGTGGAAGAGCATAACATAAGCAATCTAGCAGAACCCAAAATGGTCAAACTATCTAGCACTCTCCCAGCTCACATAAAATCACAATACATAGAGCTTTTCAAAGAGTTTAAAGATGTTTTTGCTTGGGGATACAAAGACCTGAAATCTTATGATACCAGCATCATCCAGCACAAGATTCCCCTGAAGGAAAATCAAAATCCTCTTAAACAAAAACTAAGGAGAATAAATCCTCTCTTACTACCTTTAGTTAAGGCAAAAATTGAAAAAATGCATAATGTTGGAATCATAGTACCCATTAGATTTTCAGAGTGGGTATCAAACTTAGTTTCTATTAAAAAGAAAACAGGGGAAATCAGGCTCTGTATTGACTTCAGAAATTTAAATAGAGCCTCTTTAAAAGACAACTACCCCTTACCCAAGATGGACCATATACTTCAAAGGGTAGTTGGGTCAAGAAGGATTTCCCTCTTAGATGGGTTCTCGGGTTACAACCAGTTGTTAGTGCTCCCAAGTGATCAAATCAAAATTGGTTTTACCACACCTTGGGGCACCTTTATGTATCTCAAAATGCCTTTCGGATTAATGAATGCAGGGGCCACTTTCCAAAGGGCCATGGACATAGCCTTCTCTAAAGATATTGGCTATTTCATAATCATTTACCTTGATGACATAACCGTTTTCTCAAAAACCAACAAAGAACATTTGATTCACCTAAGAATTTTTTTTGAGAAATGTAGGAAATTTGGCTTGTCATTGAATCCCAAGAAGACACTCTTTGGTCTCCAAGAAGGTAAACTTCTTGGCCATATAATTTCGGAAGAGGGAATCAAAATAGACCCTACAAGGATAGATGGCATATTGCAGATCAGCCATCCAAGAAGCCTCAAAGAATTGCAATCTTTCATTGGAAAGATTAATTTTCTGGGGAGCTTTATTCCTAATCTTGCTGAGTTATTAAAAAACATTACAAACATGCTTAAGAAAAATGTCGGTGTAAAATGGACTTTACCAGCTAAAAAATCATTCGAACTGGTCAAACAAGCTCTTACTCAAATACCAGTCTTGATTAGTCCAGATTTTACCAAAGACTTTTACATCTTTTATTTTGTGTCCAAACATACAATAGCTGCAGTTTTACTTCGAAAGAATGATTTGGGGTAGGAACAACCAACATCTTTCTTTAGTAGGGCCTTAAGAGATTCTCCCCTCAAATATAATATCATGGAGAAGCAAGCCTTAGCATTAGTGAAAGCTTTAAAGGACTTTAGGGTCTATATTTTACAGTCTCACATAATTGCTTTTGTTCCACATACTATTGTCAAGGACATCCTAAGTCAAGACCCTGATGGCAAAAGGGGAAAATGGATTGCAACTATTCTTGAATATGACTTAGAAATCAGGCCCACCAAACTAGTTAAAGGGCAAGGATTAGCAAAAATTATGGCTGAGTCTAACTTCCAAGCACTAGACATGAATATGGTAGATGTGTTGGAAGAAATAGAAGAATTTACTGCTCCTTTTATTGAAGAAACATTTCTGAATTCTCCTTGGTATGCTGACATTATTTATGTGCTTTTATATTTAAATGCCCCTCCTTCTTTGTCTAAAACTAAAGCTAGATTCTTGAAACAAAAGGCTTTGAGTTTTTGCATCCTAGATGGGGTATTATATTGGAAAAATGCTGTTGGAATTTTGCTTAAATGTTTACTTGAAGATGATGCAGGGAAAATCATGCATGAGTTGCATGACGGAGAATGTGGAGAACACCTCTACTAGAAGGCCACAACAAACAAAATTCTTAGATCGGGTTACTATTGGCCTACCCTTTTCCCAGACACTCAGAAGTTGGTCATGTCTTGCCATAAGTGTCAAATCTTTTATGGAAAGAGAAAACTCCTTCCCTTAACCTTACATCCTATCAGAGTTGAGGCACCTTTTCAACAATGGGGGATGGACTTCATTGGGGGAATCCACCCATCCTCCTTAGCTCAACATAAGTGTGTCCTCACGGCCACTGACTTCTTTACCAAGTGGATAGAAGCTATACCCTCCAGAAATGCCAATGACTCCGTCATTATCAAGTTTCTTGAAACTAATATCCTATCTAGATTTGGTTGTCCCCAAAAATCATAACAGACAATGCTGCTGCTTTTAAATCTAAAAAGATGGTTGACTTCTATTACAAATACCACATAACCTTGGGCCATTCCACTGGTTACTATCCCCAAGGAAATGGATTAGCTAAATCTTCCAACAAGAGCCTCATCAATATCATTAAAAATCTGTTGGAACAAAATCAGAAATCATGGCACAGTAAACTGGTTCATGCCTTATGCGCTGATAGGTTAACTACAAAGAAATCAATAAATATGTCCCACTATCAGCTAGTTTATGGCTTGGACGCAATTTTTCCCACCTCGTTGGGAGTGCCAGTCATGAAGCTCCTTCAAGAATTGCAGGTTGAATAGAATGATATGCAGAGGAGAATCAATCAAACCATCCATTACAGCAGACCAAAGAAGAAGTTTATGAAAGAACACAGTTAGTCCAAGAAAATATGAAGAATCTATTTGATAAGAGGACTAAGGCAAACAATTTCCAAATTGGAAATGTTGTTCTTAAATGGGATTCAAGAAGAGAAGAGAAGGGAAAACATGGCAAGTTTGAGAACTTGTGGAAAGGGCCCTATATTATTCATGCTGAGAGGGGTCACAATGCATTTTTCCTGAAAGAATTTAATGGAGAAGACTTATATGGGGGTCTTGTCAATGGCAGGATGCTAAAGCATTACTTATTCCAAGAGTCTTGAGTTTAAAGCATTTTATTTTTCATTGTAAATATCTCATCCACCATTGCATTCAAATTTATAAAAAATCAAAAATACTAAAACAAAGAAAAGAAAGAGAAAAGAGGGTAGATTGTGAAAACAAGAAAGGTATAGCCCCATACCAAAAAAGAGAAATAAATCTGAAAGTGTGCAAGCTTAAATGCCACTCCTAATGAACACACTTCTAGTTAGTCAAATAGCCTAATCTTGACTAATTAGCTTTAAATTTTCTACTGATAGGATAGTGAATTAGATTAGCCAAGCTGTTTAATCTTGGCTTATCAGTAGATAGTTTAGGATAGAAATTAAAGGTTCAAACATGCTCAACATATGAACCAGTTAACAAAGGAAAGACAACTCAAGAAAAGGTCAAAACAAAGCTGTAGAAAAGAGGAAGGAAATGTTTTAAAATCTCAGATCTCAAGCCTTCCATTTTTGTTTTAAATTTTGTGCAAAATAATGTCTATGTGCAGCTTGTTTTTATGCCATAGACTAGCATCAAGTTAGATTTTTCAATCTTGACTTGAATGCTTTTGAATTTCTGTTGTAGAATTTAGAGAATAAAGTTTGTTGGACAGTTTAATCCCAACAGACAGTAGAATAAGTAGAGAAGCATCTGAACTCAACTGTTTAATCTGAGTTCAGGGAGAAATAAGGAGTATAATTAGATTAGTTTCTTGCTTTCAAAATAATAAAATGTTGTAAGAGAGTTTGCCAATCCAAGTGCACTCTAATGAAGAAAAAATGTTAGATCAGTAAGATTGGGTAGGTAGAAAGCTTGAGTTGATGAAAGATCCATTGTTTTTCATGGCTGCTAACATGTTTCAGAGAAAAGAAGATCATTCAATCAAAGAAAGGCAACCCAATGGATGAGGCACTGACTAGCCTCCCAGAGAATGCAAGTCTGAAGTTCTTGATGCTTTCAAGAAGGCACCATCCCCAAGTGGAGCCACTGTTAGCCACCTATAAAATTTGTCATATCAAATGGTGGCTAAAACCCTTTCGAAGCCTTCAAGGAACAAAATTTTATTACTAAAAAGTGTTATCTCTTGAAGACTTTTGAAGACATCTTCTCCTCTGTCTAAATCTTCACTGTTGTTTCCATTTCATACTCTGGAATCCTGTTGTTTCCCAAGATAAAATACTACTGCAAAGGCCATCTTTCCTTTCCCTCCACCACAAGACTAACCTCATTTTTTACCCCTTTCATTCTCATAAAATCCTTCTATTTTCATGATTCCTCTTCTTCCATTCATGAAAATCATTTTTACATAGTTTAAAACTCATTTTTAAACTATACCAAAACCCCCAAATCCATTGAAAAAACTTGAAAATTTCATGAAAAATACATATTTTTGCATAAAGGCTTAAGCGCCCTTGGGCTAAGTCTTAAAACCATTTCCTCTCCATGTGCCCACGCCCTGGAACTAGGCGCTATGCTCATCAGGCACTTATCGCATCGGAAGTAATCAACAAGCGCAAGTCTTTGGCTTTCACAAAAGCCTCTGATGTGATTAGCTCTATTATAGATGAGCCCCGGTCCTTTTGCCGCTTCATAAAACTAGAGGCCCGCAATCGGGTGCTCAAACTAAATGAATAAACCCTGCCCGATTGATTTTTTCCTTTGTTAAGTCATAAAACCCACTTATCCAAAATTTTGGTCTAACACACCCATTCAACGATTTTTAAATAAAAATGGTTAGATAAAAAAGACCCGAAGCGAAATCGCATCGGAGAAATCCACAATGCGTTGATTGAAAGACCGCATCAAAAGTTCAGATGTGATTGAGTCCCTTTATTATAACTCCACCCCCACCGCTTTTCATTCCATATAGCCTGTGCCCGAGACTGAGAGTTAAAGTCCCAAGGTGCTTATCGCATCGGAAAAGTTCAATGGTTATATTGAAAAGCCCAAGCCTGAGGCTCCGATTGCGATTGGCCCTTTGTTATATAACGCCCCAGGCATACTACATTTCATACATCCAAAGGCCCCGCAGACGGGCACCTAGCCATATTATATATATACCCCACCCATGCCAAAACCTTTGTTTTATTAAAAATTTTGGGTTTTGTATATCATAAAGGGTTTTCGCCGGTTCGCTTTAAAACCGATCCTCGCCTTTGATCGTAACCCGATCCAACGACCCACATTACATCGCATCACAAGTTTTCAGCGCTATGCAATTTCTTTCCCTGCCAACTGAATGACTCTGATTGCATCCGGACCGTTCGTTTGATCCCATATAACGGCCCTAATTTTCTTCGATCATTAACCCTTCCTCCGCCTTTTGAAACCCTCCGATTCACTCCCCACCATCGGTCTGATCCTAAGTTCAACGGCCAACGCTCAATCGCATCGGCGTTTCCCTGTACAATAGCCGCCATTTAGGTTTTGCCCCCGATTGTGATCCTTCGATTGGATCTGGACCATCCACATCCATATCGGACGGTCCCAGATCATTCCCACATTTACTTCCCATCACTCTCCTTTCAACTATTATACGTATATCTCCACCGTCGGATGCTACCATCCAATGGCTATGCTCCTCCCCACGCCCTCTGAAGCAGTCTTTCCCAAAAAACGTAGGATTTCATAATGTTTTGTTTATTTTGAAGGTTTCGAAGGTTTTTCCCATAATATGAAGGAAAAGAAAGCCGAGGGTTATGATCCTCTAGCCTTTCGGTTATCAAAGGGAAAAGGACTAAAAAGGCTCTACCCCATGTCTCATCAATACTTCATAGGCATTGATGCCATACGAGCCTTGCGCAGCCTGCACATCAACAAGACACTGTGTTATTAAAACACAGTTAAAAGAAAAACATAAGTGTTTTATCAAACAGAAAGGCTTCCACCGCGACATCCGAGGAAAATTGATTCCTCCCAACTACCACATTGCCACCTGTAACCACAAGCATACAAGCATAGGCCGAAGTTATTGATCAAATGAAGATATTTGCCTCAGCGCAGCCAGAGAGTTAATTCTTCCAGGGGATTTAATGCACAAAATATCAGTAGAGTTACTTTAATATAAAACAGAGCCTCAAAGGTCAACAAAAGCTCCCACTGAGCTTAATTCATAAATGTAAATCAATTAATACAGTAACACACCTGTAAACTTCTCCATCAAGCCCCTCAAAGGCCGAGAAGTCATTAATCTGTATTAATTGTCCTGGGAGATATTTTATCAGATCTCACCTCCTCATTCTTCTATAAATACTGTTGTAGAAGATGAGAAATGGTTGGTTGATCACTAGTTGTAATATTGGAACTATCTGAAATAATACATAGTCTGTTGAAGTTGAAGAAGAAATTGAAGTCTTGGATGCCCTGATGATGTTGTTGCATGCTTGTTACTGTGAAGGCTCTAACATTGGATCCATGAGCTTGGTTGTTGGTGAAGTATTCTAAAATGTTTAATGTTTTCTCCTATTTTCATTCTATTCCATGATTTCTTACTACAATAGGTTGAAATTTTTAGGCTAAGAAATGACTCCTGGAAGCACCTTAGACCTGTTCATCCTTCACTATTTCATGTTTTCTTCTGTTGAAGTATTTTAGAGTCTTTAATATCTCTCTTTAGTCTTCATGCTTGTTTATTTCCTTAATAGTTTGAATAGTTGGTTTCAGCATGATTTATGGTTCACCCTACTTGTCGGCTGCCACTTTAAAAGTGTTATGGAAGTCTCCCTTTGTAGTTTTCTGTTTACAGTGAGTCAAGGAGGTATGTTCTGATCTTTCCCTTTGTCCTTACTTAAACAGTTGTCTTAAAGGTCTTTGTAGTTGTAATCATATATGTGTTAGGCATTCCCTCTTCTATGACTGCAGTTATCAATGAATCATTTATGTTTCTAAGTCATTTGAAATAAAAATCTTTGAGGAAATAGGGTGTTCCCCGAATCTTAGATTTCATTTTAAAATTTGTTTTGAAATCATTGTTTGCTTAAAGGTGTGATTTGTAGAATTCATGGTTAGCGCTGCCTATCAAAAAGCTCTTTATTGTTCAAATTGTGTTTTCAAATTCCCTTTGTTGAGAATTAAACTTCTCTTTTCAAATCATTTATGTCCATCTCATTCCAAAAACCAAAGGATCCTGTGGCCAAGTTAGATTTGCCCTTTGATATCCCATATCCATTGATAAGTATGTTATGACCTCTTTTTGACTCCATTTCCCAATGAAACAGATGTTCCTCCATTCTATATATCTTTCGTAGGTCTTTCATGTTCTACTGTATCAATCCAACCAAACAAACAAACAAACACCTACACTTAATAACTAGTGTAAAATCCATACTCTAAGCACACAAGATAAACCTTTGCAAACAAACATTCGAGAGATCCCTCTCTAAGAACAGGAGGACTAGATCCTGGGACTCTAAAGATTGGTTCTGATGTTGCCTTGTCTTTTGATTTTCCAAACTATCAAAACATGGGACACCAACACCCTCAACTCATCCATGAGTTCATCGACCCTGGTTATAGGGTACCTATTATTCATGGTCTTCTTGTTCAAGACCCTATAGTCAATGCACATCCTCAACGTGCCATATTTCTTCTTTACTAAGACCATCGAAGAAGCAAAGGGGTTGGTACTAGGTCGGATGTGCCCTAGAGCTAGCAGCTCCTGGATGGCCCTCTCAATATCATCCCTATAAGCCTTGGGATGCCTATAAGGAGTGGTGATTACTTCTTGGATCCCTTGTTCCAACTCAATGGTGTGTTCAAATCCTCAGTCAGGAGGTCTCCCTGGTGGGATATCTCCAAATACTATAGAATATCGGTCCAGGAGCGACTGAACATCTAGATGCACTGGTGAATCCTTGCCCTTCACCTCCGATATATACAACTCTACTGCCCATTCAACATTCCCTCTATGCAGATATGCCTCCATCCTATGTGCTAAAACAACCTGAGTGAGGTATGTGTTTATACCCTTGATCTTTTGATGTTGGCCATCCTCCCCTCCTTTCTACTCCATCTCCAAGGTTCTCCAATTAGTCGTAACTCTTCCAAGAGTGATTAACTACTAGACCCCCAATATGACATTGGTTTCAGGAATTTCAACCACAAAGAAATGGTCTGTCAAGGTGTAAGTCCCCATGGTAATGGTTAGTGCCGAAACATACCTAGCACATTGCAGGGTCATAGCTCCTAGGAACAAAACTGAGAATCCCTCAAACTCCTCCATGTGGATTCCTCTCCTTTGTACCAATTGTGCATCAATAAAATTATGAGTGGCTCCACTATCTATCAACATAGAGACTCTTTACCTCATGATAGTACCTCTCACCCTTAAAGTTAGATACTTTGGGACTCCTCTCAACGCTGTAATAGCTCCCCCTCTTCGATCAAAGTCTTCCCTCGATTGTACAGCGTTGGCATCCCTCTTAGAAGGGGTCTTGACATGATGTGTCCTTCCTGAAACATATTCTCCCTCCAAATCCTGAGCAAGGATTGTCTCCCTTGGTTTTGAGTAAGTCTCCTACTGCAAAAGGGTTCTTGCCCTAGGAAATATGTGTTTTAGATCTCTAGCTTTCTCCACGGCTTCAAGGAGCGTGGTTGGTTTAGTGGATTTGACCAAACCTTGCAATGGTTTGGCCAACCCATTAAAAAACATGCATACCTTACTGCCCATAGTGAGGTTGGACACCATCATTGAAAGCTGCAAATAGTCAGCAATATAATCCTCAATATCTCCCTCCCATTTGAGCTTGGTTATCTTGGAAAAGTGGGCTTCTGGATCTCTTGGATCAAAACTTTCCACTAGCTTCTTGGTGAAATCTAAGCATGAAGTGACATCACGATGCCCAATTGTGGTTAGTCCATGAAACCACCATCTTGAGCTTCCCCTTCTAGGTGCAACGCAACTATCTTGATGGCTTCTATCTCATAAACCTTATTGAGCTGGAAGTATGTGTCCAGCTTCTCCACCCAAGCCATGGCTGTGAACTTAGGTGTCCCATCAAATTTGGGCAAGAATAACCCTACCATACTGTGATATAGGATTGATCCCTGCATCAATTTCTCCTCCTTTTGATGGGGATTTATCCTCCTCCCATCCTTGATCCGGAAAAACTCTTGAAAGCTCAAGTGCTCCTTGAAACCTTGAGATTAGAGTTCATATTATTCAAAATATTCCCCGAGGGTGCCATCCTTATCTCCTCCAGTTATAAATGAAGGTATGATGGAGCGTTTTGATGCAACTAAATGCGCCATACCATTGGCAGTGCTGGTGCTTGCCTCATGGCAAAACCCTAAAGAGTCCTTTTCATGTCTCATCTCCCTGAGATCTTTTTCAATGTTCTGTAGGGTTTGAAGTACGAGTTTTGAGATTTCTTCCTCCTCCATGCTGAAGATAAATCTCCCCCCCACAAGTTGAGCCAAGAGCAGAGCTCTGATACCACTGTAATGTTCCTTTTTAGTAATTTCTGCAATATCTCAAATGAGGACGTTGTATAAGGAAAACCATGCAAAAAAAATGCAGACCAGGATTTGGATCCTCTGATATATGTTGTATTTAGCTTAAATATATAATGGCATCAGAAAAAAATCATTCTAGCTACATTAAACATATTTCCCCAACTCATATATGCACAAAAGAACCCCAAACCCACTGCTTCATAAAATAGAAATGCCGGAGACAGCAACAACATTATTCTTATTATGGAATCTAAAGAAAAATATAGTTTAATACAGATCCAGATCTTTCATTAATCATGGAATCAGAAATGAGAGGTTAGACCTATTTTACAAGCACCTCGGAATACCCCGGCAAGGGTTTCCGGCAAAATAACAACATAAAATGCAACTTTGCAGAAAATAACGCTGTACCCAGCAACTATGTATTAATAAATACCAAATGTGATCTGAAATGGACAAACAATATAGTAATTGACCCAAGGCCTTCCTCAATAGATCTCCCGGAGTGAAATATACTCCTCCTCCTCTGAAACAAGCAAAAAAATGGAAAGGTGCAACCCAAGCTACTACAGAAATAATGCACTCACTGGGAGTGACTGCACTGTCTAGGATGGAGAATGGTTTCCCTCAAGATAAATGATGATAATTGGACTCAAGACCTCCTCCTTAGATCTCTCAATTAGCTATATCAATGGTGAAGATAAAATTCCCGCATAAGAATCCTTTGCACTAAACAGTGATGCAACTCCGACTAAACAACTGAAGCTTGCAATCAGTCAAAATACCAAAACAAGAATGAATATTGAATGAATATCTTGCTACTATCTCCTCCTCTTTATCCTTGGTGAGCTTCCTCACCCTAGACCCCACCCAATGATGTTGTGACTTCCTTGAGAAGTTTCCTCTTTCAAAATTGCGCTGCCCTAGCTAGTCTCTCTCCTCTTGCAACATCGTTGTTGACTTGGTCAACTGGATCTAGTTCATTTTCTTGCCCTTCTTTCACACCAAAGTGGCTTTATTTTATCCTCCTAATCCAATCCCTTTTCACACTGGGATAATTTTTATTACCTTTCCTACTTCTTATTGCAAAAATGGAGCAATTATAATATTCCAAGTAGTTGTGGCTAATTGGGAACATTACAAATGCTATGAGAATGGATTTTTTAAAATAAGAACAATTGATGAGGAAGGAATTCCATTTATTTTTAATGGTTATTGGTTAAATTTGTACAAGAAGCCTCTGTCAAAAGAAGACTTTACTAAATAAGCAAAGAGATTAATGTAATTTTGGGTCTCACAACTCCCAGTTTATCTAAACTCTGATCAGAAAAAGAAGGAAAAGAGAAAAAAAAATTAAAAAGGAAGAAGAAAAAAATTAAAAAGGATCCCTTACACTAATTCTACGCACAAGTTTTCTTACAGCATTCTAGTCATGGTTAAAGGGACAAGAGTCACAGGAGGCAACCTCCACATCCCACTTTTCCACCCCCCAGTATATCCTCCTAGATTTCCTTAATCATTCCACCCATTTCCCTACATTCTTCTATCATTAGACAAACCGTCTCACTCAATTCTTCCTCAATCCTGTAGTGCTACAAGATTTTCTCGAACTGCTACAATATTGACCAGAATTGATAGGAGATTTTGATTAGCATAAGGATAGGTATTATATGTCATTCTTTCCTTGGGAGAATGAAAAGAGAAGTCCAACACACCTCCATCATCCTTTATCCACCCCATTTTTTAATTTTCCCATCCAAAACATCATCTTTGTTCATGAAAAAAACTCCCCTTCCACCCCTTCTTCTATAAATTTCACCACAAGCGAAGAAATTTGATGGCACCAGAGTGAAGACTTAGTCATCCTAAAGCATTGAAGAACCATCCTTGTGATCTTTGGAAGCCACACAACTCTTAAGGAGCTGCTACATGGAAAATGATCATCTCGAGGAACAACATATCAATACAACACTTGAATAACCTGCATTAATATACCTCACTTAGTGAGTTATCTGAAAATGGTCTAGATAACTTGTATGTATTTCAAGAACCTACCACTTAGTTTAAATTAAAATGATCTAGCTTTTACTTAACAATTTTGCGGAACTGTTTACTTGAAAGTGGTGTATGAATTTTTACTGTTTATGTGTCTTAACTTCATTTGTTCTTGCTATAATTTAACATGTATGACAACAACATAATGCAACAAATAATCATTCAAACACAACAGCAATTTTAATCTAGGAGTTCACCCAAAATCTCGTGGGCATGGTATATCAAAAATGATATATCAAAAATGTTTTTAATGAATGAGGAATGATTTTTATAGGTTGGAGGTGGCTAGTAAACTTGGCCACCCTAAAATAGTTAAAGTGCAGTTAACTCACCAATCCATATAATGTGGGAAAAGTAAAAAAATAAGAAGGTGATAATTATGAGGAGTGGGGCCAATGGCCCAAAAGAGGAAATGTGTAGATGGTAGGTGGGGGCTAACTCAAAAAGAGCGTAGATCCCACTACTACAAGAGTAAATAAAAAGGGCAGGCCTAATTTCATTTGTACCAAGAAGGTCATTCCCAAAATGGTAAGAGAGGCCCACTAAGACATCAAGGGTTGATCTAGTTACAACCAATGATCCCCTAGAGTACTACATAGAAGCTACAGGGTTGACTAGTAGGTGCTACAGGATCAAAGGTAGTTGCTATAGGATTGCAGAAAATTGCTACAGCATTAGGGGCAGTTACTACAGGATTGCAAAACAATGCTACATGATTGGGTCGAGAGGTTAAAGAGGGTGATAATTGACAAGGAATTTCATCTAAAACCCCCCATAAATAAAGGATTCATCTAAGTAAGGTTAATTATAAAATTCTCATCACCTTCCACACACAAAAAGTAGGATAATTTGGCCAAATTATTCCTATACAGATATCCTGTAGCAAACCCTTGCAGATTGAATTTTTCTCTTTCCAAAAGCTTTTTCATGTGAAGGAAGCATGATAGAAGAAAAACTAATGTGCTTGGGATTTGGCATGTAATTATTCTCCCTCTCGCCAAACGAAAATGCATCGCCCCTCTCATCTCTATTTTGAAACCCTAATCCACTCATAAAATAATAATTGACAGAAGATTATATGAGGAAAATTAAGGAATAATCAATATAAACATGGGAATAGGTTTCAATAGAAGGGATCCAACATACACTAAAATAATCCATCAACACTCTATTTTCATAGATATCTTTATTATCCACTAATGGATGGGATTTTTTAAAAAACTAAAGGGGTATGATGATGAGATAACCTGTGAATTTTCAATAGCCCTCCACCCTTGAGGTGAAGATAGTGCCACCACTACTGTAAGAGGAATTTCCATCTATTTTAATGCAGAGCTCATTAGTAGAGTGACCATAATACCTTTAGTATTTATATGTGGCAAGGAAAATAGGACAGAATCCATCACAACCAACAAATAATTCTTCCTCCCTGAAGAGAATCTAGTTGAAGACAAGAATGGAGTTAAAAGGGAGAGCCTTCCTTACCCTTGGGATGAAATAGTCTGTAACATTCTAAATTTCATGTATTGTGAATGAAAGTTGAGTGTTATGTATGCCTATCAATTTAGGTGACTCTATGAATTGAGGCTCCTAGCATAGTTTCCCATCCCAAGCAGACTCAATATTCCACATTTTCTCCTTCGACCTATGATTGAAATGAGCTAGAGGGTGAGAGAAGGGAAGCAACAATACATTTCCCACCATGGCCTCATAAGGATAATTGTTATGAATTCCTTAAGTCACCTCAGGAGCCCTGTGCTATGGAATTATTTTGTGGACATGGGTAGGGAGGCCTTCATCAACACACAAGGCCAATTTGTGATATAACATTAAGATACCACAAAATATAGTGTTGCTAAGGAAGAAGGTGAAAAATAAGAAGAAGTGGAGGAAGAGGAATAAGGGAATGAGGAGAAGAAGAGGGGGTGTAGGTCTTAACCCTGAACAGAAATTATATACACATGAATCTTATAACATAAAATAAATAATAGCAAGAGCATAAAACATAAAATAGATAAACACAGATATTTTCCCCTGGATCCCAAATCAGGACGACTAGCTTGATTTTTCATTATATTCCTTTTAGTGTTACAACACACATATATATACATGCCGAAGCATACATAAACCCCAATCCATTAACCCTGGATTAGAACATAACCGTAGTTCCCTTGACTGGATCTACAAAAATACCAAGGGCCAAAAACCATCGTACCCCAAAACCATGTGCAAAACCATGCACAAAACCATGGGTGCAGGCTGCCCACCAAAAATTAAGGACCAACAAATTTTCGCTGGGGCGCTACCCCGGACCCCGACAAGGGGCACTACCGGCCCCCCTGTGACCCCCCCATTGCGCCCAGCGCAAAGGGGGGGGGCTATTTCCCCCCATCTTAGCCCCCCACATGTGATTAGTCATGAAAATAATGTAACACATACTCAACATTCTCCCACTTGTTCTTTTCTTTCTGCAGGGGGCCACGGGAGAGCTTAGTCATTGGCCCAATTCTTCAACACCCATTGTTTCTCTACACCAAGAGAACTTTTGAGTGCTCACAGACTTCATCAATGCATCTGCAACATTCTTCAAAGTGTCCACCTTTACCAATAACACCCCTTTAGCCTCAACCATATCTCTAACAAAGTGATATTGAACATCAATGTGCTTCGTCTTTGAATGATAAGCAGGGTTCTTAGCCAAGAAATTGCACTTTGGCTATCACAGTCTATCCTTAGAGCTTGTTGTACCAACCCCATACTTGAACACAATCTTTGCAACTAAACTGCTTCCTTTCTTGCATGAGTGGCTACCATGTATTATGCCTCTGTAGTTGAAAGAGCCACTACAGACTATCTTTTACTCATCCAACTGACTGCACCTCCAAATAGGCTAAACACATACCCACTTGTAGATCTTCTTTGGTCCAGATCTCCAGCCCAGTCAGCATAAAAAAAACCATGAATTTCCAACATTCTTTCCAATCCTGGTCTTCTCTGGTAGCACAAGCCATAATCTCTAGTGCCACGTAAATATCTGAAAACCCGCTTCACTGTTGTCCAATGCTCCTTCCCTGGGTTTGACATAAACTTGCTCAATACTCCCACTGCATGTGCAATGTCTGGTCTAGTACAGACCATTGCATACATCGCTACCCACTGCACTTGCATATGGAACACGAGACATATCCTCCTCTTCTTCTTGTGTCTTGGGACACTATTCAGCAGACAGCTTTACACCTACAGGAATAGGAACATTCACCGGTTTACTATCATGCATATTGAACCTTTGCAATATAGTCTCGACATACTTCCTTTGGTTTAACCAGAGCTTCCTCTTTGCCTGATCTCTCTTAGTTTCCATGCCCAAAATATAGTTTGCAACACCAATATCCTTCATGTCGAATTTGGAGAATAGTTTGGTCTTCAAATTTTTGACAATTTCTTTGTCATTTCCAATCAACAACATATCATCCACATACAAGACCAAATAAATAACATGGTCACCAATTAATTTAAAATAAACACAGTGATCCTCCTTGCTTCTAGTGAATCCAAGTCCCCGTGAAGAAATTTTGTCTTCACATCCATCTATTCTATCTCAAAATCAAATGCAGCAGCAACAGATAAAAGTAATCTAATAGAAGTAACCTTGGCAACAGGAGAAAAATATCACCAAAATCAATTCTCGACACCTGGGAATAACCTTTTGCTACTAATCGAGCTTTGTATTTCTCCACCTTACCTTCTACATTCATCTTCTTTTTAAACACCCATTTTCTCCCGATGGGCTTCCTCCCAGCCGACAACTCCACTAGATCCCATGCCTCATTTTTGTGCAAGGATGCCATTTCATCAACCATGGCCTCCTTCCAGAGTTTTCCATCCTCTGAATCTACTCCCTCCCTGACAGTTCTGGGATCAATATCGCTTTATATTAAAAACCTCAACGGTAAATCAGATGGACTATACCTTTCTGGTTGCTTTCTTTCCTGAACTAATCTTCTCATAGCTGGAGTTTGTGGCTCTTCCTCTTCTAAATATTCTTCTGATGTAGAGTCTGATTCATACTCCTTTAGCTCAAACTCTATCTTCTCAGGTTCCTTTGGTATGACTTCATGTTTAACAACATCTTTTACCTCTCTAAACACCACATCTTGGTTGTACACAACCTTCCTTGTTTTCGAGTTCCAAAGCTTGTAACCTTTTAAATCATCCTTATACCCAATAAAGATGCACCTTTCAGATTTATTATCCAACTTGGTCCTTTTATGCTTTGGAACATGTACATATGCATCACATCCAAATACCCTTAGATGTGAAAGAGAGGGTTTCTACCGGGCCGGGGGTCGATGAGCTCATCCTCCAACACCGATGCAGGTTACCTTTTAACCGATAGCATGCGCCTCCACTCGTCCGCCCACTCTTGTCCTAACCTCGGTACTCACTCATGTTTCTTTCCTTTTTCCATCAAGAAAATTCTATTCATTCTTTCGTAACTCCATTTTTCCGAGGTGTGTATGGAGTATTCTTTTGTCATGCTATACCACACTTCTTACAGAACTCTTAAAATTCCTTCTTGCAGAATTCCCCACCATTATCTGTCCTCAATGCCTTTATCTTCTTCTCTGTCTGGTTTTCCACCAGAGCCTTAAATTCTTTAAATCTGTCAAAGAATTCATATTTCTTCCTCAAGAAATATATCCATGTATTCCTTATATTCATCTATGAACGAAACATAGTACACAATAGACTTTCCCAGTTGATGGAACCGAAATGTGTCCAAACACATCAATTGCGGCACAAGCTGCATGATTTGCCTACTTCTCTTAGCACCAGAAGGAAAACTCACCCGATTCTGCTTCCCATACACACAATGTTCACAGAAATTAAAATCTAGAGAGCTATTAGACATACCTTCTACCATACCATTTCCATGTAGTATCTGAAGGCCCTTCTCTCCAATATGTCCAAGCCTTTTATGCCATAGCATGGTCTTTTCTCCAGAGACTGCTAGGCTTTCCGCTCCACTTTGGGAACCACAAAACTGTTGCACCCAGTAATAATAGTGCTGCCCTGAAGCTTGTATAGATTTCCAATACAAACTCCCCACATTAATACCAGTGCTCCCTGAACCATCTTACAGGTATCTTTCTCGAAAACTTTTTTTACACCCGCATCATCCATCTTGCTTACAGAAATCAGATTTCTGGCCACTGTGAATACAGAATACCGTGTATGTTCTAACTTCTTCCACCTTTGTGCTCACTTTCGACCTTTCCACGTCCAGATGATTCCGGCCTTCTCATCATCCCCTAGAAGACATCACCACCATCATATTTTCTCATACTGCAAAACCACTCCCTTGCGGGGAGTGAAGTGAAAGGATGCACCGAGTCAATCAACCATGACTCATGATCTACATGTGTATTTGAAGAAGAAGCCAACACATCCCCACCTTCATCCAAGGTGGTTTTTTCCTCTACAGAAGGAGCATCATCAGATCCCTTTCCTTTCTCAGGAGCTTTAGATCTGCATTCCTTTTTGTAGTGCCCTTCCTTTCTGCATTTCCAACATACCTTTACAAACTTTCTAGGAGATTTAGATCTCCCTCTAGATTTGGATCTCCCACTTGAAACCTTATTCTTGTTTCTGTTTTGGGACCTTCCTCGTACAAATAAGGCAACTCCATTCTGGCCCTCCATATTTCTCCGTCTCATTTCTTCCGACAACAAGGCTGAGACAATGTCATCAAAATTCAAGGTAGTTGTATTGCTACCTATTGCAATAACCAGACTGTCCCACGAGTCTGGTAGAGAACACAACAAACTGATGAACTTATCTTCATCTGAGATTTTAATATCAACAGATGACAAATGACTTACCACAGTATTGAAGGCGTTCAGATGCTCTGTCACCGAGTCTCCCTCCTTCATCCTCAGGTTATACAGCTTTTTCTACAGGAAAAAATTATTCACCAGAGACTTATATTGGTACAAAGTCCCAAGTTTTTCCCACAAATTCTTCGCCGTAGCTTCCCCAGATACATTCAACAATACTGAATCTGAGACACACAACCGTATTGTGCTCTTAGACTTTCGATCCAGTTTCTTCCAGTCTTCATCTAACATTTTCGTTGGTTTAGTACCTGGATCTACCGCGATCCACTGATCTTTATCCAACAGAAGATCCTCCATCTTGAGCTACCACAACTCAAAACTCTGACCATTAAATTTCTCGATCTCTATCTTTCTGCCGCTCACCATATTCTTTCACTGCAAGAATCGATCCCACAGATCTCCCACTAAACAGGGTCTACCTCAGGCCCGAGCAAAAAACCCCTCAGCAGCAAAGGCACCCCCTTGAAGCCGAAACTACTCTGATACCAGATGTAGGTCTTAACCCTGAACATAAATTATCTACACACGAATCTTATAATAGAAAATAAATAATAGCGAGAGCATAAAACATAAAACAGATAAACACAAAGATTTTCCCCTAGATCCCAAATCGGAAGCTAGAGAAGAGAGGAAGGAATAGGAAGGGAAACCATAGGTAGCAAAGGAGAAACTTGGGCAGCCCTCTAAACCTCATAAAAGAGAAAACAATACCAACACCACTCATGAGGGAATGCATAACAAGATATGGGTACCACCCTGGTAGCCCTTAGAATACCCATAAAACCTAAAAGGAGGCATCCCAAGCAGGGCCTCTTGTACTTCAAAAGGAGGAATAGCACTAGGATCAAACAAGGGAAGCCTAAGCCTCCCTACAATTTAAGAATCTGTCAGCTACTGAGAAGGAGAAATAGGACAAGAAAAAGGGAAAAGTAATTCACCTCCCTCAAAGCCAAGGGAAAGTATCCTCAGACATACCAAAGGAGAAAAATTGCTAGATAAACTAAATTCAAGTAGTGACAAGAAGAAACAACCATCCTCTAGAAAGAAAAAATTTTGTTTCCAGAAAGGACAAAATATCTACAAGATAAGGAGAAATTAATACAAGAAGGAACAACAACACCTAAAGAGGGAGAAGAAGGTCCACAAGAACTCCAAGAGACTAATATTGTTAAGTCCCTATATTAATAGTGTAGTCCCTTATTATGTTAGTGCAGCCCCCCCTATTGTGATTTTTGTACCCCTGTAACCCCCATATTGGTATTATTGTGCCCTTACATTATTATTGTTAGGTCGGTTAGGATTACATTGTGGCCCCACTAGGATTACATTGTGGCCCCATGGACTCCTATATATAGAAAGGAGGTTTTGTCATTTGTATCATCCAAGAATTATTCATTAATGTAATGTATTGGAGGTTTCCCCCTTGAAGTGGCTTATTTCTAAGGCGTTGATATCTCTTTTCTTCTCTTTTTAGAGTTGGTTTCATAACATTTGGTATTAGAGCCTTTGGATTCTAGGGTTTCGTTGCTCCAAACAGGTCATCGTGGAATTTTCGCTATAACGTTTTTTCGACGGTGGTTCAGAAGATGAAATTTTTAGAGTGTGAATAAGAAATGCTGAGGAACATCATCGCAAAATTTCAGAGCTTGGTTCGCAATATTTTCGGAGAAATGATCTGTGGAAGTGAGGTCTTTTTGCAGGCTCCTGAATTTAACCTAAACAGGTCATCGCAAAATTTTCACTATAATTTTTTTTCTAAGAAGTTTCAAAACCAAAAAGTTTTAGGGCATGAATCGGAAATCTTGAGGAACATATTTGAAAAATTTTAGAGCTTGGTTCCCAATATATTTGGAGATATGGTCTATGCAATTTAGGGATTTGTTAGGCTCTCGAATTTCATCGTAAAGAGGTGATCGTGGGAATATCTTCATAACTCTCTTTATGAGCATCGGATTGGAATGCTGTAAAAAGTGACCAAAAGTACACAAACTGTAGCTTCAGTTCTATCAATTGTAGAGCCAAAGGAGGAAACAGTGACACGTGGCCAGTTGTACAAGTTCGCTCTACTGAACTAGTCCATAATTATGCCATTGTGGGAGATTGGACATAACTTTGACTTTAAGAATCCAAATTAGGTCAAACATGTGGCATTAAAAAGAATATTTAGAGGGCTACATTAGGGCAAAATTTTATTTATCTAGGATCTGAAATCACATAGATAATTTAGTTTCATTATCGAGTTCTCAAAATCAAGAAAAAGGTGTGTATTTGGTTTTTAAAATTGCATAACGTTTGTTTGAAAAAGAAGTTTGAAGTGATTCCAAGGGAATATTTTAGAATTTTTATTAGTATTGGGTTCTACAATGCCTCAATAAAATAATTCCATACCCATTAAGCCTTCAAAAATCTATACTATGACGCATGAAGAGGAAGAATTGCAGTATGAGATATCAAAACAACGGTACCAAGTGCAACAAATTTCGATGTTACGAAGAGAAACCGAAGATGACATAGATGGTTTAAAAGAAGAAATGGAAGCTAAGTTGGATGGTTTGAAGGATCAAATAATAGCTAATATGGATGATAAATTAGTGGAAGACCACATCGAGCATCAACAACAAATTCTCCAACTCTCAAAGGATAACCTAACTCTGGTGCAGAATCTAATGAAACAACAGGAAGATCAACATCACATCAAAAGAAGTTCTAAAGTAGTCACTGAAATAAGAAATGACAAGTATGATCAATTTCAGAGTATCTCAATAAGTGGAAGAATTTCCCATAGAAGATTCCACATGGGAGGATGAGAATTTTATACAGAAGCATCAAGAAATAATGAAGCGTTGAGGACAACACTTGTTTGAAGGAGAGTGGCATGTTAAGTCTCTATACTAATAGTGTAGTCCCTTATTATGTTAGTGTAGCCCCCATTATTATTATTTTTGTACCCCTGTAACCCCCATATTGTTATTATTGTGCCCTTACATTATTATTGTTAGGTTGGTGTTGGAACAGGGTCTCCTATGAGCTGCGAAACTAGTTCAATTTTGTACATTTTTTATTATATTTAGTCTAGCGCAGGGGTTTTGGGGTTGGTCAAAGCCCCGAAATAATTGTAAGGTGCAAAAGGGTAAACCAGGGGTTCGAAAACCATGGTTTGCAAACCATAGGAAAGTTTAGGCTAGATTATTATAAATATAGGAAAATTTTGAATTATAAGAAAGAAAAGGAAGAGTTATTGACGCGAACTGTGATTTAAGATATCTGTTTGGGTTTTTGGGGAAAGGAATCCTGTTGGCTATGTGTGCGGAGATCCAGATTCCATCTGTGTGCAGACCCTGTTGCAGTGTGCACAGGCTGGGATGGGTATTGTAAGAAGGAATTGATGAATTGATAAGAAAGGTTTCTTGAGAACTGAATCTATGTGTACTGTTTGTGTGAATCATTGGTAACTAGTACATTATGCGCATTTTGTATTCAAGTTGTGAAAGATCTGTGTAAGTGTATTTTCTATATCTGGATCTGTTCTATTCTGTTTTATGCAAAATTATGCTACTATCATAGAAGTATATAATTATAGATCTAGCACACGTGAATGCGAAAAGAGACCTATCGACCTTGCACATACAGAGACAATCTGGGTATCAAAGTGCCAGACGTAGCTCTGCTTGCCTTACCTATCCTTTCTCAGGGTGCGGAAACTTGGTTCCAACACCCACCCATACTATTTCAGGTGAGACTTTGACCTGCACAAGCAGGTCACTGCCGAAAGGGCCAATAGTATAGGGGTTTGTTGGCAAACCTTGAACTCCAAACCTGGGTGAAGATCCCTCGAGCCAATAGTCAGCTAGGATTACATTGTGGCCCCACTAGGATTACATTGTGGCCCCATGGACTCCTATATATAGAAAAGAGGTTTTGTCATTTATATCATCCAATAATTGTTCATTCATGTAATGTATTAGAGGTTTCCCCCTTGAAGTGGCTTATTTTTAAGGTGTTGATATCTCTTTTATTCTCTTTCTGGAGCTAGTTTCATAACAAATACACATCCTGATCTTGGATCCTATTAAAATTTTATTGAAGTAGGAAGGATTATGCCTAAAAATTTTGTAATCCCCTTCCTCCTTGAGCTAGAAAAGGAGAGAAGCTAAACTCACCGGTGGACGAATATTTCCAAGTCAAAGAAATTTGAGGATGTAGGTATCATGGAGGAGAAGATGAAGCAAATGGGTAAATAAATGGATGAATTTAGGTTAAAATAATCAACCATGAGCGAGGAATATCAGTTCAAAAACCAGAGGTTAAGGGAGAAACTACAAAAAGGAAGCACAACTTTCCAGCATGGCAATCTTGTCCACAGAGGTCATCTGATGTAGGAAGCCATACAAATCATATGATATATTCCTCAAAGAACAATGGATGCAATTTAAAATCAAGACATTGGCAGAATAGGGATCTCTCCCATTTTAGGACTATACGAGGTTCATTGACTTCTGCCAACAAGTAACACATTAAATATAGGTCCAAATTGGTTGAATTCTATATGCACAACATGATCCCCACATACATGAACTTTTGGGACCTGAATTAAAGGTTGGGAGATGCATAACTGATGGCTCTATACTCTTAGCCTTACCCAAAACAACCCAAACAGATCCTAACAGTTCACACATAGCATCAATCTTCTCTCTTACTTACTTACTAGACCCAAATATCTATATATTTATAATATCATAGCCTTCGCTATCCTATGGTTTGCAAATTGTGGTTTGCAGAACCTAGAGCTACCCTTTAACCCATTACAAAGCATTAGTGGCTTTGAACCACCCCAAAACCCCTACACAGGACCAAATATTACAAAATTATACAAAAAAGTAGGTCAGGGAACCATGTTCCAACAGTTGTCCCTACAACTAAAATTGGTATAGTTGTGACTAGAACTATGGCCAATTTTGTAGCCTTCTCTTTTTCCTTGAGCAGTTCTTCTATTTTCTCCTCCATCTCCTTGATCTATACATTTTCTCAATAATTATTTTGAGCATGTCTTCTTTATGATGCTCATCCTCTTTTATTTATTTTTCTTGTGGATCCTCTATAGATGGTATCTTAAGCTGCTTCTTTAGTAATGTTATTTGTACATTTTTTCTCTTCAATATCTCTTCCACTACCTTGAAATCATTGTGATCATAACCCATCTTGATCACCAAATACTCCAATGATTTTAATTTGTTTTCTTCAGCCAATGAGGAGATTTTCTCCAACTTCATCTCTAACTGGACATTGATGACTGGTGTCTTTAATTTTGAATCTGTTGTTGGTGGTTTTAATTGTCAGATTAAACCTCTCAATATTAATTATCAATCCAGGAGTCGTAAAAATGATTTGTACTACGTCTTGGCTCAAGTTAATGGTCATAGTATAAATATTCCTTTGTAATGATAAACTAGGTACTGGAATGAAACACACATTTGCTGGCAGATAAACAATCTTGAAAAGGGGACCTACTTAACTAATTTTATCACGCCATCATACTCACGCTTCCTGCAATCCTGATAGTTAAATTCAATCTTTGAAAATTGAGATAAATCTAACTGATTGACGAGGCATAATCAAATAATCAAATTCAATTTCTAAAAGTAATTTAAGATTCCTATTTAGTCAATTTGTTCTGTACTTAAGAAGAATTCGTACTTTAAACTATCTCTAGAATTCACCGCAACTCCATACTACAATTAAACTATAAGGAAATACAAATAAATTCTTAATCATATACCATTCTTGCATTGTAGCTAGATAATTTCAAAATTCTACTTTTAAAATTTCCTATGATAGCTTGAAAACCCTATTCTATTTTCTCCTTTCACTATCTTGGAACTAAAATGGAGATAACCAAAACAACACACACATTATTCTAATAATAACTTCAAGCCTTAAACTAAATAGAACTACTCTTGATAAAAAATTCAAGATTCCAAATTAACAAAAGACAATTCTAACTATTGCTAAAAGAAAACTAATTTTCTTCATGTAAAAATAACACTTAAAAGATCCTATCAAAAATCATATTGAAAATAACCTATGAGAAGCCTTCAATTTAAAGATTTTAATCTAAATGAAAGGAATTATTCAATAAACAAGCTCACTCTTCAAAATCAAATCATGTAACTAAATCACGCTGCATTCGAATTGATATCTCTACCTGCACAATCAAATCGACACTCAAACTTGCTCTTATAAGGAAATGATTAGACTATGAAAACACGAATAATTCTAATTAAAATGAAATCTAATTATTAGGCGAAGTCCTAGGATTCATAAAAAAATTAAATGTGCATTAAATCCTACAAAAATTCAAAGAAATTGCATAATGCAAACCTTGAATTAATATTCTAAGTGGGAAGTGTTAACATATTCAAATTGAAAGTATATAAATCTATTCTAATTCTGATCAAACTCAGAAATAGTTGTATTCCTATGCTCCCATTACATTCGATTTTAATAAGATAAATAGAGTATAACTCTATGTTACAACTCAAACACAAATTATGTAATGAGTAATAATTCTTTAGTCCATTAATTTGTAGGATGAAACGACGACAAAAATGCTTTGAAATGGAACAATACCTACCACAAACTCACACAGAAGCATAAAACTTTAATATCACGTAGATCTAATTATCTTATGCTGGTTGATCAAGCTTATCTCCAGAGGTGGTGGGCCCTCCCACACCTAGAGTAAGCCATCTTAATGCAATCGAGGAAAGGTTTAAAACATCCAAGACTGAAATTTGAAATGAATCATGGCACAATGCTTTTTCTCACAACTCAAAGGTGATGATTTATATTGAAAACAACATTGAGAAATATATTTACACAAATCGGATAGGCACAACGATTCTAGTTTTACACGCAGCAATTCTCTATCTCTATTACATTCCTTCTGCAAAATTCAATGATGGTTCTACATCTCAGCAATTCAACTTTACATATGAGATATTCCCCGCTACAAATTACACTCTCATTCCTATTTTATTCCTATCGATCTAAGCTCCCTTCAGTCTAATTGATTTACTAACTAATTAATTTTGGTTTGCCGCTCCAGGCAACATATATACATTTAATTACCAATTTGGGGCTTTTAACAGCTAATCAGAATATATGAGGGGAGATTAACAATTTTCCAGAGATGAGATTAGTTTCAAAATAGAATGTCAAATCAAGGAAATCGCTCCTCTTTTCCTGGGATGTTGCTATTGCTAGAAGGTGAAATCTTGCCTTTTGGAGGCAATTTGACCTTCATATAGCTGGTGGAAGCAATGAGTAGCTGGTTTAGGGATCACACAACTGGCTGAGGTATAGCATAGCTGGAAAGTCAACACAGGAAATATTTCATCATACTTTGTCGGTCTTGGGTGGCTCTTGCATGGGCAGTGGGAGAATTGATCCATTTTTTGAGGCGATGTATGTAGCATGCAAGTCCATTGAGTATTGGATAACTTCACAAGTAGTAGATGCAGGAAGAGAAATATTCAAAAGTCATTCCACATCTCAATGGAAACCTCCATGCTTGTGTGCTTTATTGCAATAATAGGAATTAAGATTTGTAATCCTCAAAGAAACGTCGAATTTATACTAAACGATGTGGAGGAAGCTCCTTAATGTCTTTGTAATGGCGGTACTCAAGGTCATCAATGCACACAACAATTATCTTATCATCTTTGCAATTGCCACAACACAATTCAAGACTGAAGGAGATGTAGGTCCAATCTGAAGATCATGCCATGGATGTGCAACAACATATCTACGTGATAGAGATGAAAGAATCATTTCATTCAAAAGTGGATGAAGAAAGTGTGGTCCTTCTAATTTGATGGGTCCTTTTGAATTGTTTTGTTGGCAAAGATAGTAATTTCATTCTGTAAAATTTCCTTTACATTTTTTTGGTCAACAATCCCTGACTAAATTGTGTCTACGATGTACTAAATGCCCTTTAAATTGTTTCCATCAGTGAACTCAAGAGTTGGACTTTCTATTCGAGCTCTTGCTGGGAAGTCTTGTATAAATTGTGAATGACATTTTTTCATGTCTCTCATGGAATTTCTAAAGAAAATAATTGACACCTCATAAAATTTTGATTTTAAATTCGGAAACTTGATGGCTCATAAATTGATTTCCATCTTAAATTTGGCATATTTTATTTGTGGCAATTTCTACACTTAATACTATGGCTTCAAGTTTATTATGAGGTTAAAGTCGAGGAGAAAGAAGAATGATTTCAACACTCAATTCTCTGGTTTGATGTTTGAGAGTAAATTGTAGGAGAAAGAAGATTCTTTCTTTGATACTATTTTGGTACAATAAAGTATAATATTGGATCCATATTTCACTCCTCCCACAAATTGGCAAAGATACCATACACCAGCATTTGCAAAATCCTGTTTATCTTCTAGTGTAACAATATTCCCTTCCAAGCCAAAAACCTTTTTTTTTTAATTGCATCTATGTCAAAACCAATCTATGTGAGGTTTCCATGCACTTCAAATACCTCATCCTTGGTTAATTTTGATATTTCATTTTTCTCCTCCAGCTTTGCATCCACATTTTCAAGCCTTTAGGTCAAGTGCCTTTTGACAGCAGCAAGAGTTGAAGAAACTTAATTCATCTTCTTGAGGATTGAATCTACCTCATTCCTAGCTGCTCTGATATTGCATATGAAAGTTCCCACTTGTGTTTTAACCTTAAACTAGGACTTCCTTTTAGCTGAAAAAAAAGTGGTGTAATATCCCAAAATAGGGATGCATAGCAGTGCCTGCTGAAATAACGCATTGTTGGGAAATCTATGCATAGAAATGAGTTTTTAGCCCTTGGATCCCTTATATCAGTTGATCTAGGGTATAGATCCAAAAGGGGAGCAAAAAAAAACAAACTAGGTGGGTTAAACAGATCTCCCACAACCTAGTCTAGCTAAAAAACATCCAAAGAGAGGGGCTGCAGCTATATGCAAAGACTTCTACAGAAAATAATGCAGTTCCACTGAAGAAAAGCAGTAGGCTGATATGGAGGCTCAAAGATCAGATGTATAATAGCAAATCAGATTTAAATTACATCCCATACATTGTACAAGAGAAATAATAAGACTATTGTTTGGTCCAATCTGCTAGTTTAGATTAGGCTTCAATTTCTTATCAATCCGAGTAGGTACACTTAGAGGTACTTATCTAAAATATATAGATCTAGAATGATTTGGTCTCATAAATGAGGGTTTGGTGTAAATTGGATTCAATACTCTTTTACAAGAGGTTGTTCTGTGTTTCCTTCTACACTTGAACACCTTCTTAAAAAAAACAAATATAATCTCCTAAAAATAGAGTTATATTGTTTTTCCGAGATTCTCTAGTTCCTTTACAAGAACTCAAATCATAGAGCCTCTTCCAAGTCCTTAAATCAACACACTAAAATCAATTATCTCCTCCAAATCTTAACTCAACACACTTATCAATCACACTCATTCAAAACAGAAAGCAATGTAATAATTTTGAAATCAACCAATAGCTAAGTCCTTTTACAAGGTTTAGTCATTAGACTACAAGTTGAGTTTTGCAATTATAACCATGATCATAAAGCAGAAATGATAAATGAAATAGTAAACACAACTTCAAATATAAGACTGATGTCAATTGAATCTTCTTACAAAGGCCTTTCACAAAAGACACTGACTTCTATTAACAATTCTGATTCATAAACTTGCAGCATAAGAATTAAATAGAAATGTCTATCAGATCTAATTATGCAAATGTAAATGAAAAACACAAGAAAGTGTACCAGCTCTATAGTGGGGGCCCTCCACACATTGCAAGAAAACCTTAAGATAACTCAGATGAAGAAAATTGCTAACTGTAACAACATAGGCAATTGAATCTCTGTATTAAAATCTGAAAGCCAATTACATAAATCGAGTTTTTCAATTTGTCACATAATATCTCATGTAGTGTAGTCCTTCAATGTTTTTCTTCTAACTATTTATCATCAAATTACATAACAAAAAGAGGATATTTGTGTTCCTCAAAATTCTAACTAGCTTCCCAAAGGAGTCGAATTAGTTCAGATCCCTTTTTACAAGCAAAATACCAAATCTATTCATTAATTACTAAGGATTTTCTGCTGAAATAGCTGGAGTTGACCAACATTGACCAACAACCTATGGAGTTCGAATCTGGAGGTGGATATATTTTTCACCATCCTTGTACATTCAGGAATATACCCTCAATCCCCAATTTTTCCAACCTATCATGCAATGTGTCTAAACATGAAGCCATTACAGGAAGTTACGAAAACCTGTAATTTTATGAAAAATCCTAGTTTTAACACAAAAATTCCTAAAATCAATTCCAATTTAAAATAATAATAATGGCATTACATTAATCAGTTTCAAAGGAATATGAGGGATTTATGAAGGTTAAATGAGAAAATATGATGGATAAAATGAAGTTTTTAGGTGAAAGGATGAGTTATGAAATGGTACCAACATCTCCCCCAAACACAAGACTTTGCATGTCCTCATGCTAACCTTTCAGACTTCTTTGTTTTCTACTTCTGTTTCCTGCAGTAAAACATCCATGTTCATCTGAGTATGATATTCAGTATTCAAGATTTGGTATTTGGCCTTGATAGCTTTCTTCTGCGTATACCATTTGCTAGCCCATCTACAGATTTCAATTTTGTTGGTTTTGAGTTTTTTTTCACTTTTCTCTTCAATTTTTCATTTTCATCTTGAATTTTCTTACTTTTTATTCTTAGTGCCTCATTTTCTCTTTTCACAACTCTTTCCAACATTTCTGATTCCATGAGCTCTTGTTGCAAATCTTGAATTTGTCTTTCTAATTTCTTCTGCTTTTTATTTGAGATTTTTTGCTCCTTTGGTTCTTCCTCATTGCTTTTGATTTCTAGCTCTTGTGTATTGGCATCCTAGGCTTTTTGTAGGTTATCACTATCCTGTACTGTCTTGCCTTTAATGCTTCTATATTTCCTTGTATAAGTGGTGAAAATTTTATCTTTTCCAGCTTTCTTAGCTTCCTCCCTTCTCATTTTTCTTGTTCTGATACTGCTGTTAGGTAGAGCAAGGGTGTTTGGTCTATATTCTGGAGTTTCATCATCTATTTCAATTATATCAACCCTCAATTCTGTAACCTCTTGCTCTTTCTGTTCTTCTTCATCAATTTTAATTTCATTAGAGATCAAAAATTCCTTCCATGACATCCCTATCTTTTGTAGTTCAAACTCAATCAAAATTTTTACCAATCCAAAATGATACAGGCTTCTATCCATATTACTTCTTTGTTTTTGTATGGTTTTAGACATTTTAGTCAAACTCTGTAGACGAAAATATGAAAGGCTTATGATACATTCTCCCTTCAGATGCAACAACATTTTGATGTGATAAAGATACACTATACTATATCTGCCTTCACATGTAATAAATTTTTGAAGTTATACAGAAACCATTTCATCCCAAGGATGAACAAGCCAACTTCTGGAAACTCCAATTTTCCAATTAACTGAGGACACTCTGGATCTAGATACAAATTGTGTCTATGATTTCTCCTTGAATTTCTTAGTTTTAAAATATTTTTCACCCTCTATACTGATGCCTATGGTTTGAGCAATGGTATCTTCTGAAACCCTGAATGAAAGGTTTCCTACTGTGGCTCTCTCTCCATTAAAGGAAGAAGCAAATTTCCTAGTAATTTCTTCATTATGTCCATTAAATTTCTCTAAAAATGTCAACCACTATTTATCTCTCAAAATTTTAACACATTCTGCATCTATTTTCGAACTATCAAAATTCTCTGGTTCTGCCCTATTCGCCATAAAATCCTTTGTTCCTTATGCTCTGTTTTTTTTTTTTTTTTAAATTTACCCAGGGTATTTAACAATTACCTGGTCTGTTGCGTTCCTCCTGGAGTATTCTCAGCTGACATCCACGTGTTTTCTATATGCATTGGTTACTTATATTTCCTCCTCTGTTCGAGCAGGGTATCCCGGCATCAATATTGCATGTGGGTGTACTCAACTAAATTCTCGGCAGAACCATTTCTCATATGCAACAAACTGGAAACTCATTTTGTTTTTTTTTTTTTTGAATATTTACACCGACCCTTTTTGCATGAAAAACCTCAAAATCTGCACCTGTGTCATGGAATTATGTTGATGTGGTTGATATGGTCGTGGTTGCAGTTGATATGGTCGTGGTTGCAGTCGATATGGTCGTGGTTGCATGTTGTTGGCTGCAAAGGATGGGACTGTTATAATGGTGGTGTATCAAATCTAATGTCGAATAAGGCCGCGGAGAGGCCTTATAGACCATTTTTACTAGTTGTCAGTGCATGCGGAGTAGGCTTATAGATTTGAAGTTAAGGTTAAGGTTTTAAAAATTGTTTAAAGGAGTATATAGATAGGTTATAGGTTTGAGGTTTTAGGAAGCTTTAATTTATGCGGAATATGTTTGAGGTTTAAAATGAAGGTTGTAGAGGGGTTAAGGGAGTATAGGTTATGGAATGTAGGCTATATAATGTGGGTTATAGAATGTAGGCTATGATTTTTTTAAGAGTAACGGTATAGGTTGAGTTTATGAAACTAATGTCAGTAATTAACCATAAATTAATTATTTTGAAATTGAAATTAACATAGAAATTTAAGTATTAAAACAAGAAATCTTATAGTCCTTTACTAATTCTTCTTTGACTGGTTGGCTTTGTGCAGGTATGATGTAGTCTTTTAAACAGATCCCTTTCTGAATGAGCATGCAACAGTTCCCTCTAATATTTCTTGTTGAAATCTGACTTGTTTAATCTTGCAAACATGTTGGTGCAACCTTTGACTTGCTTGGTTTTGTAGGCATGTTGATGCAGCCTCTAACTTGCTTGGTTTTGTAGACATGTTGATGCAACATTTAAACTAATATGATATTTCTTGAACAGGTCCCTTAGCCATTTCTTTGTAGACTTTGATAATATTTTTATGATGCACAGGTCCCTCTGCTGATTTGAATTAGAACAACTCCTTCTTTGAATAATCAATCAATTAAATAAAGCAAATCCCTTGCTTATTGAAATTCTGGAAATGAGGAGATAAAAGAAAAGATGAAAAATTCACTTTTTCCTTCTCACCTACTTATTCATTGACTTGTCCTCAAGTCAATATTTAGAATTGGCAAGTGCAAATGACTTTGACAGAAATAAAAAATGAATTCTTAACGGCCAATTTCTTGGTTTTCCTGTAAGAATTATAGTTTAGATTGTGCCAGAGTCTGGTTTTCAGATCCAAAATTTTATTTTGTTTTCATTTTTTTATTGTTTTTTATTTTTTTATTTTTTATATATTTATTAAAAAAAAAAATTGAAGAAAAATAGAAATGATTATGGTAAAGATATCACAGCTTATTGTTATACTATCTCAACCTCCTTCTGTTGTGTCACTATCTGAATGAAATCTTCTTTGCTTATAGGCTTTTGATAAAGCTTTAACCTATGTCAATTTAATATCAATGTTCTTCCTTCTTGGTCAATGGTGCTAAGTTTTACTGATCCATTTTCAAAGACCTGAACAATTTCATAAGGGCCCATCCAGTGTGTTGTAAACTTGGCTTTATAATCTTTAAATTTTGAATCAAATAGTAAAGCCCAATCACCTTCTTGAAATTGTTTCTTCTTGAAATTGCCTAATCCCTTGCCTTCATAGCCCATTTTAATCATTAATTTGGACCCTATTCCCTTTGTATGTTTTTCAAAATAACCAACACATATTTCTAATGAGGAAACTGAAGATAAGTTAGAATGGATTACCTCTTCCTCACGCATTTTCTTGGTCAAAGCCTCTTGGGCTTGATGGAGTTGCCTCTCCATATCATGCAATCCTTGAAGAATTTCTTCCTTCTCTTCCTTCATGGAAAACAAATGTTCACGAAGTTCAGTGCTTTCTCTTTTTTCCTCAAACAAAATCTGCACCATGTCCTTCAATATAATAAAGTCACGCTTCATATCATCATCGAAGAATCTTGTGAAGGAGGAAAATTCACTTTTACAAATTGTCCTTATGATGTCAATGAACCAAAGGAACTTCAAAAAAGTTCTCAAAGCTTTCAAAACAAATGAAAAATATTTTTTAACTAAATGGCTGTAAAGACCAACTCTTATTCAAGCAGCCAAACAACAAACAAACTCCAAGAGCTTCTTAACAAACAATCGTCAAGAAGGTTTGTGTTCCAAGGGTGAATTTGAGGTCCTTTGGGGTAAGGAATATGCCTTAATGCCTTTTCTTCCTTTTTTGTTCTCTCCGAGACTTAGCTAATTAGGAGCTATCCCCAAATCTCAAGCAAACTCAAACAACAATCAATTTGCAAACAGTAAAACAGTCAATCTTTTATACTGTTTAAACACCTTCCAAGCTATACAATCAAGAAACCAAGTGCTCTATCAAGTAGGAAACTATGCTATGATACCAAACCGATATAAAAATGGTCTAGATAACTTGTATGTATTTCAAGAACCTACCACTCAGTTTAAATTAAAATGATCTAGCTTTTATCTGACAATTTTGCGGAATTATTTACTTGAAAGTGGTGTATGAATTTATTGTTTATGTGTCTTAACTTTTCTGCTGAGTTTTAGACCTCTAAAAGTCTTTAAAACTTGTTGAAACCTATGTAAATAGATTAAAAATTACTTTTTCAGCCAAGAATGACCATTGGTTCACTACAAATGGTCTCAAACAACTCTTTCTAAGCCCTACACTGTTGCTGGAAAAAGCTGGCACTAATGGCCCCTGGAACTTTACTGAATTTTTTCGACCTTCAAACGTTATATACAAGCTCTGAAAACCATTTCATCAGATTCATAACATTTTAATTATCCAATTTGGTCTATTTTAACTCTGGAAAAGGACTCTAACTCCCCTGGTTAGGCCTCAAACTGAATTTGTCTCATGGTGGCCCTTATGGCTCCTTCATATTTCCTGAAGAAAAATATGCTGAAGCTCACCTCCATTCAACCTGAAACCTATCCCCAAGTCTTCATAAGGTCAAAGAGACCTGAAATTGACTAAAATTTCGTCCAATTTGGTTCAATAATGAGAGAGTTATGACCAAAACAACTTTGCCCCATTTTCCTCCACTAAATGTGGGGCAACTGCCAGTTAAGTCCACTAAAAGTGGAAGTCCTCCTAAATTTGGGAGTGCCTCCAGAATCTCTGCCATATTAAAATCCTCTTAAATGAAGCTTAATTAAATATTAAACCTGAGATTAGGCTCCTTAAGCGCTCTTAACATTAAGCTCCCACAACAGGGAAAAATTTAAGATGCAAATTTATCTTAAAGATTAGAAACCTTGGCGAATCTTACTAATTCATAATATGCAAAACATAAAAGTATTAGGGATATTTTAGTAAAAATATTAAAGCTTATAATGACTTTATATATTATCTATAAAATTTTGGTGAGTTTTAAGATAAAATATTTTTTTCTTATAAAATTTGGGCTAATTGATCTTAGGAAAAATGGAAATTGGCGAATCATTTTTTTGGATAATTCATGGAAAATTAGCCCATATACGAATAATAGCCCCTATAATTTTCCTTTCCCACATTGGTCATATGATGAGGTTCCATGGGAGGAGGGCTAGCCCCTCCGTACTCCGCCGGACCCACTAAGCATTCAACGTGCAATAACGTCTTCATACGGTGTCTGTTTTTGAACTGTTTGCAACGCCAAAATCAGGAAGAAGAGACCTATGCAACCATATTGGTTTCAACAGGATTAGGGGTAGTTACTACATGATTGAAAAACAGTGCTACATGATTGGGTTGAGAGGTGAAAGAGGGTGATAATTGACAAGACATTTCCTCTAAAATCCCCTATAAATGAAGGATTCATCTAAGTAAGGTTAATTATAACATTATCCTCACCTTCCATGCACAAAAAGTAGGATAATTTGGCCAAATTATTCCTATACAGATATCCTATAGCAAACCCTTTCGGATTGAATTTTTCTCTTTCCAAAAGTTTTTTCATGTGAAGGAAGCATGATAGAAGAAAACTAATGTGCTTTGGATTTGGCATGTAATTATCCTCCCTCTGGCCAAACGAAAAAGAATCGCCCCTCTCACCTCTATTTTGAAACCCTAATCCACTCATAAAATAATAATTGACAGAAGATTCTATAAGGAGACTTAAGGAAGAAGAAATAGAAACATGGGAATAGGTTTCAATAGAAGGGATCCAACAGACACTAAAATAATCCATCAACACTCTATTTTCATAAATATATTTATTAGCCACCAATGGATGGGATTTTTTAAAAACTAAAGGGGTATGATGATGAGATAACCCATGAATTTTCCATGGCCCTCCACCCTTGAGGGGAAGATAGTGCCACTACTACTGTAAGAGGAATTTCCATCTATTTTAATGTAGAGCTAATTAGTAGAGTGACCATAATACCTTTAGTAATTATATGTGGCAAGAAAAATAGGACAGAATCCATCACAACCAATAAATCATTCTTCCTCCCTGAAGAGAATCTAGTTGAAGACAAGAATAGAGTTAAAAGGGAGAGCCTTCCTTACCCTTGGGATGAATTAGTCTGTAACATCCTAAAGTGCATGTATTGTGAATGAAAGTTGAGTGTCATGTATGCCTATCAATTTAGGCAACTCTATGAATTAAGGTTCCTAACATAGTTTCCCATCCCAAGTAGACTCAATATTCCACATTTTCTCCTTCGACCTATGATTGAAATGAGCTAGAGGGTGAGAGAAGGGAAGCAACAATACATTTCCCATCATGGCCTCATAAGGATAATTGTTATGAATTCCTTAAGTCACCTCACGAGCCCTGTGTAATGGAATTATTTTGTGGACATGGGTAGGGAGGCCTTCATTGACACTCAAGGCCAATTTGTGATAGAACATTAAGATACTACAAAATATAGTGTTGATAAGGAAGAAGGTGAAAAATAATAAGAAGTTGAGGAAGAGGAATAAGGGAGTGAGGAGAATAAGGGGGGGAATTGAATAAGAAGCTAGAGAAGAGAGGAAGGAATAGGAAGGGAAACCATAGGTAGCAAAGGAGACACTTGGATAGCCCTCTAAAACTCATAAAAGAGAAAAAAATACCAACACCACTCATGATGGGATGCATAACAAGATATGGGTACCATCCTGGTAGCCCTTAGAATACCCATAAAACCTAAAAGGAGGCATCCCAAGCAGGGCCCCTTGTACTTCAAAAGGAGGAATAACACTAGGATCATACAAGGGAAGCCTTAGCCTCCCTACAATTCAAGAATCTATCATCTACTGAGGAGAAATAGGACAAGGAAAAGGGAAAAGGAAGTCACCTTCCTCAAATCCTAGGGAAAGTATCCTCAGACATACCAAAGGAGATAACTGCTAGATAAACTAAATTCAAGTAGTTACAAGAAGAAACATCCATCCTCTATAAAGAAAAAATGTTGTTGCAAGAAAGGACAAAATATCTACAAGATAAGGAGAAACTACTACAGGAAGGAACAACAACACCTAAAGAGGGAGAAGAAGGTCCACAAGAACTCGAAGAGAATAATACTGTTAAGTCCCTATATTATTAGTGTAGTCCTTTATTATGTTAGTGTAGCCCCCCCTATTTTTATTTTGTACCCCTGTAACCCCCATATTGTTATTATTGTGCCCTTACATTATTATTGTTAGGTCAGCTAGGATTACATTGTGGCCCCACTAGGATTACATTGTAGCCCCATGGACTCCTATATATAGAAAGGAGGTTTTTTCATTTGTATCATCCAAGAATTATTCATGTAATGTAATGTATTGGAGGTTTCCCCCTCGAAGTGGCTTATTTCTAAGGCGTTGATATCTCTTTTCTTCTCTTTTTGGAGCTGGTTTCATAACATTTGGTATCGGAGCCTTTGGATTCTAGCGTTTCACTGCTCCAAACAGGTCATCGTGGACTTTTCACTATAACGTTTTTCTACGATGGTTCAGAAACTGAAATTTTTAGAGTGTGAAGAAAAAAAGCTAAGTAACATCGTCACAAAATTTCAGAGCTTGGTTCGTAATATTTTCGGAGATATGATCTATCGAAGTGAGGTCTTTTTGCAAGCTCCTGAATTTAACCTAAACGGGTCATCATGGAATTTTCGATATAATGTTTTTTCTAAGAGGTTTCAGAAGCTCAAAATTTTAAGGCATGAATCCGAAATCTTGAGGAACATATTTGAAAAATTTTAGAGCTTGGTTCCCAATATATTCAAAGATATGGTCTTTGCAATTTAGGGATTTTTCAGGCTCTCGAATTTCATCGTAAAGAGGTGATCGTGGGAAAATATTCATAACTCTCTTTATGAGCATCGGATTGGAATGTTGTAAAATGTGACCACAAGTACAGAGACTGTAGTTTTGGATCTATCAATTTTAGAGCCAAAGGAGGAAACAATGACACATGGCAAGTCATACAAGTTCGCTCTACTGAACCAGTCCATAATTATGCCATTGTGGGAGATTGGACATAAATTTGACTTGAATAATCCAAATTAGGTCAGACCTATGGCATTTGAAAGAATATTTAGAGGGCTACATCAGGGCCAAAATTCAGTTATTGAGGATCTAAAATCACATAGATAATTCAGTTTCAATATCGAGCTTCTCAAAATCAAGAAAAAGGTGTGTATTTGGTTTTTAAAATTGCATAACGTTTGTTTGAAAAAAAAGTTTGAAGTGATTCAAAGGGCATATTTTAGAATTTTTATCAGTTTTGGGTTCTATAATGACTCAATAAAATAATTCCATACCCATTAAGCCCTCAAAAATCTATACTATGACGCATGAAGAGGAAGAATTGTAGTATGAGATATCAAAATTACGGTACCAAGTGCAACAAATTTTGATCTTACGAAGAGTAGTCGAAGATGACATAGATGGTTTAAAAGAAGAAATGGAGGCTAAGTTGGATGGTTTGAAGGATCAAATAATAGCTAATATGGATGATAGATTAGTGGAAGATCACATCGAGCGTCAACAACAAATTCTCCAACTCTCAAAGGATAACCTCACTTTGGTGCAGAATCTAATGAAACAACAGGAAGATCAACACCACATCGAAAGAAGTTCTAAAGCAGTCACATAAACAAGAACTCAACAAGTACGATCAATTTCAGATTATCTCAGTAAGTGGAAGAAATTTCCTGTAGAATATTCCACATGGGAGGATGAGAATTTTATACAGAAGCATCAAGAAATAATGAAGCGTTGAGGACAACAATTGTTTGAAGGAGAGGGGCATGTTAAGTCTCTATATTAATATTGTAGTCCCTTATTATGTTAGTGTAGCCCCCCTTATTGTTATTGTTGTACCCCTGTAACCCCCATATTGTTATTATTGTGTCCTTACATTATTATTGTTAGGTCGGCTAGGATTATATTGTTGCCCCACTAGGATTACATTGTGGCCCCATGGACTCCTATATATAGAAAGGAGGTTTTTTCATTTGTATCATCCAAGAATTGTTCATTCATTTAATGTATTGGAGGTTTCCCCCTCGAAGTGGCTTATTTATAAGGCGTTGATATCTCTTTTATTCTCTTTTTGGAGTTGGTTTCATAACAAATACACATCCTGATCTTGGATCCTATTAAAATTTTATTGAAGTAGGAAGGATTATGCCTGAAAATTTTGTAATCCCCATCCTCCTTGAGCTAGAAAAGGAGAGAAGCGAAACTCACCGGTGGACGAATATTTCCAAGTCAAATAAAGTTGAGGATGTAGGTATCATGGAAGAGAAGATGAAGCAAATGGGTAAAGAAATGGATGCATTTAGGTTAAAATAATTAAACATGAGCGAGGAATATCAATTCAAAAACCAGAGGTTAAGGGAGAAACTACAAAAAGGAAGCACAACTTTCCAGCATGGCAAGCTTGTCCATGGAGGCCATCTAATGCAGGTGTTGAGATTGCAACAAGATGATGAGCTTAGTGAAAAGAGTCGCCTTCACTAAGTGGGCCCCCAGTCTATTTTTGGCGCAAGTCTATTTTTAGACTATGTCTATTTTTAGACATGTCAATCATATTCTATGAGTTGCAGGATGCTATTTGTGGATGGTTGGTCAAGTTGGAAAAATAGATGGGCTTCTATTTTTAGACATATTCGGCGGAATCTATTTTTAGATTGCCAGTCTAAAAATAGATATGTCGAATATTATTAGCTCTTAATAATATTTGGATTATAAACATTAACTTATTCTCTTGGAGCACTTCAGTTAAGTGCACAGATGTGGCACAGGAGCTGACAGAAGGAATTACGCTATTCCTGAGGGTTAATTGGAGCTATTGCATGGAGACTTCAGTTAGAATTCATGTGACAAAGTTTGGCAGAGTTATTGAGGTAGTTAGTGGAGTTGTGTTCAGTTTAACTCAGTTAGACACAGTTGAGCTAGTTGCATCTAGTCTAACTGATTGATACACTAGTGAGAGTGGTGTGAATTAATTATTAATTAATTCACTAAATATTAACTCATTAATCAACTGAAGAATACATCAGTTAACTACAGTGCATGGAAAGTTTCAGTGGAGACCAGTGGAGAGATAGGTGAAAGGGAAAGTTGACTATAGTGATGCATTGATTGCATCCAACACAGAGTAGAGTTTCCAATGAGGATTGTGTGAGCAAGGATGGACCAATTCAAGTTCATTCAGAGCCATTCTTCAACAGGGATTGCACAGTAGAGGAAGGCTAGCAGGTGGCAGAGATCGGTGCATGGATTTGCTAGATCAGGACCTGATTAGTGTGTAGCGATTGTATTATACTGAGAGCTTGATATGATCAGATTTGTATGAGGATTGTTACATGATCTATATGAAATATATTATATACAGATATTTGGGGTTTTTAGCTTCAGGCTTTCCCATTAAAACATTGTGTTCACATGTGTGAATTTTTATTGTTTCAATGTGTGCATGCAATTGATTTAATTTTCGCATATGATGATCAATAGCAGAAGAGATTATTTATTGTGCATGAAGTCAAACAGTGTGTGATCAGAAGAATATTGGATGTATAATGCATTAGTTATATAATTTCTACATGGTATTGAAGCTATATTTATCATTGGAGCAATTGCAAATCATTGAAGCGGTTGAGTTTTGTGCTGGTGGAATTCAAATTTGCAGTAGTGTTTTCTTGATGTCGAAGTTGAGATGTCTTTCAATGGATTGCGATTGGAGTATGCCCTTGAGGGCAGCTTGAATTATATTTCATGGAAGGACAGGATGGAGGTGGTGCTAGAGGATAATGGGTTGAAGGATTTCATATATGCAAAAATTCCAAAACCTGCTTCTAGCGATGCTACCGCACTTGACACATGTCAAAAGAAGACAAAAAAATGTCAAAGGACTATATTGGAAGGTGTGAAGAATCACATAGTTTCCAGCCTTCATGGTAAAGCTTCTCCATTCTTGATGTGGAAAGCTTTGACAGACTTCTTCCAAAGCAAGAATGGCCAGAGGAAGTTGGCGCTCAAGGATAAAATCGGGAAGATAAAAATAGAGAAAGGCGACACTATACCCAAGTACCTCACGAATTTTTTCCAATGTAGGGATGAGCCGGGAAGTGTGGGGGTTACTGTAGATGAAGAGAACTTGGTGAGATTGGCTCTCCTTGGGCTTCTGAAGAGTTGGAATTCCTATGAGGACTCTGTCAATGGTCAGGAGAAATTGCCAGGATGGGAGCAACTTTGGTCAGATCTTGTGCAAGAGGAGACAAGGCGGAGTACCAGGGATGGATCTTCATCAAAGAATGAAGATGAAGAAAATTGCACTTTGGCTGCCAAAGTAAGGAAGGGGAAGGGCAAGAAAAATACTTCTCAATCTGGTGTGAAAGGCAAGAAGTAGGACATGCCCAAGGTGAATTTTTTTCACTGTCACCAACATGGACATTACGCCACTAATTGTCCATAGAATAAGAAAAATAAGCAGGTTGCTGGATCTGTAGCTGGAGAGGCCTTAGCCTCGCAGTTTGAGCTGGATTTTTCACTGAACGCATTCTTGGTCTCAAGTGTGATGGGTTCAGTGTGGTTTCTTGATAGTGGTGCGTCTTTCCATATGAACGGAGACAAAGATTTGTTTACTGATCTGGATGAGAAGGATCTTGGAGTGCACATTAAGATGGGCGATGATGGTAGATACAGTGCGACTGGTATCAGGACCATTTCCTTTGAGAGGGAGTCTGGAAAACCTTTCATCTTGAAGGATGTCATGCAAGTTCCAGGATTGAAGAAGAATCTTATCTCTATGGTGATGTTCGAAGACAAGGGATATGATGTTGTCTTTAGCGAGGGAAAGGCTTTCCTCCTCAGTAAGGCAACTGGTGAAACCCAGAGGATAGGGGTTCGAGTTAAGAACCTTTATCAATTACAGGTAGATGGCAATGCAGCAATGGCAGGAAAAGTAGAAGGATTGGTGAGCCGGGATGAGGGAAACCTTTAGCACAGGAGATTAGGCCATCTTCACCATGGCACTTTGAAAATTTTGCAGCAGATTTCTACTGGGCTTCCCAAAGGTACACTTGCGCAGTCATATCAGTGCAAGGGATTTACTTTGGGAAAATTTTTGAAAGCCACCTTTCATGAGAAGGATAGTCGTGCCATGACGATCCTTGAGAGAATTCACACAGACGTGTGTGGACCTTTCTCAGTAGCTTCGACAACAAATCATAGGTATTATGTGATATTTGTTGATGACTTTTCTCGTAAGTGTTGGATCTTCTTCATGCAGAAGAAGAGCGAGACATTCTCTAAGTTATGTGAGTTTAAGGCACTAGTGGAGAAAGAGTCGGAGAAGCAGGTGAAGGCTCTTAGGAGCGATAATGGTGGTGAATTCATCTCTGGCGAATTCAAGGACTTTTGCAGCGCAGAAGGAATTCGAAGAGAGCTCATAGTGCCTCATAACCCATAGTAGAATGGGGTCGCGGAGCGAAAGAAGAGAACAATCGTGGATGTTGTACAGGCAATGTTGCATGATCAGGGCCTTCCCATACACTTGTAGGCTGAAGCTTGCAACACTGCGGTTTATGTGCAAAATTGTTGTCCTCATAGAGTACTTGGCATGAGTACACCCGAAGAGGCGTTTTCTGGTAAGAAGCCTGATATTTCTCATTTAAAATTTTTTGGCTCACCTATTTACATTCATGTGACGAAGGATGCCAGGAAGAAGCTGGAGCCGACCGTAGAGGTTGGGATATTTGTGGGGTACACAGAAACACCCCACAACTATCGTGTGTATTTTCCAGACACTTGGAAGACTGTTGTGCGACGAGATATCAAATTTCATGAGGAGAAAGCCATGAAGTGTTCACTTGAGAGGGAGCCACACTTGCATGTAGATGAGGAGCCACAAGAGGAGGTTCATGGAGTGGAAGAAACCACTCATGCAGTGCCAAACATCAGAGGGAAAAATCGCACTACAGAAGCTGAGCGACTGAATCTTGATGCAAAGAAGAATGTAGGAGCACCTACATCACAGCACAGACAGAGACAGTCACCTGACCGATATACTGGATACATGGCTCTGATGAGAAAGTGTGTCGTGACAGAACCATCCTCTTTCGAGGAAGCTGTGGAGGACCCTGCATGGGTAGATGCCATGGTGGAAGAGTATGATTCAATTGTTAGAAATAGTGCATGGGAGATTGTCCCAAGTCCGGAAGGTAAATCAATGGTAGGTTCAAGATGGATCTACAAAGTGAAGCAAGCTACTAACAGGAGTGTCAAGAAGTACAAGGCAAGATTTTTTTCCCAGGGCTTCTCACAGATTGAGGGGATCGACTATGAGGAAACCTTTTCACCTGTCGCAAGGTATTCTTCCATACAGATCATCCTAGCTCTCTTAGTGCAGATGGGATGGCACATTCATTATATGGATGTGAATATTGTGTTCCTCAATGGAGTCATTGAGGAGGAGGTGTACATAGAGTAGCCTGAAGGTTTCGAGATCTTCAGCAGCGATTCTCATGTGTGCATGCTCAAAAGAGCGTTGTATGGGTTAAAACAAGCACCTTGTTCTTGGTGCACACGGATAGACAGTTATTTCACTGGTCTTGGATTCACCAAGAGTGAGGCGGATCCGAACCTATACCAGATTTTGGTGGAGGGTAATTTTTTGATCATTGTACTTTATGTAGATGATTTTATTTTGACGGGTGATGAACAATTGATACTCTCATGCAAGGATGATCTTGAAAAGGAGTTTGAGATGAAGGACTTGGGCCTCCTTCATTATTTCCTGGGATTAAAAATTTGGCAGCGCAGTGATGGATTGTTTGTGTCTCAAGGCAAGTATGCCTGGGAGATACTGGAGAAGTTCAACATGCAAGGCTGCAAGCCTATCGACACTCCTCTTCCAGGTGGTTGGAGGAAAGAGGATGCTACATCGGTAGAGGTAGTGGATGCCATTTTTTACCAACAGTTGGTTGGTTAGCTCATGTATCTAGTCAATACATGACCAGACATATGCTATGCTATTAACCAGCTTTCACAAGCTATGGTTAAGCCTACCAAGCTCTTTTGGAAGGCGGGGAAGCATGTATTGAGATATCTCAAAGGCACATCGGGATATGGATCTTGGTACAGACAGGAGGATGAGTTGAGGCTGCATGGCTTCACAGACCGGTATTATCATATCAGAGATTGTGTGCAGTGGAAGATCATGTTACTTTCTTACATTCCTACGGAGGATCAGGATGCTGATATCTTGACGAAGGCGCTCACCAGGAGAAAATTTGAATACCATAGAGGCAGGATTGGGGTGGCATATAATCCCTATATTTTTGAGAGGGAGTGTTGATATTGCAACAAGATGATGAGCATAGTGAAAAGAGTTGCTTTCACTAAGTGGGCCCGCAGGCTATTTTTGGCGCAAGTCTATTTTCAGACTATGTCTATTTTTAGACATTTCGATCATATTCTATGAGTTGCAGGATGCTATTTGTGGATGGTTGGTCAAGTTGGAAAAATATATGGAATTCTATTTTTAGACATATTGAGTGGAATCTATTTTTATATTTCCAGTCTAAAAATAGATATGTCGAATATTATTAGCTCTTAATAATATTTGGACTATAAACATTAACTTATTCTCTTGGAGCACTTGAGTTAAGTGCACAGATGTGGCACAGGAGCTGACAGAAGGAATTACGCTAATCCTGAGGGTTAAGTGGAGCTATTGCATGGAGACTTCAGTTATAAATCATGTGACAGAGTTTGATGGAGTTATTGAGGTAGTTCGTGGAGTTGTGTTCAGTTTAACTCAGTTAGACACAGTTGAGCTAGTTGTATCTAGTCTAACTGATTGATACACTAGTGAGAGTGGTGTGAATTAATTAATAATCAATTCACTAAATATTAACTCATTAATCAATTGAAGAATACATCAGTTAACTACAGTGCATGGACAGTTTCAGTGGAGACCAGTGGAGAGATAGGTGAAAGGGCAAGTTGACTATCAGTTGTGACTATAGTGATGCATTAATTGCATCCAACACAGAGTAGAGTTGCCAATGAGTATTGCGTGAGTGAGGCTGGACCAATTCGAGTTCATTCAAAGCTATTCTTCAGCAGGGATTGCGTAGTAGAGGTAGGCTAGCAGGTGGCAGAGATCGGTGCATGGATTTGCTAGATCAGGACCTGATTAGTGTGTAGCGATTGTATTGTACTAAGAGCTTGATATGATCAGCTTTGTATGAGGATTGCTACATGATCTCTATGACATATATTATATACATATAGCTGGGGTTTTTAGCTTCAGGCTTTCCCATTAAATCATTGTGTTCATATGTGTGAATTTTTATGGTTTCAATGTGTGCATGCAATTGATTTAATTTCTGCATATGATGATCAATAGTAGAAGAGATTTTGTATTGTGAATGAAGTCAAATATTGTGTGATCAGGAGAATCGTAGATGTATAACGCATTAGTTATATAATTTCTACAGCAGGAATCCATACAAATCATATGATATATTCCTCAGAAAACAATGGATGCAATTTAAAATCAAGACATTGGCAGAATAGATATCTCTCCCATTTTAGGACTATAGGAGGTTCATTGACTTCTGCCAACAAGTAACACATTAAATATAGGTCCAAATTGGTTGAATTATATATGCACAACATGATCCCCACATACATGAACTTTTGGGACCCGAATTCAAGGTTGGGAGATGCATAACTGATGGCCCTATACTCTTGGCCTTACCCAAAACAATCCAAACAGATCCTAACAGTTCGCACGTAGCATCAATATTTTATCTTACTTACTTACTAGACCCAAATATCTATCTATTTATAATATCATAGCCTTCACTATCCTATGGTCTGCAAAACGTGTTTTGCAGACCCTAGAGCTACCCTTTAACCCATTACAAAGCATTAGTGGCTTTGACCCACCCCAAAACCCCTACGCAGGACCGACTATTACAAAATTATACAAAAATGCAAGTTAGGGAACCCTGTTCCAACAGTTGTCCCTGCAACTAAAATTGGTATAGCTGTGATTGGTACTATGGCCAATTTTGCAATCTTCTCTTTTTCCTTGAGTAATTCTTCTATTTTCTCCTCCATCTCCTTGATCTATACATTTGCTCAATAATTAGTTTGAGCATTTCTTTTTTATGTTGCTCATCCTCTTTTATTTATTTTTCTCGTGGATCCTCTATAGATGGTATCTTAAGCTTCTTCTTTAGTAATGTTATTTCTACATTTTTTCTCTTCAATATCTCTTCCACTACTTTGAAATCATTGTCATCATAACCCATCTTCATCACCAAATCCTCCAATGATTTTATTTTGTTTTCTTCTGCCAGTGAGGAGATTTTCTCCAACTACATCTCTAACTGACATTGATGATTGGTGTCTTTAGTTTTGAATCTGTTGTTGGTGGTTTTAATTGTCATATTAAACCTCTCAATATTAATTATCAATCTGGGAGTTGTAAACGCGATTTGTATTGCGTCTTGGCTCAAGTTAATGGTCAGACTATAAATATTCCTTTGTAATGATAAACTAGGTACTGGAATGAAACACACATTTTCTGGCAGATAAACAATCTTGAAAAGGGGACCTACTTAACTAATTTTATCACACCATCATACTCACGCTTCCTGCAATCCTGATAGTTAAATTCAATCTTCGGAAATTGAAAAAAATCTAACTGATTGACGAGGCATAATCAAATAATTAAATTCAATTTGTAAAAGTAATTTAAGATTACTATTTAGTCAATATATTCTATACTTATGAAGAATTTGTATTTTAAACTATATCTAGAGTTCACTGCAACTCCATACTACAATTAAACTATAAGGAAATACAATGCAATTCTTAATCATATAACATTCTTGCATTGTAGCTAGATAACTTCAAAATTCTACTTTTAAAATTTCCTATGTTAGCTTGAAAACCCTATTCTATTTTCTCCTTTCACTATCTTGAAACTAAACTGGAGATAACCAAAACAACACACACATTATCCTAATAATAACTTCAAACCTTAAACTAAACAGAACTACTCTTGATAAAAAATTCAAGATTCCAAATTAACAAAAGACAATTCTAACTATTGCTAAAAGAAAACTAATTTTCTTCATGTAAAAATAACACTTAAAAGATCCTATCAAAAATCGTATTGAAAATAACCTATGAGAAACCTTCAATTTAAAGATTTTAATCTTAATGAAAGGAATTATTCAATAAACAAGCTCACTCTTCAAAATCAAAACATGTAACTAAATCACGTTGCATTCGAATTGATATCTCTACTTGCACAATCAAATCGACACTCAAACTTGCTCTTATAAGGAAATGATTAGACTATGAAAACAAGAATGATTCTAATTAAAATGAAATCTAATTATTAAGCGAAGTCCCAGGATTCATAAACAAATTAAATGTGTATTAAATCCTACAAACATTCAAAGAAATTGCATGATGCAAACCTTGAATTAATATTCTAAGTGGGAAGTGTTAACATATTCAAATTGAAAGTATCTGAATCTATTCTAATTCTGATCAAACTCAGAAATCATTGTATTCCTATGCTCCCATTACATTCGATTTTAATAAGAGAAATAGAGTATAACTCTATGTTACAACTCAAACACAGATTATGTGATGAGTAATAATTCTTTAGTCCATTAATTTGCAGCATGCAACGATGACAAAAACGCTCTGAAATGGAACAATACCTACCACAAACTCACATAGAAGCATAAAAATTTAATATCACGCATATCTAATTATATTATGCTAGTTGATCAAGCTTATCTCCAGAGGTGGTGGACCCTCCCACGCTTGGAGTAAGCCGGCTTAATGCAATCGAGGAATGGTTTAAAACATCCAAGACTAGAATTTGAAATGAATCATGGCACAACGCTTTTTCTCACAACTCGAAGGCGATGATGTATATTGAAAACAACATTGAGAAATAGATTTACACAAATTGGACAGCCACAACGATTCCAATTTTACACACAGCAATTCCCTATCTCTATTACATTCCTTTTGCAAAATTCAATGTCGGTTCTACATCTCAGCAACTCGACTTTACATCTGAGAAATTCCCCGCTACAAATTACATTCTCATTCCTATTTTATTCCTATTGATCTGAGCTCCCTTCTGTCTAATTGATTTACTAACTAATTAATTTCATTTTTCCGCTCTAGGCAACATATATACATTGAATTACCAATTTGGGGCTTTTAACAACTAATCAAAATATAGGAGGGGAGATTAACAATTTTCTAGAAATGAGATTAGTTTCAAAATAGAATGTAAAATTCAAGAAATTGCTTCTCTTTTCCTGGGATGTTGCTATTGCTGGAAGGTGCAATCTTGGCTTCTGGAGGAAATTTGACCTTCATATAGCTGGTGGAAGAAATGAGTATCTGACTGAGGGATTGCACAACCGGCTGAGGTATATCATAGCTAGCAAGTCAATGCAAGAAATATTTCATCATACTTCATCGGTCTTGGGTGGCTCTTGCATGGGAAGTGGGAGCATTGATCCATTTGCTGGGGCGATGTATGTAGCATACAAGTACATTGAGTGTTGGATAACTTCACAAGCAGTAGACGCAGGAAGAGAAACATTCAAAATTCATTCCACATCTCAATGGAAACCTCTGTGTGTGTGTGCTTGATTGCAATAACCGAAATTAAGATTTGTAATCCTCAAAGAAGTATCGAATTCTACTAAACGATGTGGAGGAAGCTCCTTAATGTCTTTGTAATGGCGGTACTTGGGGTCATCAGTGCACACAACAATTATCTTATCATCTTCGCAATTGCCACAACACAATTGAACATCGAAGGAGCTCCAGGTCCAATCTGAAGATCATGTCATGGATGTGCAGCAACAGATCTACGTGATAGAGATGAAAGAATCATTTCATTCAAAAGTGGATGAAGAAAGCGTGATCCTTCTAATTTTATGGATCATTTTGAATTGTTTTGTTGGCAGAGATACTAATTTCATTTTGTAAAATTTCCTTTACATTTGTTTGGTCAACATTCCCTGACTAAATTGTGTTTATGATGTACTGAAGGCCCTTTAAATTGTTTCCATTAGTGAACTCAAGAGCTGGACTTTCTATTTGAGCTCTTACTGGGAGGTCTTGTATAAATTGTGAATGACATTTTTTCATGTCTCTCATGAAATTTCTAAAGAAAATAATTGATGCCTCATAAAATTTCTATTTTAAATTCGGCAACTTGATGTCTCATAAACTGATTTCGATCTTAAATTTGGCATATTTTATTTGTGGCAATTTCTACACTTAATATTGTGGCTTCAATTTTATTATGAGGGTAAAGTCGAGGAGAAAGAAGATTGATTTTAGCACTCAATTCTCTGGTTTGATGTTTGAGAGTAAATTGTAGGAGAAATAAGATTCTTGCTTTGATATTATTTTGGTACAATAAAGTAGAAGATTGGATCCATCTTTCACTCCTCCCACAAATTGGCAAAGATACCATACACCAGCATTTGCAAAATCCTGTTTATCTTCTAGTGTAACAATATTCCCTTCCAAGCCAGAAACCAGTTTTTTTTTAATTTCATCTATGTAAAAACCAATCTATGTAAGGTCTCCATGCACTTCAAATACCTCATCCTTGGTTAATTTTGATATTTCTTTTTTCTCCTCCGGCTTTGCATCCACATTTTCAAGCCTCTAGGTCAAGTTCCTTTTTGCAGGAGCAAGAGCTGAAGAAACTTAATCCAATTGTTTGCTAAATTTTTCAGTAACATTTGTGATGTTACACTTGGTTACATACATCCAATCTAAGAATGACCATCCTCTACTCAAATACACTTCGAGGAGCATTCCAACACTATTGGTGCTAGACTTATTCACCTGCCACCAAGAAGGAATTTATTAAAAAAACTCATCAAATTAAATAATAACAAGAATGTATAAATTAATAGCTATTGTCTCTAAATGCCTCTAATTAAAAACATAGAAGGTTTAATAATGATACAAGCGGGTAATTATCTGATAAAAACTATAAAAATTCGGACAAAAAGGCGGCCCAACATCTGTCATAGCATTGTTAATCATGGTGGAGAATATCATTTCTCCATACTGTCTATGCATGTACATTTGATCTATGGGATGTATTTTCTTTGCATCAAATGAAAAAATGGTTTTCTTGTAGTCTGCAGGGGACTTTGGAAATGGCACTTGAGCTTGTAAGAATGCCATCTGCATTCTTCCTTTCTCAATATCAAAGGTTGTTAATAATATATGTTGGGAAGTAGAGGTATGTTTCCAAAATTGAGCATATGTGTTTCCCTTGAGTGCCTCATTCTTGTGTTTAATTTCCAAAGCCTTATGGAAAATGGTGGGCTCGTCTTGGTTATCAACCAACTCTATCGACTGAACTACCTATGAAGGATCCTATGAGGCCAAGGAGGATGGGGTATTAGAGAAAAGGTCCTCTGGCACTATTGAGACATGTGAACCAGTCATGACTATAGTGTATTTTCCCTCATCAACATGAATGGTGTCATTGATGTGGTTTGTCTCCTGATTTTTCTTATAGATGACGAATTCCTTAGCCCTAATCTCAATAACTGTTGGAGATGCCTCTTCGCTCTGTATTTTGTCCTATTTATCTTGAGGCACTAGATTTTGGGAGGTGGTTGTCGACAAAATCTGCTCTTCTACTTCCTGTAGTGTATTCTCCTCACACTGATCTTGGTTCATGAATTTCTCAATATCTGGTTTGGGGTTATGATTGTAAGGTGTGGTTTTGTGCTCCACCCTTAAATTACAAATTATGCTGAAGGGGTCATATGACAAGGTAAAACTTGGTTGAAAATTCATCTGCATGAGAATTTAATCTGCCTCATTCCTAGCTGATCTGATATTGCATATGAAATTTCCCATTTGTGTTTTAACCTTAAACTAGGACTTCGTTTTAGCTGAAAAAAAGTGGTGTAATATCCTGAAATAGGGATGCACAGCAGTGCATGATAAAATAAAGCACTACTAGGAAATATGTGCATAGAAATGAGTTTGCAACCCTTGGATCCCTTAGATCAATCAATCTAGGGTCTATATCCAAAAGGGGAGCAAAAACAAATCAAACTAGGTGGGTTAAACAAATCTCCCACAACCTAGTCTAGCTGAAAAACACCCAAAGAGAGGGGTTGCAGCTATATGCAAAGACTGCTACAGAAAATAACATAGTTCCACTGAAGAAAAGCAGTAGGTTGATATGGAGGTTCAAATATCAGATGTATAACATCAAATCAGATTTACATTATAGCCCATACATTGTACAAGAGAAAGAATAAGACTATACAGGAAAAATCCTCAGAAATGAGGTGCTACAGCCACAGAAAAAGTTTGCATAAACTCAACAACGTTATTTTATTGGGCCTGAAGCAGCAGTATATTATAACTTGGATCTAGATCAGATCTATACAAAAAAATATAGATCTAATACAGATATGTGTACAAGAAGAGCTCATCTATACATTCCCCTTGGGGTTTTGTGCAAATCATGAAGCACATAGAGTAGATCTGAGATCTAGAGTTGCGGATCTATAGAAATATTCAGAAAATTACTAAATCATATAATATAATAGTATAAAATATCTGAAACAACATGGATTGGATGGCCAATCCATGTATCACCACAGTGAGAGGAAGAATCCTAACACTGAAGATCTCTCCTCCAAAATGTAGACAAAACACCCTGCAACTGCAAACTTGCAAATAACGTAGTTTAGGGACAGAAACTGTGTTTTAGGCTCTGAGAATGATTTGTCTTGATGCCCAAGTCTGGATCTGAAGCTCAATCAGCTAATGCACTCTTTGAGGAGGTTAAAAGACACACTCACTGAGAAGAGGCATTAGTATCATCTAGATCTGAGCAGATCTAGTATTTCCACTTGTTGCAACTCACAAGGACAACCCAACCCTCAACAGGATCAGAGTTGTAGGTGTAAGGTGAAGCTTGGCCCAAGCCTGATAGTGGAAAAGACAAACAAGACTCCTCCGAGAGCTGCTCAAGGAAGGAGGTGGTAATCCTAAATAGGAAAGCCCAAAAGAGGAGTGTCTAAACAGACAATACCTTCAGAAAATAATATCTTCAACAACCCCTTCATGCATCTCTCCTCTTCCTTTTATAATATTGGAGTCTTGCCAAACCCTAAACCACTTCATTAGTTTAGCCCCTTTCACATTTGGAATCTCCTTCTAGAACTGTGTTTTCCCTCAAGGAGGTTCAATGCATCTAGACTGTGTTGTAGATATGGTCATGGTTGACTTGGTCAAGTGATCAAACTCTTTCACACTCAAGTGTGTTTTATAAAATAGTCCAAGTTTAGCCATTTTCACATTGGGCACTGATTTATTTTGTTATTTTCAGGAGTTTTACATGTCCTCCTTTACATTTTATTCATCAACATGAAATGCAAAATAAAACAAAGAAAAATATAATATTCCCATTAGCTTGGGCTAAGTGGGAATATTACAGTCCTCCCCTCCAAGATTTTTCTTGTCCTCAAGCAATTGATAAGGTGAGTGCTACAAAATATCCCCTTCTTCTCTTGTGGCTTCCTCATCCAATAGTCTCCACCATTGCTTCATATTTTCTGCAATAGTTCTATCTTCCAAAGGTCCCTCCCCAATGTGCAAGTTGGCCTTTGGTGAATAAACCCAATGGCTCTCATCATGAAGGAAGGGAAGGTTTATGTGGAAACCTTTTTTCTAATCCAGGCCTACTCAATATAGAAGTGATGACAACCATGGGGAATTTCATCATCCATGAAAGACTCCCCTCTCCAGTTTATCATCCAAATGAAGTGGATCACCTCCCAGCTTGGCAATCCATACAAGAACTCCTCCCCAACACATAGGAGAGGCATGTCCCAAACAAACATATGGCTCAACCTGCAAAGAAACCAGTGGTCTATTATGGTGGCCATATAATATCCCATGCTCCCCTTAGAACATGTAGTGCAGAAAATTTAGGAAATTCCCTTCCCCAAGGACACATCCAGCCAATGTGTTTCCCCTCCATCCATGTTGCAAACAAAGACAAGAAACATTTCAGCATATGGAATCAGAATTAGATTCATTCTAGCTACCATGTGCAATAATGGAGAAGGAAAATGGTCCCCCGGGTGCAACCAGCGCAGTTTTACTCCGGACTGCCTTGGAATATGATATGACAAGTGTTCTCCCCAACACTTGTTTGTTGCACCATCCTCCTTGCATGCTTGGAGAAAGTGCATGGTAGTTGATGTAAAGGAATCACACCATGCAGAGTATTTCATCCCTCAAAGACCCTTCAAGGAATGGCCATAATCACCATTGTTCATAGCCCCAAGTGTCCTATGAAACCCATTAGAAATAATGCTCCCTCTTGGAGCGAAGCCCTGCAAGTGAATGTTAGAAAAATGCAAGCATATAGGAAATACATCATAATTTTCAGAGATACAATCACTTCCACACACTTGCCTCTCATTAGTGACGTAATTTAGGGATGAGTTCCCTCCCATATTCAATGAGTAAGGAGGCGTGAATGATGGCTCCTCCCAAGAGCTATGTCCCTCCTTATCTAACAAATAATCCATGCACTTCTTCATATGAGAGTGCACCTCTTCTTTGTAAATTTCCCACATGAATCCATCTAAGATAGTATGGTATGCTCTAATGAAAACAGTGAGTTTGGAAAGCAGGATCTCATAGGTTGCATTTAGTAGTTTCTCCTTGAGCTTGGAGCCTCTCACCAAATAGATATGATAATGGAAATAAATGACCCCTTCAAATACCTTATACCTCCCATCCATTACCTTCCCATCAAGAACCTCACATGTGAAAAGGTCCTTGGAGTATTCCATCATGAGTTGGGAATCCCAATAAGGATCTAGGCTTCCCAAAAATGATAGCACTGTAGAGGTTTGAAATGCAGCCCCTGTCATATCATGGCTTTCCTCTTTGACGTGCTTGATGTAAAAATCACATGTTGGAGAATTATAGTCTTCCGTTTGCTTTCTCCTTTACAGTTGATCTTGCTCAAGACAAAATTGAAGCAGATAGAGATCAACTTCCCCTCGGAAATCCCTCATCTTCCAATAATTCCTTAATTTGGTCCATGCATGCAAGAATGTTAACATCCTCTTATCATGTTCAGAAATATCTTTGGTGAATGAAGATCCAACGGGCTGCCCCAAAGATGTGGAGTTGCCATGTGTCCTCATGTCCATGCCATCATAGACTTCCGATTCCTCCTTTCTCAGTGTAGATAACTAAGTGGGAGATAGCAATGCCTCTTTTAGGAAATTTCTTACCTCTCTTTTGAATTCATGAGAAATTCTTTGCGCTGTGCTCGCTTCTCCCAAGGCTCCTTCCTTAGCCAAGTATGAAAATGTTGCTCATAGTTGAGAGAAAACTTTAGTTTTCCTCCAATCAAGAGGTGCTTGAGGTGATCTTGTTTTGACTGTGTTATCATCTCCTGCCTTCCCTTCCTCCTCTTCAATAGTTTAAGTTGTCTCTCCATCAATAAGAGATCGTAGATCTCGGTCTTCTATTGAAGGAGGAATCTTCATTCCTTCCTCTTGAGAATAAAGCCCTTCATCAAATAGAGATCTTACCCTTGGCAAGGTATTAAACAAGCTTACACCCTCTTCCATGGTTTTCAGAAATGGAGTTGGATCTATAGACCCTTCCAACTCATGCAAAAGATTTGTTTGATATGGTTTGATAGTTTCAACAGAAGATGTTATATATGAAGTCTCATCAAACCTTTCTACTAATATTTCAATAAACCTTGAATAAGTAGGTGTATTTTCATTTCTTAAGGAAAAAGATTCAAAAAACCACCAAGCATATGCTTTACCTTCAAAATGCAGCACTGCTACTTTGATGGCTTCAATTTCTGAAACTTGATGTTGCTGCACAAAGTTGTCTAGCTCCTCCACCCAAACCCTAACTGGACATTTAGGTGATCCATAAAAAGTAGATAGAGAGAATATACCCACACCATGTTGCTTCCCTTTTGTGTTTTTGTCCTCCTTGATATTGCAAAACCCTTGGAAGTTCAAGTTATCTTTGAACTCCTTAGATTGGGCTTCATATTCTCGCAAATACTCTCCAAGAGTCTCTTTGTTTAGCACTTCTCCTTTCTTCCTCTTCATGAAGAAGTTGCTGATAGAACATGGTAGATATAATGATATGGCTGAGTGCTCACATCCATAAGATTATGAATTAGAACCTTCCTCTCGAATAGATCTTGTTGAGGGATCTTCATGTTTTTCCCTCCTCATTTCTTTCATGCCCTTGCTTCTGCCTTGCAGATCTGGAAAGAGATGTTTTGAGAACCTCTTTCCTCCAAAAAAAAAGGATTTGTTTTGATATATCTTGTTGATATTCCCCTCCCCATGAGAACACTCCATAATGAAGAACACAGGTTGAGCCAATAAAGGAGATTTGATACCACTGTAATATCCCAAAATAGGGATGCACAACAGTTCTTGCTGAAATAACGCACTACTGGGAAATTTGTGCACAAAAATGAGTTTGTAGCCCTTGGATCCCTTAGATCAGTCGATCTAGGGTCTAGATCAAAAAGGGGAGAAAAAACAAATCAAACTAGGTGGGTTAAATAGATCTCCCACAACCTAGTCTAGCTGAAAAACACCCAAAGAGAGGGGTTGCAGCTATATGCAAAGACTGCTACAGAAAATAACAAAATTCCACTAAAGCAAAGAAGTAAGATGAGATGGAGGTTCAAATATCAGATGTATAACATAAAATCAGATTTATATTACAACCCATACATTGTACAAGAGAAAGAATAAGACCATACAGGAAAACTCCTCAGAAATTAGATGCTACAGCCACAGAAAAAGTCTGCATAAACTCAACAACATTATTTTATTGGGGCTGAAGCAAAATTGTATTATAACTCATATCTAGAGCATATATGTACATAAAAATATCGATATAATACAGATATGTGTACAAGAAGAGATCATCTATACATTCCCCTTGGGGTTTTGTGCAAATCACGAAGCACAGAGAGTAGATCTGAGATCTAGAGTTGCAGATCTGCAAAAATATTCAAAAAATTACTGAATCATATAATAGAACAGTAGATCAGATCTGAAACAACATGGATTGGATGGCCAATCCATGGATCACCACAACGAGAGGAAGAATCCTAACATCAGAGATCTCTCCTCCAAAATGCAGACAAAACACCCTGCAATTGCAAACTTGCAAATAACACAGTTCAGAGATATAAAATGCATTGCAGGCTCTGAGAATGATTTGGCCTGATGCCCAAGTCTGGATCTAAAGCTCAATCAGCTAATGCACTCTTCCAGGAGGTTAAAAGACACTCACTGAGATGAGGCACTAGTATCATCTAGATCTGAGCAGATCTAGTATTTCCACTTGCTGCAACTCACAAGGACAACCCAACCCTCAACAGGATCAACAAAGTAGGTGTAAGGTGAATCTTGGCCTAAGCCTAATAGTGGCCAAGACAAACAAGACTCCTCCAAGAGCTGCTCAAGGAAGGAGGTGGGAATCCTAAACAAGAAAACCCAAAAGAGGAGTGTATAAACAGACAATACCTTTAGAAAATAATATCTTCAACAACCCCTTCATGCTGCTCCCCTCTTCCTTTTATAATATTGGAGTCTTGCCAAACCCTAAACCACATCATTAGTTTATCCCCTTTCACATTTGGAATCTCCTTCTAGAACTGTGTTTTCCCTCAAGGAGGTTCAATGCATCTAGACTGCGCTGTAGATATGGTCACGGTTGACTTGGTCAAGTGATAAACCTCTTTCACCCTCAAGTGCATTTTATAAAATGGCCCAGATTTAGCCATGTTTACATTGGGCACCGATTTAGTTTGTTATTTTTAGGAGTTTTACATGTCCTCCTTTATATTGTATTCATCAACATGAAATGAAAAATAAAACAAGGCAAAATAGAATATTCCCATCAGCTTGGGCTAAGTGGGAATATTACAAGTGGATTTCATCCATATCAATCATTTTCATTATATATTCTAGAGGGGAATATAGATTGGAACATACTTGGGCAGTTTGTATGGAGCCAACTCACAACCGTATACTCTTATTTATGTATAATTCTGGTATAAATACAAGTCTCCTGTCTTGGTCTTCTCACTTAGGTACAAAATCTTTTTAATCTCCGAGCTAATCATTGGCTCAACTTGAGTGTTGAGAAGCCTTGCTGTTGTATGAATAAATATTTCTATACATTATGTAAAACTAAAATCTGTTGAATTTCTTCTTATTAATAAGGTCCATTGTATTACTATTTGACTAACTCCTTGATCATCTTTCTTGTGTAGTGTTTTTGGAAATATGTCACCTTGTTGAAAAAGAAACATGTAAACCAATACAAATACATACTTGAACGTACCTTCTGCAGTGATGTTCATCATTTTTTCATGTGTATTATCTGCCAAAAGTTGACTGAAATTAAGCATGAATGATGGCTTGTGCCCCTTTGAAAAAATGGAAAGAAAGCCTAAAATAAGCTCATCCACCTAATGGTCTGACTAGTACCCTAGAAGGAAAGACACTAAAGAAAAAATATGCTTAGCTTTTTCTTGGAACATGGAAGCTGGATAAGGGTGATTTTTCTTAGGGAGTTGAACATCCTCTAGGAGGAAAATATTAAAAATTTGGGCTCTTTGAGGGAAAGTGAGTTTATGATATAAATCCATGAGGGAAGTTGTAGAAAAATGACATAGTGAATCGTTATGAGGGATCAATAGCATTTGGTTGATGGTTTTGGTGAAATAGTGACCATAATATCTCTATTATGGGCCACAATGGTTCTCTGAGATGGGTTGTATCTAGTTTGGCACCATATAATGAAATCAAGGAAATGGTGCGTCCGTGGAAACATAAACATAGGTAAGATGGATTCCCAAAGGTTAATATCATCACCCTGGTCCAGATAAGTTTGCTTCAACCAGTCATGCAATTTGAACAAGTCAAATTCACTTTCATTTTCAACAATTTTGTAATATTGATCTGCCAGGGGTATATGGTTGAGGTCTTGGGCAAAAGATTTCATAGGGTTTTCATCATTTTTTTTCCATTGGTAGATTTTCCTTCTCCCTTTGGTTCCATGTCTGCAAACATAAGGGATAAACAGAGAAAAAAAATGTTCGAGGTGAAAACAATACCTTAAATGGATAATTTGATGTCTATAATTGGTGACTGTGCTCTCGATTATCTGGAAATGATAGGTACTGATAATGGAATCAGATTATGATAGATGACAAGTAAATTAATAGCACATGTAATCCAATAACAGAAAACAATGTAAAAGGAGGGTCACACGGGATTAGGCAAGGTCGATTGATAGAAGCTGATTGGTTGTTGTTATATTTATATCTTTTATAGAACATATTCTTGAGAATTAATTAAATTAATGGTGAAACGGTAGGCAACAACAAGAAAAATATAATGGGTGAGTGTGTAGCGAGCTAATAGATAACGGTAATAGTCAACAGACAAATAGGGGATGGACATGTGGCGTAATGCGGATGGTGGAGGACCAAACGTGGCATTTGATGTGGTGGACTGTTGGCAGGATTAGATGGAGAGACAAGCAATTTTCGGAGGAGAGGGGGCTAATGGTAAGTGGTTCGAAATCATGGGCGCCCGCCACATAGTGTTGGGCCCGGGCAATACCATACTACTTTTTAGATGACCCCTGCCCCACCATTAACGAGAAATGGGGGAGGGGGGTGTGAATTCATTCCCCGCCATTTTTCTGTGCTTGGAAAATATCCTCCGACAGATAATGCACCCTTTTTAATCACAAGTGAAAATTTTTTTTTGTCATTCTCCGAAAATTAGAAAAAGGTACGAAATTTAGGCTAGATACTTTATTTACAAAAATTAATTGTGTTTAATTTTTACAATTAATACTAAATCAAACATTAAGATATCTTTAAGCAACCATATGCGCATTTAAAATGTGCAAGCCCATTTTTATTAAGGAAGTATTTTTCTAATTTCTACCTAACCTTAATGATTTAATCAATTAACAAAGCTTAGACATTTTGATTAATATTTTCACCTACCTAACTAATTCTTAACCAAGATTAAATTGTCTGGTTAAGTTATTCATTTACCGAAGAAGCCAAAATTCAAATTTGTTTGATCATGATTAAATTGTATGATTCAAACAAGAATGTTTTCATTGTGGCATTTAAACAAGGTGTACACAAAAATCCTAATTTATTATTTAATGCAAAAATTGTTTTTCCTTCTAGTGCCATTTGGACTTGCTCACTCCTACACATTTATACATTCTTTTGGGGTTTCTTTACTTTTATTTTTTCTTTTTATTTTATTATATTTTTCTCTCTGTCAAATATATATATTTTTATACCCTAATTTCATTTTTTTATTATATATTTTTTCTTTTTTCTTTTGTAAATCATTTGGAGAATAACATATTATTTACAATTTCATCAACTGAAAGAGAATAACCAATCATCAATTTAACCTATGAATCATAGGACCCTAACAGAAACTATGCATGCGCAGTGACTGAGGGGAAGAATATTATGCTTGCGCAATTGAGGGTTCTAGTGGGCTAGACATGAACTGATTATCCAATAGAACTGTATAATTCACATAGGGAGGCTTACTAGAAGGGGGGATTGAACAGTTGGCTAATGTAGATAGAAAAAATTTAAGTCACTTTTCCTAGGAGATGTTCACTACACTGTGAAGGAAGGTGGACCTTTGCATAATGAATTTTTCTATTGCAAGGTGATTAAGAAGGTCCTTGATATCAACTAAAATTGATCCATGTTCTATACAAGGTAGAACTGATCAAGGCTCAGTGTAGTGGGTTAGTAAAAGCAACAAGGGTTAGTGACCATGCTTTGAAGGTTCTCAATCTGCAATGATAGGAGATGAACTAAAAAAAATATTAGTTCCCAAGTCTAGGAGGTAAAGGTTTGATCAATGAGGCTCATGAATAGGTAGTTCCCATCACCTGGGGGTGGTTTAATGCCTTCATAACTTGCACTAGGCAGGAGGACCAAGAAGAGCTCTAGAATGGAAAAGTGTGGGACCAATAGAGTAAGAGAGAGAAAAGCATCCAAGCGAGACTCAAATACAAATCACAAATATTAATGCCATCAATACAAGCCATGGGAATGCACAAGAGCCATGATCACCATTAACACCTTGAAACGAAGTGGGATAGTTGAAGCATAGCATTGTGACACTTAGAATTACATAAGTTGCGACAAAAGTGTCTACTACGAACAAAAAGTGTGCTAAGTTGTAGGAATGTGTATAGTACATATTATTATGATATATATGGCTATATAATGTGGAAATGTGTGCTACAAATTTCTCTAGTTGTGCGCAAAGGTCCAACACATACATGAGTGGAAATAGTTAAAATCAATACTTACGACAATAATAAAAAGTGAAAATGACACTTGAAAAAGCTAGAGAAAATGAAAGAAACACACGATAGAGAAAAGATAAATTTAAAAATAGACTTGTTAAATTAGAAGCAAGTAAAAAATAGAAAAGCGACACTTGCGAAAGCAAATGTGTGCAAAAGAAATAGATGGGAAAACTTAGTGGAATAATAGTACACTTGCAACCAGAGTGAGAGGGGCTGTCAAGTGAGATTGTGCACTAACCATTGGCACATGTTACATAGTTTACTATACCGAACATTGTGTAAGCACTATTCCTAGGATGGCACAAAGCTTACATTCAAGAGTTGCAAAATGCTTATCTAAATTTGCATAGAAAGAAGTGCATTTATGAATTCATCAAGGACTGAGCATGTATGATTAAGTGAATTTGACACTTAGAATAAGAAAATAAGACTTAAACACTTTGAAAAACATCAACCAACCATGAAGTGACCATGGAACAACAGATCACAAAATCCTCAGTAGGCCCCAAAATTCAAGTGTAGGAAAATTTTTGGAGGGTGTTTGACATAGCATCAACACTATGTGATGCACTGGTATAACTCCAACTTCTATGTTTAGGTCTACCTTTGAGAAAAAATTATTATTCCTTTAGGAATATTAATTCATCAGGTGGATTAAATTGGCTTCCCCATTTGACCTAGTTATGGATATAGTCTCCTCTTTTCATTTCCTCAGTTAAACACATTTACAAATCTTGCCATATCACAATTTTTTTCAGTCTAGGAGAAGGATAATATGTAGTCGCGAGTTTAAGATGATAAAATTAGTAGTTTTCATCTCTAGTGTTTTTCTAATGATAGAAAGCATGTTCAGTACACTGATGGAGTCACTACAAGAACACAAACATTGATTCACTTCCAGCGAGCTTGTTCAATACCTTGGCGAAGTTGATTGCTTCACCTCTCCCCACAGGGAGCCTTTTTCTTCTTTCATCCTTTGTTTTATTTTATAAGTTCATGCTCATTGGAATTTTATTAGCGTTTAAATCTCTTGGGAGGAAGAGGGATCCTAAATTATTAATAGCAAGAGAGGTTGTTCCTTTAGAGACAATATTATACTCTCTAAAATTGATATCCTCACTATTGATATCCTCGCTATATATACTCGATTAGATAAAAATACAAAACACCATAAAATTATAGTACTAAGTCAAGGAATGAAGATCCTAAAATAGATATGGGCATGATGGTTATTTTTATATGTTTTTCGTTTAAATGAATCATATTTTCCATTCATACGTCACTTACTTTAAAAGATCTTTAGGCCCAAACAAAGAAGAGGAAGAAAGATTAGCCAAGATTTGTTCATCATCACAATTTTCCTTTTCAAAATTTGACACATTGTCTTTTGAAGAACAAGATTATATTTCATGCAAGGTATTTATTAAACAAAATAAAAAAAGAAAGACATGACAAAAGAAGAGATCTATACCAAGAAAAGAAAGAAAATGGAGTGTTAGAAAATTATATATTACAGAGAAATGGAACACATAAAAATATGTGGAAATACAAACATAGAAAAAATATAAAATAAGAGAGACACATATATATGTGGTTCACACAACTTGGGCTACATCCACGGAGAAACAACCATTCCTTCCTTTATATTATCCACCAAAATGAGGAGACACAACCTACAACATATACGTTGTAATATCCTCTACTCTCTCACACAATCCCCCTTCTCTTTCTCACTCAAAATACACACCACACACAACTTCAATACAAATCCCTCGTATGAATGGAGGGGTTATATTATAGGGAAAAAAACCCTAAACTAAACATAACTTCTACCGTCAAATCATCCACCTAATAAACGACCCAGATTGACTATGAAATTACAATATTTTACAAGGAAATTTTGTATCTATTTTTAGCTTTGGGGGTGTTGACCAGCTTGAACCCATGCCAGGGGACCGCTGGTCTCTGAAACTCCTATTCGGGGGGGGGATTGGCTCCCCCCCCCCCACACACACCTGTGTGCAAGGGTGTACAATCTCCCTAGGCTATACATTTGGTTGAAACAAAGACTTCACAATCAGGATGATAATCAGGTTGCACACCCAACATGGAGAACTAAACTAAAAAGAAACATGCGATACAAAAGTAATAAAGAAAAGGAAATATTAAGGAGATCAAGAGTAAACTGAGTGTAAAAGGGAAACTAGAATGTAACTAGACCTTCTCCTAACCTAACTAGCTAGAAGATAAATGTAACACAATTTCCAATGTAACCATCGTAATTTCCATGAAGGGAATTTTGAGGTCTAAAATGGGCCTCCTAATAAAAAATTACAACCAAAATAAACTTTATAAGAACCAATAGGATTCAAGATGATGATGTCAACCATGGGGGATGATTCGCCATTTTTGGAGTAAAAAAGTAAAAGTATTAAAAAATAATAAAATAATAAAACTACTTTTTCAACTTGTATTTTCAACTTATCTCCATGAGGTTTTACTTAAATTTCAAGTGGGATTAGTCATTGGATTAAAAATTTAATTCCTCTGCCAAGGAGTACCCATGTTGCATACTTTCGATGGACCTTGGTATACAAAAAATGAGAAATACATGAAAATGCGTGATTGCAATCAATATTTTCATTTATTTCTCACTTTTCGTGTACCAAGGTCCATCAAAAGTATGGAACATAGGTACTACTTGGATGAGTAATCAAATTCTGAATCCAACGAGTGTTTCCGCTCGAAATTTGAGTAAACCCATAGGGAGATAAATTGAAAATGCGAGTTGAAAAAATAGTTTTTCTTTTTCCCTCTAAAATTTAATGATGTAATCTAATATTATTTTATTATTTCCACTATTATTTTATAATTTCCTTAGGAGGCTCATTTTAGACCTCAAAATTCCCCTAATGTCCCTATCTACAAACATAAAGATGTGAGTAATTAAAAACCATATAAATAAATGTGAAAAAGTAAAGGTAACAACACGAATACCTTGCACAAGAAAATGGAGGTCCTAGATAATGCCAGAAATCCATGTCATAATAAGTAATTTTAATCAGTTAGCAACTTTAACTTTTTGCTTAAAAAAACAATAATGAAAACCTGGAAGGCTTCTTGTGAATGTGCCTTCATCCCTCTTTTCAGTTCTAGCAAGCATCAAGAGATATTGAAACCTATTAATAACAATGAAGCTTGACAAGTAATATTTCCCTAAAAATTCAACGATTGGATCTTGATATTCAAAACCACTGGTTTGAAAACTCTAAGACTCATGAGAAAATTAACTTTCAATTAGCGCATTCGAATCAAAAAGAGAATTTTTTTAGGGGAATTCAATTTGATCTTGTTCAAGAATCTTGTCAATATGGTGAGGACCTAACATAACCATAATCAAACTTTGAAGTTCCCCAACCATCCAACAAGTATTTGAATAATTAAGTGGTTAATCAAGAAGATCAATAAACTCGACAAAATCAATCAATGTGAAACAACCATCATCAGATGTAGCAGTGAGAAAATTATTGATTGATTAACAATTGTTAACACCATTGTTATGATCATATTGGTAGATTAACATATAATATTCTCAATTCTCTATTGGTACCCTTTGTATCTTATTACATCAAAAACTAGAAATATCAAATCTTAGGGCTTAAAAAAATTGTTGACATCATAAATCCAGGAAACCAATTAGGATACTGAGTTGAAAAAAGATTGGAAACATGTGTCAAATTAAATCCAGTATTTGTATCAACATGAGGTTTTTGGCCCACCAAATGGATCAAGCATTTTCTATCACTCAAGGAGAGATATTGTGCCAGAAAGGTGATTAATTTCATGACATACACAAAATCGATAAGAATATGATTAATCTCAGAAGAGTTTGAAAAGGAGAAATCCTCCAACTAAAAATTACCTTTATCTCGATGATCAAAATGACAGGCTTGAAGGCCATCAATATCTATGAAATATGTGTTCTCCAATCCTTGGTCTAATACAAGGGATCCACATGATTTAAAATTAATCAAGAAAGAGTCATTTATTTGATTAGACAATTTATCTTAAGTATTAGGAGGATTAAATTAAAAATGTTGAAAGTCCTTCAAGAATGAGCTCACATCTAGTGGATGAATGTCAAGGAAATAATTATGCGTGAAAACATGGATGTAACTTATTTTGGAGATATCAACAGGAGTTGAAGTTCCTTGACTTCCTGAAATGTCTTTAAACTTTCTAACGATGGATCATCGAATTTGGGTGGCCTAGAAAAATAAATAGGTATGTATGCACCACTATCATCTGATGCATCAATGAAAATAGTGTTAGTTACAATGGTTTGATCATCTTTAAGATTAAGCATATCATACTCTTGATGGATAGAGAATTTAGATGCATCAATCAGAAAACTCCCTTGATCATTTAGAGTTGTAACATCTTCCTCTTGGTTGATGAAATATTTGTAGTTGAATAAATAATGAATAATCAATTAGAGCTTTTCATCCTCTAATTTTCAGATCATAGCATCTTCTACCTAATTGTAATCACAACCAATCGGATAAAGATCTAAAGGATTTAGAGAAACTACTACTATAACAAACTTATAAAACATATATAGGTACAACGAATAATTAGAGGAATTTTGAGGTCTAAAATGGGCCTCCTAAGTAAACTATAAAATAATAGTGGAAATAATAAAATAATATTAGATTGCATCATCAAACTTTAGAGGGAAAAAAGAAAAAACTACTTTTTCAACTCATATCTTCAACTTAACTCCCTGTGGTTTTTCTTAAATTTCGAGTGGGAAAACTTGTTGGATGAAAAAATTGAATCTTCATCCAAAGAGAACCCATGTTGCATACTTTATATGGACCTTGCTACACAAAAAATGAGAAGTACATGAAAAATGTGATTGCAATCACATTTTTCATGTATTTCTTATTTTTCGCGTAGCAGGGTCTATGATATTATTTTCATTAGCATAAAATTCAAAGAAAGGCATACCAATGTGCATGGTATACCAAAGATTCAAAAAATTGACAACTTACCTCTTGGGGTTTGTCATATGAAGATGTATGGATCAAAGGAATTTCAGGATCATTTTGAATTGAAACATTATCCCAATTGATAAATAGATATTGTAAACTATGAGAAGCAGATTCTAGATCGACGCCTTGCGAATTTAAGAACTTTGAAGAAGAAAAGATATCATATCAATTACTCGGGCACTCATCACCATATGTATTAGTGAAACATGGATGTCAAGGTGATAGTTTTGAAAAGTCTCAATTTAAATGAAGGGTTTGGAATCATTTGACAGATTATCAAGATTACAAGATTGGTGATCAACCGTAAATGAGAGGTTATCATCTTAAAAGAGAGAAGAAAGATAAGTATCTTCAAAACTTTGATCCTTTACATGTGGAATGGAAATACCTTGTTCTTGATTACTTCTTGAAGCAATAGGTTTAAAATCTAGATATTTTGGGGTAGGATGATCAAGCGGAACATGAAATAAGGAATCATAAGACATAGTTGGTAGAGCTTTTACGGAATCCCTGGGGGCAATCATTTTCTCAGTTGGATTATATTCAAGATTAGGATTATGTACATTTATGTGATCTTAAAAAACCAAGGGATCAACTTTCACTTTAGGCTCCATGTAATTACTGAACCATTCAATGTTTACCTCAATAGGATATAGATCATGGATACTAGCTAAAGGTGTAAAAGGGGGATAAGTATTTTAATTTTTATATTTCCTGATTCCAACATCAAAAGGAGGGGATGGGATAAAATGAGTGGTGGATTCCTCCCCTGAGTTTATATATGCGTCATGATTGATATGAGTTGGAAGAGTAAAATCATCCCGTGATTCTGATTTGAATTGTTTCAAAGAGATTTGAACCAAATACTGAAACTTTTTAGCCATGAAATCGTAATCCACATATTCTTTTGAAAATTCGTAACAAAGATGAAGAAACTGGTCAATAAAATCATCTAATTTTTCATTATATTTCATTCTCAGTTTATAGATCCTTTTATATACATCTTGATAATCATACTTGTCAAAGGTTCGAAAATATCCTTGACAAGTTCTTCAAATGAATGAATTGAAGCAGTTAGTAATGTATGAAAACATTGTTTGATATGACCTTCAAGGGTGAGGATGAACAACTTGCTCTGAACATATTTACAATGAATTCCATCAGAGAGATAAAAATGGATAAATCAAATCAAGTTTCCAAGGTCAGTTAATTCACCCTCACCATCAAAATTAAATTGAGACAAGTTATTAATTATTCTCACGAGGATTTGAAGATCTACTCTTTTAGAAAAACACCTAGGTATTATGATTTGGGAATGATCCATTCAAGATCAGAGGTTCAAAATAGACCAAACAGGCTCAACTTGTCATATGGCCCTCCTTCTAGCACCAAATGTTGATAGTTGTGGAAATTTGTCAACTAAGGGGTTCTCCCCAATATGAAGTCCCAAATTGACCTCTCATTGTTTGAAGTAGGTTACCCATTTACAGTATCATCACAACCGCCATAACTCAAATGTTTTCCTTGGCTTCAATGGGTAACATAACATATTATACAAATAATCTTCGATACAAACAAGTAAGTTGACACTGTGAATCACACATTTGCATTGCATAAAAGGATACTTCCATAAGAGGGAAAGAGATAGTGGGCCTGTAGAAGGAAAGCAATAGTAATATCCTAAGAGAGACACACAAGATCAAGGAGATATTTGTTAATTATCTACTGAAGTAGTTGACATAGACACAATGATCATCAAAGAAAATACAACATGCATTCAACAAGATGAATACCAAATCCAAACAAATAGTTAATTTTCTTTAATACATATGAACATGACATATACCACAAACATCTAAAGAATAGTCTCACAACATTCATATTACATGCATTAAAGTGTGTCGGCTCAATGAGATTTTGATAGTTAGGTGAAAGTTTCAAGTACACAATTACTAGCTCCCATAGTGGAACATTAACTCACTACTTGCTTCTCTAATGAATGATCCTCTCTCCTATGCCAAACTAGAGGAGCCAAGGCTAGCTCTCAAAAGTCCAAGCCTCCCGAAGCGCACATTCCTTGATTTATGAGGGTGTATTTATAACAAGAGGGGTGACCTTTCATATCCCCATGAATCTTGAGCTTCCCTCATGACTCTTGGACTTCCAAGTGACTCTTGAACTTCTACAAGACTCCTGGACTTTCCTTAATGACTCTTCTATCCACGTGTGATGCTTGGACTTCCACATATTTAAATTTTCTCATTTTTGAAAATACATGGACATGATAGGACTTTGTGATGACACTTTGATAGGCATTGAGTTGGCCACTATGACATAAGACTTCATTGTGATGTATCCATGCCAATTTGCTCGTGATGATAAGTCTTATATTTACTTCATCTTCACCCTCCAAAGGATCTTAGATATGTTCTCGAAACTTTCAAGTAAACCTGCCATCATTCTGTCACGTTCCAGGATCTCTTCAAGTATTCATGATGGTTCTTCTTTATGCTTATTCTCTACAAGTATTTCCATGTTTCTTCTCCTTGACATATTCCTTGAGCATCACCTTTCCATGGTGAGGTTGTACACCTACCAATTAATTTCACAAATGACAAGGCAAGATAAGTCTGAAAATCATCTATTCAACCACTAATTTGTTCATGGAAGAAGTTGATTGTGATGGGCATGTGTAAGAGATGAGAGAGAGAGGCTTGTTATGAATTGTGTAGTTGAGCTCAACAGTGGCTAAGGGAATACACAATTTTTCATTGCAAATGTGAAATGCATGATAAGGAGGTATTATCTATGGTCCAACACAGTGAACAAGTGTAATAGGAAAGGGTGATGAGCTTGTTGACTAAAATTGTGCAATGCGCAAAGTTCAAGGGAAGAGGACGCAATGATTGTGCAAGTGAGATTCAAAGTGGATGATGGAATGCCCCACTATGCACTATAAATGCACAATATGTAGAGAGAGATAAGGCAGAACAAGGCATGGAGAGTGAGGGTATCTAGTCAGCAGAGGAGGAAATACTAGGCACTCCAACTACACAATGTAAAATTCTTGAGGGGCATACTCCTATGCTTGTGCAGTTGAGGGTTGTGATGGGTAACTCATGGATTAACTATCCACTAGAACTACACAATGCGCATAGGGAGGCTCACTAGAAGGGAGGATTATGTAGTTGGTTGATTCAAGGAATAGAACTTCAAGTCACTTTGCCTAGGAGATGTTCACTACGCTATGAAGAAGGACCTTTGAATTGTGCAGTGTTCTATTGCAAGGGAATGAAGGATGTATTTTTCTTCAACTAAAATTACTCCATGTGCTATACAAGGAAAAACCAATCGCATCTTAGTGCAGTGAGTTATTACAAGCAGCAAGTTTTAATGACCATGCTTTGAAGGTTCTCAATGTATAATGCTAGGAGTTGACCTAAAAAGAAAAAAAATATGAACGCTCAAGTCCATGAGGTAAAGGATTAATTAATGAGTCTCATGAATAGGTAGTTCGCATCACCTGGGGGTGGGTTAATGCCTTCATAAGTCTCACTAGGCAAGAAGACCAAGAAGAACTCCAAAATGGTTAAATGTGGGAGCAGTAGAGTAAGAGAGAAAAGCATTCAAATGAGACTCAAACACAGATCACACACATGAATTCCATCAATATAAGAAATGGGAATGCACGAGACTCACTATAAGCAATCACAAATTGAAATGACAACAAAGAGAAAATTATCTCTAAGTGCGACAATTGAAACATATCATTGTGACACTTAGAACACAAGTTGCAATAGAAGTGTCAAATGAAACTAGAAAGTGTGCTAAGATATAGGAATTTGTCTAATGCATATTATTATGGTATATAGTACTATCGAATGTGGAAGGGTTCACTAGAGCTAGCTCTAATGATGCACGAAGGTGTGACACATACAAGAGTGGAAATAATTAAAAGCGACACTAGCGATAGTAATAAAAAGTGAAAGTGACACTTGAAAAAGCTAAATAAAGTGAAAATGGTACATGCGAGAGTGATTTTAAAGTGTGTTGAGATTCAACAAGATGATGAGCTTAGTGAAAAGAGTCGCCTTCACTAAGTGGGCCCGCAGGCTATTTTTGGCGCAAGTCTATTTTAAGACTGTATGTTTTTAGACATGATGATCATATATAAGAAGTTGTAGGATGCTATTTGTGGATGGTTGATCAATTTTGAAAAATAGACGAAATTCTATTTTTATAATATTGGGCGAAGTCTATTTATAGATCGCTGATCTAAAAATAGATTCATGTCGATTATTATTAGCTCTTAATAATAATCAGACACTAAACAACAACTTATTCTCTTGGAGCACTTTGTTTCAGTTCACAGATGTGAAAAATCAGTGGAATGAGGGAATTACGTAATTCCCAAGGGTTTACTGGAGCTAATGCATGGAGGACTTAGTTAGAACTCAAGTCGCAGAGTTATGACACAGTTGGAAGAAGTCGTTATGGAGTTGTGTTCAGTTTAACGCAGTTAGACTCAGTTGAGCTAGTTGTATCTAGTCTAACTGAATGATACACTAGTGAGAGTGGAGTCAATTAATTGGTTAATTAATTCACAAATAATAACTCATTAATCAACTGAACAATACATCAGTTAACTGCAGTGCATGGCAGTTCCAGTGGAGACCTAGTGGAGAGATAGGTGAAAGGGCAAGATAGACTATCTGTTGTGACTATAGTGATGCATTGATTGCATCACACACACATTGGAGTTGCCAATGAGGATTGCGCAGTCAAGGCAAGAGTAATTCGAATTCATTCAGAGCCATTCTTCAGCAAGTATTGCGCAGTGGAGGCAGGCTAGCAGGTGGCAAAGATCGGTGCATGGATTTGCAAGATCGGTCTTGATTAGTGTATGACGATTGTACTGTACTGAGAGCTTGATAAGCTTTGTATGAGGATTTTCATATGATTCCATGATACATAATATATATTTGGGGTTTTTAGCTTCAGGCTTTCCTGGTTAAAAACTATTTTATGTGCGATTGATTATTTTTTTTTATGCTTCACATGTGTTTGCAATTAAGTTTTCCACAAAATATTAACAAGTGGAATTGATTCAATATTTTTCATAACGTTAAATAGTGTTATATAAGGTGAATCAAGGACATATGCATGCTTAGTGCATATAACTTCTACATGGTATCGAAGCATTGTTGATTGAAGATTGCAATTGTGAAGTGATTTTGTGCCGGTGGAAAATTTGAATTTGCTACAAAATATTCTTGGTGCAGAAGTTGAGTATACATTGAAATGGATTTCAATGGTTTGCGATTGGAGTATGCCCTTGATGGGAGCTCAAATTACATATCCTGAAAGGACAGGATGGATGTGGTGCTGGAGGATAATAGGCAGAAGGAGTTCATCAATAGTGATGTTCATAAGTCGGGATCTGGCGATGTTGCATTACTTGACGCATGGAAAAGGAAGACAACAAAGACGAGAAGAATTATGTTGGAAGGTGTAAAGGACCATATTGTGTCCAGCCTTCATGGGAAAGCCACTCCATTCTTAATGTGGAAGGCTTTGACATACTTGTTCCAAAGCAAAAGTGACCAGAGGAAGTTGATGCTTAAAGACAAGCTCAGAAAAATAAAAATGGAGAAGGGCAATAGTATTACAAAATACCTCATGAAGTTTGTCTGCTGCAAGGATGAACTGGGAAGTGTGGGGGTTACTATTGATGATGAAGACTTGGTGAGGTTGGCTCTCCTTGGGCTTCCAAAGATTTGGCATAGCTATGAAGACTCTGTTAATGGACGGGAGAAATTTCCGGGATGGGAGCGACTTTGGTCGGATCTTATGCAGAAGGAGATAAGGTGGTGTACCAGGGATGAATCTTCATCAAAGAATGAAGATGAAGAGAATTGTGCTTTAGCTGCCAAAGCAAGGAAAGGGAAGAGGAAGAAACATCCTTCAAAATCCAATGCTAAAGGCAAGAAGCAGGATTTGTCCAAAGTGAAGTGTTTTCATTGTCACGAACATGGACATTTCGCCACTAACTGTCCACAGAAGAAGAAGATCAAGAGGGTTGTTGGATCTGCAGCTGGAGAGGCCTTAGCCTCGCAATTTGAGCTTGACTTCTTCTTGATTACATGCTTGGTTTCAAGCTGCATGGGATTGGTGTGGTATCTTGATAGTGGTGCGTCTTTCCATATGACGGGAGACAAAGAGTTGTTTAGTGACTTGGAGGAGAAGGACCTCTAGATGCATATAGAGATGGGCGACGATGGTCAGTACAGTGCGACTGGAATTGGGACCATTAACTTTAAGAGGGAGTCCAGTAATCCATTCTTTTTGAAGAATGTTATGCATGTTCCAGGTCTGAAGAAGAACTTGGTCTCGGTCGCAATGTTGGAAGACAAAGGTTATGATGTTGTTTTCAGTGAGGGAAAAGCCTTCCTTCGACATAAAAAAAATGGGTCAAACCAAGAAGATAGGGGTTTGAATTAAGAATATCTACAAGTTGGAGGTAGATGGCTGAGCTACAATGGTGGGAAAAGTAGAAGAAGTGGTGAGCCGGCATGAGGGCGAGTTATGGCACAGGAGATTGGGCCATCTTCACCATGGCGCTTTGAAGATTTTGCAACAGATTTCTACTGGAATTCCCAAGGGTACTCTTGCGCAATCAGATCAGTGCAAGGGATGTACTATGGGTAAGTTTGTGAAGACCACCTTTCATGAGAAGGAGAACCGTGCTTCGGTGATCCTGGAAAGAATTCACACAGACGTGTGTGGACCTTTCTCGGTTTCTTCAATAGAAAAACACAGGTATTATGTTATTTTTGTTGATGAATACTCTCAGCTGGATCTTCTTCATGCAGAAGAAGAGTGAAACGTTCTCAAAGTTTTGTGAGTTCAAGGCATTGGTGGAGAAGGAGTCGGGGAAGCAAGTGAAAGCTCTGCAAAGCGATAATGGTGGTGAATATATCTCGGGCGAATTCAAAGACTTCTGTAGCAAAGAAGGAATTGGAAGAGAACTCATAGCACCTCATAACCCACAGCAGAATGGGGTCGCGGAGAGAAAGAACAGAATGATCATGGGTGCTGCACGAGCAATGCTACATGACCAGGGCCTACTGATGCACTTGTGGGTGGAAGCATGCAACACTGAATCGGTTTATGTGCAAAACCATTGTCCTCATAGAGTACTTGGCATGAGTACACCTGAAGAAGCTTTTACTGGTAAGAACCCTGATATTTCTCATTTGAAGATTTTTGGCTCACCTGTTTACATTCATGTGACAAAGGATGCCAGGAAGAAGCTGGAGTCGACTGCAGAAGTTGGGATATTTGTGGGGTACACAGAAACACCCCATAATTATCGTGTGTATTTGCCAGACAGTCATATGACTATTGTGAGACAGGATATAAAATTCAATGAGGTGAAAGCCATGAATTTGTTGCTTGAGAGGGAGCTACACTTGCATGTGGAGGAGGAACTTATTATTCCCAAAGATGAGCTTGTAGATGTGGATCAGCCACAGGAGGAGATTCATGGAATGGAGTCCACTCATGCAGAACCAAACATCAGACAAGGCAGAAAGCATACCACAGAAGCTGAGAGACTTAAGCTTGATGCGGCACAGAATGTAGGAGTCCCTACATCACAGTGTAGATAGAGACAGTCACCTGACCGATTTACTAGATACATGGCTCTTATGAGCAAGTGTATCATGACAGAGCCATATTATTTTGAAGAAGCAGTGTAGGAGCCCACATGGGTAGATGCCATGGTGGAGGAGTATGACTCCATTATCAGAAACAGTGCTTGGGAGATTGTTCCAAGGTCGGTGGGAAAATATGTTGTAGGATCAAGATGGATCTACAAGGTAAAGCAAGTTGCTAATGGTAGCGTAGAGAAGTATAAGGCAAAATTTTTTGCCCGGGGCTTCTCACAGATTGAGGGGATTGACTATGAAGAAACCTTTGCACCTGTCGCACGTTATTCTTCCATACAGACCATCCTTACTCTCTCAGCGTAGATGGGTTGGCATATTCATCAAATGGATGTGAAGACTGCATTCCTTAATGGGATCATTGAGGAAGAGGTGTACATTGAGAAGCCTAAAGGATTTGAGATCTTCAGCAGCGAGTCGCATGTGTGCAGGCTCAAAAGAGCTTTGTATGGGCTAAAACAAGCACCCCATGCTTGGTACACTCGGATCGACAGATATTTCACCAGACTTAGCTTCACCAAGAGTGAGGCGGATGCAAACCTGTACTAGATTTTGGTGGAGGGTAAGCTTTTAATCATTGTACTTTATGTTGATGATTTAATACTAACGGGTGATGAGCAGTTGATACACTCATGCAAGGCAGATCTTGCAAAGGAGTTTGAGATGAAGGATTTGGGCCTCCTTCATTATTTCCTTGGATTGGAAATATGGCAGCGGGAAGGTGAACTATTTGTGTCTCAAGGCAAGTATGCCCGAGAGATACTGGAGAAGTTTTGCATGTAAGGCTACAAGCCTACCGACACTCCTCTTCCAGGAAATTGGAAGAAAGAGGATGCTACATCGGCAAAGGTAGTGGATGCCATTTTTTATCAACAGTTGGTGGGTTCGCTCATGTATTTGGTTAATACAAGACTGGACATATGCCATGCAGTGAACCAGCTTTCACAAGCGATGGTTAAGCCTACCAAGCTCTTTTGGAAGGCAGGCAAGCATGTGTTGAGATATCTCATGGGCACATCTGAGTATGGTTTATGGTACAGACATACGGATGAGGTGAAGTTGCATGGCTTCATGGATGCAGACTGGGCAGGAAGCCCAACAGACAAAAAGAGCACATCAGGAGGGATTTTCAGTATCGAATCTACGACAGTATCTTGGTACAGCAGGAAACAAAGATCCGTGGCACTCAATTCAGCGGAAGCGGAATACATGGCATCAATTCAAGCTGCATGTGAGGCTATTTGGATGAGGAAGATTCTGGTTGGTTTGTTCGGTTCACATTTATATCCCACAGTGATACATTGTGATAATCATATTTGCATTAAACTCTCGGTTAATCCTATGTTTCATGATAGATCTAAACATATTGATATCCGGTATCATCATATTAGAGATTGTGTGCAGTGGAAGATCATGTTGCTTGAGTACATTCCTATGGAGGATCACGATGCAGATATTTTGACGAAGGTGCTCACCAAGAGAAAATTCGAATACCATAGAGGCAGGATCGAGGTGAAGGATAATCCCTATATTGTTGAGAGGGAGTGTTGAGATTCAACAAGATTATGAGCTTAGTGAAAAGAGTCGCCTTCACTATGTGGGCCCGCAGGCTACTTTTGGCGCAAGTGTATTTTTAGATTATGTCTATTTTTAGACATGATGATCATATTTCAGAAGTTGCAGGATGCTATCTGCGGATGGTTGATCAAGTTGAAAAAATATATGAGATTCTATTTTTATAATATTGGGCGAAGTCTATTTATAGATCGCTGATCTAAAAATAGATGCATGTCGATTATTATTAGCTCTTAAGAATAATCAGACACTAAACAACAACTTATTCTCTTGGAGCACTTTGTTGCAGTGCACAGATGTGACATATCAGTGGACTGAGGGAATTACGTAATTCCCAAGGGTTTACTAGAGCTAATGCATGGAGGACTCAGTTAGAACTCAAGTGGCAGAGTTATGACACAGTTGGAAGAAGTAGTTATGGAGTTGTATTCAATTTAACTCAGTTAGATTCAATTGAGCTAGTTGTATCTAGTGTAACTGAATGATACACTAGTGAGAGTGGAGTGAATTAATTAGTTAATTAATTCACAAATAATAACTCATTAATCAACTGAACAATACAACAATTAACTATAGTGCATGGCAGTTCTAGTGGAGACCCAGTGGAGAGATAAGTGAAAGGGCAAGATAGACTATCTGTTGTGACTATAGTGATCCATTGATTGCATCACACACACATTGGAGTTTCCAATGAGGATTGTACAGTAAAGGCAAGAGTAATTCAAATTCATTCAGAGCTATTCTTCACGAGGAATTTCACAGTGGAGGCAGGCTAGCAGGTGGCAAAGATCGGTGCATGGATTTGCAAGATCGATCTTGATTAGTGTGTGACGATTGTACTGTACTGAGAGTTTGATAAGCTTTGTATGAGGTTTGTCATATGATTCCATGATACATAATATATAGTTGGGGTTTTTAGCTTCAGGCTTTCTCGGTTAAAAACTGTGTTATGTGCGATTGATTATTTTTGTTTATGCTTCACATATGTTTGCAATTAAGTTTTCCGCAAAATATTAACAAGTGGAATTGATTCAGTATTTTGCATAAAGTTAAATAGTGTGAGATCAGGTGAATCAAGGAAATATGCATGCTTAGTGCATATAATTTCTACAAAGTGAATGTCACTTTTTAAATCAAAATCAAGTAAAAATGACATTCACAAAAGTGAAAGCGAGACTTATGAAAAAAAAGGTGAATAAAAGCAATAGTTGAGAAAACTCATTGGAATAATAGTACAATTACAACGATAGTGAGAGGGAATGTCAAGTGATATTGCGCACTGACTATTGGCACAGGTTGCACAATTTACTGCATTGAACATTTCGAAAGCACTATTCTTAGATATTGTGCAAGCCTTACTTTCAGGAGCTACACAATGCCTATCTAAGCTTGCATAGAAAGAACTATATTTATGAATTCATAAAGGATTGAAAATGTATGAGCAAGTGAATTTGACACTTACAATATGATAAGAAGACTTAAACACTTTGCAAAACATAAATCGACCATGAAATTACCATGGAGAAACATATTGCAAGATCCTCAGTAGGCTCCAAAATTCAAGTGTAGGCAAAATTTTGGAGGGTGTTTGATGTAGTGTCAACAGAAGGCTATTTTTTTCCCGTCTATGAATATAGAGGCATAAAGATGTCCACATGATGTAATAACAACATTATAGAAACATATTAAACATTATATCTCTTTCTTTCTCAGCTTACAAAACTATCTATGGAAGATGAATGGTGGCTTGCTTCCTTTTGAGAATTGAAAGCATCAATTATTATAATTATTTCTACTGAGTTACAAGGTAGTGAAAAATTTTCTGCTAGCTATGATGGGACTTCCCACTTAAACGATTTCCATTTGAGAGTAATATATCTCACACCATAATAGAAATCATTTTTTCCCTATATAAAAACGAGACAAATTCAAATACAATATAAGCAACAATTACCACCAATCATCGAGTTATATTTTTTAAACAAAATTGAAATTGCAGAAGGTGCATTTGAATATAGGGATATCCATATACTTGATGTTATCTCAATAAATGAAATGATGGATGAAGGGGAAATAATAGGGGATTCATTTTTCATATCTATTGACTCTATAGACGGGTTAAGGGGTTCATTACTGGGTGGAGAAAAATATTGTTAAAGATGTTTAACCCTACTTTAATTTATTTTCTATTAGTGTGTATCTCTTCTCTTATAATAAAGGGAAATTGTTCATAATTCTAAATGTATGTGGTCCTTAGAATATATGTCAACTTTTGGGGAAGGCCTATGTGCACGTGAATTTATGAATAAATATTAGCAAAGAGGTTGGAAAAATTTCTTATTTCAAAAGCTATTATAGCTATAGGTAAGACAAAGACAAGGAAATTCTTATATCAAATGCTATAGGATAAGGAATAAGTTTTGTTTTTTTCGGGTTTTCCTCTACGTGAGAGGTTTTGGCCCTTGATGATAGCCTATATTCTATGTCTCTTCTCTCTTTATGGTTTATGCATTGGTAGTTGTTTGATTAAGAACACTAATAACCTAAGCAAAAGAAGATCCTAATCTAAAGAAGTAAAAATCTCTCACAAAGATGGAGTAACACTTGCATCTTTGTTTTTAGCAATGAATTCGAAGAGATTACTAAGGGTCTTCCAGCTACTTGAGATGACAACCAATTTGAAGAGATTACTAAGGGTCTTCCACCTACTTGAGATGATAACAACATTATGAGATTACTAAGGGCTCAACAAAATGAATTCAAATATAAGCTTTTGATTCTTGTCATTAATTAATATTTTAAAAAGTTGGATGGAGCAATTTTCTTTAGTAAGTTAGATCTCCATTCTTAATATTATAAAATCAAATTGATAAAAGATAAAATTTCCAAAATATTATTTAGACCATTATGATTTTTTGGTTATGTCATTTGGACTTACTAATGAACCTTAACATTTCAAAGCTTGATGAATTCTATTTTAAAACCTTTTTCTGTAAAATTTGTGCAGCAATTTTTAATAATTTACTAATATATAGCAAATCTTGAGAACATATACAATATGTTGATAAAGTCTTAGAACTATTTTTTGAAAAATAACTATATGCAAAACCTTTATCTACCTTTATTTACCTTTACCATTCATGTAACTCATATTATATCTCAGGAACGTATTAATGTGAAAATTAATAAAATTAAACCTTTCTTTGTAAAATTTGTGCAGCATTTTTTAATAATTTACTAAAATATAGAAAATCTTAAGAACATATACACCATGTTGATAAAGTCTTAGAACTATTTTTTGAAAAATAACTATATTTACCGTTACAGTTCAATTAACTCATATTATATCTCATGAAAGTATTATTTTGAAAATTAATAAAATTAAACTCCAATAAAAATGAGTTACATGGAGTTAATCCCCAAATGTAAGCCGGTCTTGAATTGTAAAAAGAATTGTATAATGCGTTTTAAATATCCAATCACTTGTCAAAATTTTATGGATCAAATTGCCCTGACATCATTCTCTATTCCAGGAATATATATATATATATATATATATATATATATATATATATATCGTTGCGATGCATGGTAAATTGGAATCAGATAATAAACTCTTTTTTGCATACTGAACCAGATTCATAATATTATGCTGTATCAAAATATCCTATGAACTATATTCTTCCACATCACAAGCACTCTTAAAAAACAAGTCTCATTATAAATATACAAGAATATTATTTGTTTTGATCAAATGTACATAGAATAATATATGTCGTCTCCCTGCTGTGATTTTGGCGTCTCTCCCTTTTCCTTCCTCAACTGACAGTGTGATCCTTTTCCGTCTGCATGAATTAATTCAAATTCCCTCTCCTGCGCTTCATTTCCTTGAGCTTGGCTGACATGTGCCTGCCGCAGTTCTGCAATTTTTCTACTCAATTCCTCAATTTGCTTGTTAATTCTACCATTTTCAACCGTTCCTTTTTTGAACTCTTTGCTTCTCTGATTCTTGAAAACTCTCCATAGAATCAACCTTCTTCTGTAGACGTTCAATCTCCTTTTCCATTTTCGTTTTTTGTGTAAGCATAGCTTGCAACGTCTTTCCACTACTGACAGGCATTGCCTTGGTCATCTGTTTCTCATCTTCCAAGTAAGTTAGTTTAGCATTACATTCCCTCAACTCGTCCATCAAAGACAACACCTGAGAACTTAAATCTTCATTTATATGTCCCAGTAACTTGTTTTCTCTAGCCGTCAATTCTAGCTTAGTTTGCAGTTCTGAAAGGGTATCTTCAAATTTTCTCTTGTCAGCATCGCACAAATGTCGGTCTTGTTCATTTTTTTGAACTAGTTCCTTAGCCTCCTTTCTCGCTGCGACAATCTGTGATAAAAGCTCACCCTTTTCCAATTCCCAAGCTTTGCCTGATGCCTCTGCTTCTGCAGATATCGCCTTTGTTTTGTGCTGAGATTCCTGCAATTGAATACCTGCTTTAGAAGTAGCAGCTTCATGTTCTCTTAATTCTTTCTCAACTTTCTGTAACTCATCTTTCATTTTGTTTGCATCTGCAATCCGTGATAAAAGTTCATCCTTCTCCAATTCCCAAGCTTCACGTGTTGCCTTAGCTTCTGTACACATCACCTTAACTTTGTGCTGAGCTTCCTGCAATTGAACACCAGCTTTGGAGATAGCAGCTTCATTTTCAGCTTCTTTCTTTGCAAGTTGTTCTCTCAATTCCTTCTCAGCGTCTTTCCACTTATTTTTCAGTTTGCTTTCAGCTTTAATTTCTGACCTCAGATGAGTCTCATTTTCTGACAAAATTATATTTAGTTCTCTTAAGCTTTCGATTTCTTTAGCAAGGTTTTGATTGAGGTTCTCCAACTTAGATGTATGATCATGCTTTTGAAGTAATTCCCAATTGATCGACTCACTCTCCTTTCTTGAATCTACAATCTGTGATAGAAGTTCATCCTTTTCCAGTTCCCAAGCTTTACGTGTTGCCTCTGATTCTTTATACATCGCCTGAATTTTTTTCTGAGCTTCCTGCAATTGAGTCTCAGCTTTTGAGATAGAAATTTCATATTCCATCTCTTTCTTTGCAAGTTCTTTTCTCAATTCTTTCTCAACTTCTTTCGACCTATCTTTGATTTTGCTTTCAGCTTCAAATTTTGAACTCATTTGAGCTAGATTTTCTGACAAAATAGTCTTTTCATCCCTTAAGCTTTTGATTTCATTAAGAAGGACTTGATTGAGATTCCGCAACTGCGACATCTTATCATCCTGGATCTTTGGAGAGTTGATCCCTTCCCTGGAGGAAGCTTGTCCGTTTTCAATCTTAGCATTCGAAGAATTAGCTTGTCGATTTGCAATCTTAGCATCCGAGGAAGCTTGTCCGTTTGCAATCTGAGCATTCGCATTCGTTTTCTGAGAAGCCCTTTTCCGCCCGCCCATTTTGTTCGCTATGGTGAGCTGCCTGCCACAAACAAACGATGAAAAACACTTCTTGTTGTATTATCGCAATAACGAATCCGCTAACTTTATCTATATTACTAGCTGCAGCCGGCTACTGCCTCCAAACATGTAAACGCTACTGAACTCAAGTTAAAATGGCCTAATATTCAGTTAAACTGTATGGAACCCCATAGAATTTCCGGAGGAAACTAATATTCCGTTAAACTGTATGGAAGTATGCAAATACTCTACATAAAAGAACAAACTGAACTTTAGAAACAGGAAAACCTCGTACACGCACAACAATTTTTGAAAACAGCCCTGTTAATCTCAGTGACAAATTTAAAGAAAATTTGTAACTGAATAATCCTTAGCTATGCAGCCCTAGTAACTCCCACATTAACAAAAGCAAATATAAAGAAAAAATAAGTGCTCCAAAGATGTAGTATACCTCTTCTACCCAGATAACAAAATAACAGGCTTTTTCCCTGCCAAAATCTTTCTCCAGTAAAATCTTTTTCTGAATATTTTTTCTCCCGGACGCTTCTACAAAATGGCTGTTAGTGATTGTTGTTTCTGAATATTGTTTCTCTCGGACGTTTCTACAATTTTCTAAATTGAAACTCCGCTAGCAAGCTGCAAGTTTAGTGATTTTCTTTATGAGATCATCTCGATGTTCTATAAATAGTAGAAATGATACGAGTGATGTGTGGACCCTGTGTTTATAATGGAGTCAATTAGCCGACCCTTCCTTGGTGAGTGTTCCGCGAGATACGGTAACAGCCCAGTCTTTTCTTTTCTCCAAGCCATCATAATAATCAACAACTCATTTTGAGTCGAAAGAGAATGAAAGTGTGATAGAGGAGAGAGAGTCAAGAGGCTTAAAGGCCAAGTAAGGCCACGAGGCCAAGAAGGGAGGAATTAAAGTAAATTAGGCCAAGAGAGCCCTTTGTAAATCCTTGTATGCGTGTATTTTTATTAATGGAAGAAAATGTTTTTATTAAAGTTTGTGTAAATGAGCTCCTATCTATTGTTTGGGATAATGTGTAATTACAATTTATTAATGTATAAAAGAATAATGCAAGTCAAGAAAAGTTAAGCTCGGGAGCGAGAACCTTCTATGCAGATAAGGCTGAGAGTCTTTTTATAGTGGAAGAAAGTTCTTGTTGATCATTGATCAGTATATTAGATCAATGATCCAATTTAATCAGAGTCAAGCAGCAGAAGTAATTAGAGTAGGTGTAACAGAAGCATGGAGAGGATCTAGACCATGCCCATACTTGTATTAATTCTATAACCAAAGCCAGAGCAAAAAAGTTTGTATTATGACTGCGTGAGTGGGAGGAATTAGAAGTACAGAGGCAAAGTCGAGCACAAAGGAGCACAACACTGTTTTTTTAACTTTGATGGAAGTCTTTTATTTAACAACGTCGAGATATGGAAGTCGAAATTTTGTGAGGAGGAAGGTCATCATTTAACAGCGTAGGGCTAGAGGCTTTATATCAGAAGGATAAGAGGAGAGTTTAATGGGAACAATTGGGCTGACGAGGACCATGATAACGTGTGAGGTCGACCAATTAGATGGGAGAAGCGATGATGTGGAAGTTCTGTGTGTGAAATTAACAGAGTAAAGTGGGCCCGAGATTGTTGTTGACTCTGCCCAAAATAAAAAGGATCACATGTGTTGAAAAATGGGTCAAGAACGAAAATTAATAGGATTTGGGATCGACACTTGATGGGAAAATCCCAGAGTCTATCTCTCATAGTTTTCCCTTTACACGCATAGTTGAACTGGTCAGGGTGATGTAAGCAGCGGGATGAAGTTTCCCGACAGACAAAATAAATGTGCATGAACGGAAGGGTCGAGGTTGACACATACAAGCCGGAAAATTAAAGAAGCAGGACCAGGTCTTGTCGTGTAGCCACTTCGTGTGAAGTCATCGGGAGAAAATATTAAGTGTCGAGAGCTAATATAAGTGTGTGCTTGGTCTCGGTGGCTATTATACCAAGCTCGACTACGACGATTCTGTTAATAATGTTTGGGGTGCAGTGGTTCTGGTTTAAGGAACAAGGGAAAGGTTTGAAGCATGTTGATGAGTCCCATGAATAAATACATTAGAAGGCCCATTTTGCTATCCTCCAGCCTATAATTTCCTCTTTTCTCACATTAATTAAAATCATTTTGGCTATAATGTGCCTAATAGGGAGGCTAAAGGATGTTTTTCATACTTCGTGGCCTAATGTGGTTAATGTGCAAGAAAAGAGAATTTTTGAATACATTTACTATGTAGAGTCACATTAGAGGCAGCTAGAGGAGATGTAGGAGGCTTGTCCCATGCATTTACTCTCTTACAACTCGACTTAATCCCTAAAATGACTCACCTACAACTCCAAGATATACTAGCATCTGAGGCACTCAAGGGGATTGTGAGGATCTAAGGGAACTAGATCCACTTTTTTTTGAGATTTTGGGGCAAAGCGGTCCTCTTTCCAAGGTGGTTGCTACTCATTCATCTTTGTATAAATAAACAAGGCCAAGGGCTCAATAGGATTCATAATTTTTGAGGAGAGATGAGCCACTAAAATCTAGGAGCTTGAGACTACCATTTTCATTTCCTTTGCATGATGTACTTGAAATTTATTTTATGTCAATGAGAAGCTCACTTTTGTTTTTCATCTGAGTTTGTTTCGGAGGGTTGAGTCCCCTTGGGTTAGGGCCCAACCTAGAGGATCTAGTCTCTCTTTGTATATCTTATTGATGCATTAATTTTTGTAGTAGCATTTCTTCCTTAGTAGAAGTTTACTTGCAAAAAATTTTGGTGTAGGTCTCATTACCACCTCTCTTGTGGGGTGCGTGGTTGAAGAATATGCATTGGCAAGCCAAAAATATGTGGTTATTTCCTTTTGTAGTTGATAGATCTTAGATTAACTCTCTTTTACACACTTTGTTTTTTCATACCCAATAGTTAAATCACATTTCTCTTTAAGCTTTCATGGATTTAGGTTAGATGCATGTTGCAAGTGAGATTTTATTTTGATGCAATGAAATTCAACTCATCCTTTCTGATTTAGTACATTTTTCTACAATTTGCTTATTTATTTGGCATTCTTTTCAAGTAAAAAAAAAATTGTTTGTTTGGTTTGCAGGTACTACTAGTGGCTTGCAGGCTTCGTAGACTTATGCTACATTTCTCCTATCATCATCAGCGTCTTCTTCCTCATCTCATAGTTCCCTCAAAACTCTTGCACCGAAATTCCATTCCTAGATCATTGAATGACACCATGCACATTTATTTTTGTGCAATATGTGCCTCTGAGTGGTGCCAAGCTTGGAAAAAGCTTCATACATCCTTTATACACCTTCATACAACCTTTCCCACCTTTAAAACATATTTTTCACCCTCAATATGCTCACAGATCCAATCTTGTAGCAATCTTGTAGTAGTCTTATAACATCCTATACCACCATGTAGACTTGACTAGATTTGCTCCAAAAGGTTCATTTTTGTCTCTTAGGCTTGAATAATGACCCCTAGGATCAGAACCCATGATTGAGGAGTACCAAATACCACTTTAGACTTGTCTTTTCTTCACTGCAACACAATTATGCATTTAGGGTTAGAGGACAAATTTACAAATTTGAATAGTAATGATGATTTTCTTTTAAAATGCACTTGGACTCTGTCACTAAAGCTAATTTTATTTGAACACAATTATTAAAAGGGTGATTTATCAATGCATACTAGATTAGGCCTTATTTCTTGAAGTTGTGCTTCGTTAGGGTTTCAATTGCAAGCATTGTTGTTGCATAAGTTCATTTACTTTTCAAAGAAAATTTTCACACGCTGCAATTAGACTAATGTTCATATCCTTGCAAGTAGCACAGATTTTACATTCTACAAGTAGAATAGTATTTACATTTCTGCAAATGTAACAATATTTACATTCATGCAACTAAGCTTAGCCTTTACATTTGTATAAATAACATTTTCATTTCTGCAAGTAGATTGATGTTTCCATCCCTACAAGTAGAATAGAACTCTCTCTTTTCATGAAATTTCCTTCCATGATTTAGCTGAAAGAGTGTTCATTGTATGCCTTGATCTGGTCCATTGCTTGTAGGTGGCATGAGTAGAACTTCACCTACTGTGCATATAACATTGTCACCTCTTAATTTTGTATGAACCTTGGATTGATAATTAAAGTTGGTAGGCTTGTGAGTCTCAACATTGTTGTTGTGATACTGGGGCTCATCACTTTTTTGCATTATTTTCCAGGGAGGTCTAAAATTAGGTGTTGTTTCTACTTAGGAGTTTCCTTTCTTCTTCATCTTTTGTTTTGCATCAACATTGCTTGATTTGAAAAAAAAAATTAAAATAAGGGAAAAACACAACAACAAAAAAAAACAAGTTCTTTCATGCCTCGTAGGAGTAGGGATATTCAAGGAAAATTTCTACCAAAAATCCCCACCCCTTCAATCAGTCAACCATCACTCTTTTTTAGTGACAATGAACTTCCCTCTTTGACCATAGAGAGTTAGAAAATCATCTAGGTGAGCAACCTAAAATTTTTGAAGAACCAATAGGGGAGGAAGATCCTTTATCACCTATTGAAAACACGGTTGAAAATAGGAATAATTATTTCTTTCGTATGCAAGAGACCAATGGGGAGGAAAGGATGAATAATATAAACATCATTGCTCTTCCACACTTACATGACCTAGCCTTTGAGGACCCTAACATGTTTATGTTTGATATTTTTGTGGTTTGAAGGACCTATGACTATACCTATGATGAACATAAGTTGAAGTTGTTTTCCTCCACCCTCAATGATGCAACCTTCATGTGCTGGTTTATGAGCCTACCTGGAGGCAACACCACTACCTCGACACAAATGCAACAAGCCTTTAATAATAAGTAAATGGATTATTGTAGGTCTAAGGAGACAAAAGAATAAATATCTAGGATGATCCTAGGGCCATATGAGTCCTTAGAAGATTATGAGGAAAGGTTCCAACTAAAATATAGGAGGGCTAAATGTACCCTTGACCCTGAATCACTCAATTTTGTACTCCTCTGAGGGATCATGGAAGATTTAATGGAGACCCTCAATATGTTTTTTGGAGGAGACATTTACCAGCTGACCTATGATGACATCAAAACAATATTCAAGAATCATTCTAGGGTCGCGAGGAAGAGAGGTAGGTCTAGTCAAGGAATGGTCAACTCTTCTCCCTCCACCTCGACCATCAAACATGAGATATGGAGTATGTTGTAAGACTTGAAGAGTGATATGTTGCATAATTTTCCCTTACAGATGGATATGATGTATATTAAAAGGAATCAATAGGAAGTATAAAGGGAACTAGCCATATTTTTCACCACACGCACCAAGAGGCATCCCAGAAATGAGTGTCCACTAAACACAATAGAGGAATTCTCTTTTTTTAGGGGAAACATGCAACAAAAAAATGTCCCTCTCTTCATACCAAGGGGAAGAGAATGGCTTGGATTAGCTTTTCTTCATCAACTAAATGAGGCCAAAAGGCCCTCAACCATATCAACAGGGTATGCAGGGTGCACAATATCTTCCTTATAATCCAAATTAGAATGCACCCTTCCAACCTTGGTATCTTCCAACTCACCAATCATTTTTTATGCCCTCATCTTGGTCCTATACTCCTCACTACCCTCCTTAGCTTGTCAACCCACCTTTCCATCCATATCAACCTCAAACTTCCTGATGGGGAAACTCTTCACAAGGATAGAGGCCTTAGGAAACCTAACCTCGTGCCTTAATACCTCATCCTCCACCTAAACCATATCTACCCCACAACAACCCACCTAAGAAACCTAAAATTCTTTCCCAACCCAATCTAAACCTAAACAATAAGCAAAAAAAATAGGGTCTACAATGGGGAAACATCCTATCCTTATTATGTTATGGAAATCCAAGATATCAACCTTTGGTTTGGGAAGGTACTTCCAGATGCTCACTCACCTTCTTCCCCTGAAGATCTTGAAGAAGAGAAGGAAGATATAAATGTTGGCCCCACCTAAAAAACATACCCCAAAAGAGGTTGAACTTATGGGAGAATTGAATAATTTGTCTATTAAGATACCCCTTCTCCAGGCCATCAAATATGTCCCCATTTACAAAAATCTCACCAAGGAAGAATGTTTCAAGAGTTATGGGAGGAGAAAAAGATATGCCCCCAATATCAATGTTGTTAGGGAGCTATATGATCTAATGCTTGGGAAGGTGATCTCCCAAAAGTACTTGGATCCTGGTAGCTCAGTGGTGGATGTGCATATTAACAACATTGTAGTCCCTAACACCTTGATTGATCTTGGCGCTACAATCAATGTTATGACCAAGGAAACCATGCTAAATATCAACCTGCAAGGAGCCTTGAGGAATACCACTATGATGTTGCATATTGTAGATATATCCACAATATCCCCTAAGGGATTTATTGAGGATGTGACGGTCTTTATTGAGTCCTGGGAGTATCCCATAGATTTCCCTGTCCTCCAACCCAAAACCAATTTTAATGGTTACCTTCTCATCCTAGGGAGACCTTGGTTAGCCACAATTGATCCTTACATTAGTTGCAAGGCTAGGAACATTACCATCAATAATGAGCATATCTCAAAGAAGCTTGTATTATATCCCCCTGCTCAACCCTCTGTTAAGCATGACTTACCCTTGTGAATAAAGGACAAGGAAGAATAACACCTTTATGAATCATACCTCTACCAATTTTGTGCAATAACCACTATTTTAGGAAGTAGGTAGCTAGATGAAGATGACCTTATTGACCAATTCTTAAGGAATAAACCTCCTATTGTCATGTTAATTGATGATTTAGTAGGGGAATCCTTAGAGAAACCTGAGAACAAGCCATAGACTAAAATGTGATATGCTTATCCTGATATATTTCATGCCAAGGTTGTTAAAATCTTCCTATCTAGAAATATAAAAATAAATCCTTCTCTCTCATTGTTACACAGTAATTTGTTACCATGTTCACTTACCTTCCCCAATCCCAAAGTTCCCTGTGATGAATATTGTGCAACATTTTCACCTTGAAAAATACATCAAGATATCCTTTAAATAATAAAAGAAAGTTGCCTTAAAGATTTTATGAATAATCCTAGCTCAAACCCTAAATTTATGGGTCATCACTTTTCTCCACTTATTTGCCCGTGCTGATGGCAGCTTGCACATTCTAGCCTAGCGCTGCCAGCACTCTTCTGATTGGAAAAACCGCATTGAACCCTTTCTGGTAGTTTTTCCTCAAATGGAGAAGAGGCTTCGAGATCTAGAAGCTTCTAAGACGAAAAGTTGGATATTGTTCTGTGGAGATATGGTCGAGCTTTCTCATTTGTATCTCTTGATCTTATGAATAGGGGATTATCCCTTGAGAAGTGGGCCTTCCTCCTTCTTTCATGGGCTCCTAAATCCCTCTCTCTTCCTATAAATTGATCCCCATCAACCCTCCACTACTAGTTGTTCATTGTGGGGATGGTCTGATCATTAATCCTTTGTATCCCTATGTTGTGTTAATTCATAAATTTATATTCGGGAGAAGGACCGCTTGAAGAGCCTCAGTTTGGACTTGGACTACAACAAAGGGAGGCCTCCAACATCAAGGCCATTGTTGTAAGCTTCCTCTTTTATATTATCAATAATGCATTTAGTGTTTCACTTTCTATATTCATTTCGATATCCGTACAAGTAGCAAAATGATCCTTGATCTGTTAGGTAGTTGATATTCAATGTATGCTTTGTATTGGATCATGTTTGTTGTTGTCTCTTTATATCCTATACGTATTTGAATTCCACCAAGAGCAAGGATCGAGGCTGAATGATTGTGGATCAAGGACACCATCAAAGGGATGAGCATAGCATCAGGAAAAGGTAGGTCCTTTCCCCTTTCTCATCTTGCTTTGAATATTTACTAAGAAAGTGTCCATTAACTAGTCTCATACATTTCTAGACCCACTCTAGGACTAGAGAGATCACCTCTTTCTGCAGAGGGGATTTTATTCACAAAAAAATTAGTCACTCTGCTGGGGAGCTTTAGCCTCTTTGCCTTCCATTTTCTAGTTTGGTTTTTGATCAATTTGAGTGATCATTGAGATCTCAGTTTGTTTAGGTCTCTGTAGGTCTGCATAGGATTTGGTCATTGCTTTAGGGTGTCATGTCTAGTTCGAGTGTTGAAATTATTTTTTTATTTTTCCTTGTATTTCTCGCTCAGGTCTTTTTTTTCTCGTATAGTCATGCCAACAATGTTCTCTATAAAACAGTCGCATTGATCTATCTTTTAGAACTAGTTTTCTCCTCACATACGTATTAATCCTAGAGATAGGAAAAATATAGGGTTTCCCTTTAATCTTTCCAGTGTATCTTGACCTATGAAGTGTCTTTGAAGTATGAATGACTTGCTACCATTGTGTTTGTTTTGTTCATTTTGTTTGAGTGATTGTTTTTCCTCTTTGACTTTGCTTGTGCTTGAGTGGAATTGCATCATCTTCTAGTTTTTCTAGGTCAATTGAACTTCTCCTGTCACTTGTGTTTGTTGTCAGAGAGTTGTTAGCTCTGTCTCAAAGTTTTGCTGCAATCATTCCAAACAATATTTCATATTAATTTTAGCTTTTTTTTTAGATTGTTTTTATTTTCGTTGAGTCATCACAGCACTTTGCAATCAATTTTGATTAATTGTCAAACATATATCACAATTGTTTGATTTACAAGTTTGAAAGTGCTAGTTGGATCTGATTTTCCATTTTGAAAAGTAAATTGAAAGTCATTTTCATCTTTGAGCTTTTGAATTGGTTTGTTTTTATTCATTTTGAAAAGAAAGGTGAAAGTAATTTTCATTTAAGTATTTTTGAAATGATTTATTTTCCATTCGATAAAGAAAAAGAGAAAAGTGTGTTTCTTTTGCAAATTCTTTGTTCGTTTGGTTAAGTTTTACTTTGCCTTTTGATTGCATTAGTTTGCATATGAGAATTCAAAGTAAAAGGAAAAAAAAAAAATTTAATGCATCTTAGTGAAAAGAGAAGTGATTTCATTTTTCAATGAGTTTTCATTTGGGGATAGTGAACGCGAATTCAGATTTTTTTTTTTTTTAAGTTCCATTTCAATAATTTTGGGCTAGCTGGGGACCATCATTTCTTATTGCATTTCTTGTATTTTTCACTCTTGTTTTCACTTATTCCGTCATTAGTTTATATTTCATCGAAATGAAATGAATTCTTTTTTTCATTTAGCTGCATTATAGGATTTAGGTGACACCACTGTTGAGCCTAAAACTGAAACATAATCAAATATCAACTTTAAAATTTATTCAATTAACCTTAAGAAGAATTTGAAATTAACAAAAACATCTATAGGTCTAGGCTATAGACGCGTTATGATGTCCTAAAGCGTATCTGTTGTCACTAATAGTTTGTGTTACATTCTGAGGGTGATATCCCGACCCATGTATAGAAGTATATAGGACTATGCTTCATGTATGGTAAGTATATGGGGACGCTCTCATTGAACGGTTGCACATTAGACAACACTACTATGAACTGAGCTCCCATAGATCGTCAAGTATATTTTGGGAAACCCCACTAGGTTGCAAACCTACCATAGGTAACCGATTCAGTGACCTTGTAGACGTGATACACCGAACACAACATTCGAGGAGATTGGTTGTCATACGTCAAGTCCTTGGTTTTCAAAGGTGTATATTGTAGTTCACAGATACTTGGTAAACCCTTTTTTCCTAGATTACCTCTTTTGATTTATTTTTTTTAATTCTAAAATTGAATGTTTGCGATAACATATTACTCATGCACAACTCCTTAGAAGGTCTTAGGTTGAGACTAATGGAAATAGTTCCTGAGTTTACCAATTAGGAAATCCCCTTAGATGGGAATCCTGGTCCTTTTCCTTCTTTTGGAAATGTTGGCGGTCCCTATATGGCAACGTTGTCCCTCCCGAGATTAACCATTGGTTTTCTAGTTTGGTTATTTTCAACCCCCATGGTTCCAAACTTCCAAGCTTCTTCTCAAGAAAGTTCACCTCCACCTGAACAGTGTCAACCTCATTTTGATCCGAAGGTTGAACCCTCACTTCTTTGCTTGTTTCTTCACCTTGTTCTTCCTCTTCTCCTGGTGAAATTCTGGATTCTAGTAACTAGGAAGCTGTTGAAGCCTAGAAAATCTCTGCTTCAAACATCGGGGAAAACCACCCGGTCGGGACCTTAAGACAGCTCCTTTTCCGTTTGGTATGGTGGCTCCGACTGGATTTAAAGGACCAGTTTCCTTATAACTAAATGGATTGGTTTGGATGGCTGGAAATGGGACTAAATTAACTGAAATAAAACTATCTAATCTAAACTAAATACTAGTAAAGAAATTCTAACACTAACCTGGGTAATTATATGTGAATACAACTTAAGATTGTTCCAATTTAACAATAACCATGAAAATGTATTATTATTTAAATTGAAATGTGCATAAACAAATAAAGATAACTCTGTTTAAGAAATTAAACAGAGTTGTATTAACATATTGCATTCATCATTGTATACCAGCTATATACACTTATGAAAGATAACGTTTCAATTATACTCAGAAATGATAAATAAAAGGAAGCGTTGTGAAAACAAATATATATAAATGATAGCAATTTTAAAGCGAATATCATAAGACAAAATAAATCAACAGTGAAAGGATAGAAATACCTCATTCATCTTGAAGACTTTCAAATGCAATGTGATACTCTAATCCAGTAAATTTGATGGAAAATCAAATTCCAAGGTATAGAAATGCAACACTTCAAAGATAATTCCGCATGAAAATCACCAGATGTGATCCTTTTTAAAAATATATAAGATAATGGAGTACAGAAATGCAATCTCCAAGTCAAAAATATTAAGATCCAGGACCCTTCTCTAAATGCATGAGAATGGTTTAAATACTACTTAGCTAAATCTAAAAATAGTCTTATTACAAAAATTAAGGATTCGGTTCAATGACCGTCCTTTTCCTAGGCTAAAATACAGTAAAATTAAAACTAAATCTAACTATCTATGAACTTGTTCTTTAAACTTGTAGGCATCTAGCATAGTTTTGAGAAGACGCGGTTGACCGACTTCAGAATTCAATTGTCCTGAAAAGACAGAGTCGGTAAGCGTAGGAGCAATCTTCTCTGTAGCATTGATGATACAATTAAGCGCACTGTGCTGACTGTGTGGCTTTACCAAGTACATCCAGTATGAGTCTCAATTCAGTCTTGTCAGCCCTTGGATAGATTTTTCTCTTTCTTCTGCCTTTTGTCTCCATTCTATTTGCAGTTGATTTGCCTGTGGGAGATATCCTGGAACAGTTTCAGGAATCAAATTAGCTTTGTGTAAATTGTCATTTACACAATCAGTAAGAATGTTTGCTGCTGTAGCCGTCTCCTCTGCTGCCTTTTCTGCCCTTCTGATTTGTGCATCTTCCTTTATTTGAGCTTATTGCTCTGTTATTAATTTTGCAATTTTATCTTGATTTTGCTTCGCCATTTTCTCATATCATACTTTAGCCAAAGTAGTTTCGTTTTTATCGATTTGACCTTTCGCAGTAATTTTCCTCTGTGCCGAACACGCTCCACATCTTTTTCCTTACTCAGCATGAAGTGCCTTGAATTTGGTCAATGTTTCCTCATTTTGTTTTACAGTTATTTCAAGTCTTCTTCAACTCCCGATTTTTCTCAAGAAGAGCTTTATGTTTCTCTGAGAACTTTTGACCTCCAACAGCTTCTTCAGTAACTTCTAAAAGCTTTATAGAGGATAAATTTTGGCAAACTTACATACCTTATCTTGTGGTAGAAACTGTGTCAATTTGCCCACTTGGATGTTTGAACTTGTGAACAGCGTCTAAAACATCCTTTTTTGGTACTGTCCACCCGTGTTTATTTTTCTTCAATGGCTCATCTCTTTTGGTCCATTCTTGTGTGCATTCTGACAAATTTGCATGTTCTCTGGCAAATTATTTCATAACTTTCTTATTATAAGGCGCATGAGGTTCCGGCAACTTATACATCAGCCTCACGTCTTCCGTGGAGAATGACCCGATTAGCTCTTCAGATGGAGTTTTAAATTGCCTGTCTGAAATATCAGTGCTGTCCAATACCCATTTTACCATGTCCGTATATGGGAGAATCCTTGGTTTTGCCACTATCCTATGCAGAAATGAGTAAGCCAGTTCTCTAAAGGTTGCCTCAGACGTATTACTGGAACCTGCTGTAGCTACAACTTTCATCACCACAGGATTTTCTTCCTCTAACAGATTATACATCCCTTCCCAAGTGGATATACCGGCATCTTTATTACAAGTGGTGTCTGCATACAGCGAAGCCATTTCTCTGTTTTCAGAACTCGAGCTCTTCTCCTTCTTACCCATAGTGTTTCGTGAAAGCTTTGTATAGACGTTTGCTCCTTCGTGCCTGCGTTTTACGAGTAAATGAGAGTAATGACATAAGAAAGGTGATGAGACTGTTTTAAATGTGAAAGTGGATGAAATATAATATTTTAATCGTGAAACGACTTTCAATCCAAACACAATCTCATTTACCATTAATAATCAATCCAATCATTTAATTTAATCATTAAAGCACATAACAGATTTGATATATGGGAAGATTGCCTTTGGACAACGTGCCTACATGAATCTGCGATATTGCGATCTGCGATTTGCTGCGCAATATCGCAATATCACAATGTCGCAATGTCGCAATATCGCAATATTGCAAAATGAAGCCGTCGCAGTTATGTAAAATAGCGCACATCGCAAATCTAGCAAAAGCGCAAAATTGAAAATAGCGCAAAAGGTATTCATTAATCACTTCTGTTTTCTGCGCTATGCGATCTGCGACCAATACGTTTATTGTATAAGCTTTTGGGACCGCATTATTGCAAAAGCGCACAATCGCATTTTCAGTTTTATAAAATATATATACCATTTTGCTATGGATGCGCTATTTTGTTTAAAGAGCAATTTTATCATAATCTATCATAAACTTAAGTGTTTCTTAATGTTCTTTCTAAGGGATTTCTATAAGCTTATGATAGAAAGTTTTATTTGAAAAGGCAAACAAATCCTAATTGATTTTTTTGGATTTTTAAACTAAGGGTCCCCATTTATTTAGTATTATTACTAATATTAAATAAAAAGGGGGGTTGTTGCTGGTCACAACAATTGGCGATTCACTGAAAGAAATATTTATCTCTGAAAAAATAAAATGAACACTATATCTTTAGTAAGTAAAGATTTTTAAAGATAATGAAAACTATCTTAGGATAATTCAAATAAAATGTAACTATGAAAAAATAAATAAAAATCATTTCATAATTTCTTTCTAATTCCTTAAGAATAAAAACATTTTGGGTTATCTCAAGCTTTGATTGGTGTTAATAATGAAGTAAGTGGTTCTCTCCAAGTTTTGGTTTTATAATATACTCTATTGTCATAGGTATTGTCTCTGCTGCCAGCAAACGTTCATAGTCTCGACAGGGTTACCTTTAAACCATTAACCATTCATTGTCCCATCCAATTAAAATTATGACTTTTTAAAAGATAAATTCATAAGACCTATTATCTCATGTTTTTTTCTTTTATTTATTTTTATTTTAAGAGCCATTGTTCTGGTTTGGCAGCCAGTTAATAACAATGCCATTCACTAGTTATAATTAAACTGAACAAGCTGGCTCGTGATGAGACCCCTTGTCTTATATTTATAAGCCATTACCCTGTTTTGGTATGCAGTATTGGTAATGTCAGTTTTATTACTCCTTATGAACATGGTAATTCGGCTCATAATCAGACCTCTTATCTCTTTAAATTTCCAAATTTCTTAGAATTACATTCTAAAAAATCACAACTTAAATGGATGGGGTGAAATAGTTTTATCCTTAAGAATCAATGGATGACAATTTTTCAGAGTTTTTTAAGTTCCAAAACTTTGAAAAATCTTTACTTTGATAGATAACCTTTCTCTACTTAATAAAATTATGATGATTTACATTCTTCTCAAGTTTTCAAAAGATCATGTAAATGATTGAAATAATCTTTCAAAGTTTAACATCTTATTTTAAACTATTCAAAAACTGTGATCATTACTTTTAAAAATTCTTATTTACACAAAATAAATATTTATAATATTTTTCCGAAGAAATTTTCTTAAATAGTAAACAGTCAATCGGAGACTTATTAACAACCTTTATTTGCAAAAACAAAAAAAACAATCAAAATTTTGCAGAAAGGAATATATACAGTTAAGAAGGGGTTACCTCCTTATGAAAATAATTTCTTCAAAATAAGCCCATTTACAGGAAGAGATTCTCTCTTACCCGTTAGATCTTGGAGTATGAATGTATTTGAGCCTATCTTCTCAACGATCTGAAATGGTCCAAGCCACATTTTCTGAAATTTGGTATGTTTACCTTTTTCTTTGTGTGCTTTATCCCATTTCAGAACAAGATCACCAATTGACAAAATTTTTGAGCCGGTAGAACTTGCATCAAAAGAAGATTTTACAAGTTGTTGATGTTTTTCATGAGTAATTTTTTCTTTATTCCTATCTTCTTCTAGTTTAAGGATTTGATCATATCTCAATTGAATGGATGAAGAAGGATTTTCTTGAATAAATTGCACTAGGGCTAATGATGGAAGAGTTAAATTTGATGGTATCACAGCTTCTTTTCCATAAACCAGATTGAAAGGTGAAGTCCCTATTGAAGCTTTTTCAGTGATACGATCAGCCCATAACGCAAAGATTAAATATTTGTGCCAATTCTTTTGATTTTGATCAACGGTCCTTTTAATGATTTTGATAAGGTTTTTATTAGTGGATTCAGCCAAACCATTACCTTGTGGATAATAATTTGCTGAATATTTTAATTTAAAACCTCTTTTGACTGCAAATTCTATCAAACTATTTCTAGAGAAGTAAGATGCATTATCAAAGACAAGAGCTTGAGGTACACCAAACCTGGTTATGATGAATTGATCTATGAAATCAATAATTGCATCAGAATTGGCTACCTTCAACGGGATTGCCTCTACCCATTTTGTAAAGTAATCAGTTGCAGTAAGGATGTACTTGTGCTGTTTGGAAGAATGAGATACTATCTCACCAATAATGTCAAGCCCCCATTGTTCGAATGGTTGCTCAATAGTCACTGGTTGCAAAGGAAAAGTTGGTTTCCTTTGTCTTCCACTTGCAGTTTGACAAATTTGGCACTTCCTTACGTAATCATGCGTATCTTTAAAAAGGGTAGGCCAATAATACCCAGCACAAATTATTTTGTGAGCTATGGTATCACCTCCAAAATGACCTCCTGCTGGTCCATCATGAAATTCCTGCAAAACCTTTTCAGCTTCAGTCTTTTCAAGACATCTTAATAAATTGAATCATAATTTTTTCTAAATAACACATTATCAATGATCTCATATTTAATAGCCTTTAACCTTAAAGCGCGTTTACTCTTATAGCTGAGATTAGAAGGAGCATACCCATTTTTCAAGTAATAGATAAGATCAGCATACTGAGATCTGGAATCTGTAACATTTATTTGACTTACTTGAATATCTTGATTTGAATCTTGATTTTCTAGTATGTTATGAGCTCCTGCCAATAATCTGCAAAAACCTTGTTCTCTAACAATCTTAGCTGGCTTAATATCAATGTTATATTCTTGCAAGGTTGTTACCCAGTTAGCTCTCTTTTCTCCTACTTCTTTTTGAATTAATAATTGCCTCACTGCAGAGAATGGGACAATGATTTTTGTATGTGTTTTCAAGAGAAAAGGTCTGAAATGTTTGATTGATTTAAACACAGCAAAGCCTTGTTTTTCAACATCGGAATAATTAAGCTTAGCTCCTTGCAGATTTGAGCTAAAGAAAGAAATAGGTGCTTTGATTTCTTGATCACTGAGTTGTGTTAAAACGACTGCATAGGATGTTTCAGTGGCCAGAGTATACAAAGTAAAATCTTTAGAAAAATCCAGGGTATTCAATGCTGGTGCATTAATGATCGCTTGTTTGATTGCCTCAAAAGCTTCTTTTTCTTTATACGTCCATTTGAATATTGAATTCTTCTTGATCATATTTTGCATAGGTAAAACAATAAAAGAAAAATCAGGAATAAATATTTTAACAAAATTGATCTGTCCAAGAAATGATTGCATGGATTTTTTGTTATGAGGTAAAGAAATATCATAAATTTCTTTCACTCTATCTGGATCAATATATATACCATCTTTTGACACAACAAATCCTAAGAGTTCTCCTTTATCTAAAGCAAAGAAAGATTTCTTTGGATTTAAGGAAATACCAAACCTTCTACATCTTTCAAATATTTGTTTTAAATCATGTAGATGATTGGCTCTGTTTTTTGAAAATATTGTTATGTCATCAAGATAAACAACAACTGATTTATTGATCAGACCTTTAAATGCTATGTCCATGGCCCTTTGAAAAGTTTCTCTTGCATTTATTAGACAAAAAGGAATTTTCTGATAAGCATAAGTTCCCCATTTTGTTCTGAAAGTTGTTTTGAATCTGTCATCTGGATGAACTAAATCTTGATTATAGCCCGAAAATCCATCGAGAAAAGACATTAGTTCATAACCAGCTACCTTTTGAAGTATCTGTTCCATGGTTGGCAATGGGAAATTGTCTTTTAAACATGCCTTATTTAAATTTCTAAAATCAATACAGATTCTTATATCACCATTCTTCTTCCTTACAGGTACCATATTGGAAACCCAATTGGAGTGCCTGACTGGAAAAATGATTTTGGCTTTTAAAAGTTTATTAAGTTCTGATTTGAATTGACTTTCGAGATTTGGATGGATCTTTCTCAACTTCTGTTGAACAGGTTTAATATCAGGAAGCATTGGAATTGTATGTTGAATAATTGAAGTATCATACGTTTTTAAATCATCATAATTCCAAGCAAAAACATTTTTATATTTGTTCAACAGTTTGATGAAAGCATTCCTTTCCTCTGATGTTAAATTGAGTCCTAAATTAACGTTTTGAGGTTTAGAATCAAAACCAAGATTTACTAATTCAAACTTCAAAGTAAAGCTTTGAAGTTTGGAATTAACAACTTTCTTGAATCTGTCTCTAATGTCATATAAATCCTCTAATTTAACAACAGATTTTGGAATGGGGTTTTCATTACCTTTTGAAGAAATTTGTAAATCATGATCATCTTCGTCAATAATTTGATCATCATATGATTTCTCTGAAGTCATGAAATTTAGAATATCTTGATCATGATAGAAAACTCTCCAATTTGTAACATTATCTGGGATAGATGGACGAAAAATCAATTCTACAGAAAACCTATCAGGACTGCAATCTTTAGCAGGTAGGAGTTTAGATGCAACATTAGCTAACAAGTCAGCTGATGTATTCTGATTCCTAGGAATAGGAGAAATATTGAATGCTAAAAAATGAGTGGTGAGATATTGTACTAGGGTTTGATAGTGTTTAAGATGTCCTGAAAGGCAATGAATAGTATTCCTAACTTGTTTTATGACAATTTCGGAATCACCAAAGACTTTCAAGTATTTAACATCTAACCCTATAGCTTTATAAAGTCTTTGAACCAAGGCTTCATATTCTGCGGTATTGTTAGTACACTCAAATTCTAACCTACATGACAGCATGGTTTTCTCTCCATCTGGATCAATTAAAATGCATCCTGCTCCAGCTCCATCACTAGACTTTGATCCATCAAAATATAACAACCAAAATAAAGATTTATCTATTGACTTATCTACAATTACATCAGAAATATTTACAATTCTGGAAGAATCAGATTGTGAAAAATTTTCTATTTGAGAAACAAAAGTATTTACAGAAAAAGGTGATTGAGGTGCTTCAAAGTTTCCAAGAAATGATTCAGCAGAATAACCTCCAAGAATATTGTTGTTGAATGCCACAGGCTCATTAGGTTGTTCGAATTCAGTGACAGTGTGCGTCATATGTTTTTCTCATTCAATTTTAATTTGATTTGGTTTCCCTTTGTAGGGAAGCCACATATGTGAATAATCAGTTGAGATATAACCATTAAGTTTCGCAGACCAGTCCCTGCTCAAGATTAATCCATAGAATTCAGGAATATCAGCAATCAAAATATCAATTCTTTGGACAATCCTAGGATCAGAGGCTAATCTGATAGTAATTGAATTGATTTCTCCCACAACTTGGACTTTAGAGCGATCCAATTGAACGATATGAACTGCTGATTTCTGTGGTTCGATATTCAATTTAGCACAGACAGAAGTAGGCATTATATTGGAGGAAGCTCCAGAATCAATCAAACAATTGTGCAGATTTTTATTGTACATCTCATAAGTCAAAAGAAAAGGAGGAGTTTGAGAATTTGACTTTTCTCCAATGAGCACTGTATCAGTAGCATCTACCTTATCTGGTGGCTTACCAGCTCCCCTAGCTGCTTTTGCAACTACACCGCTTGGTAAAGGAGCAATTGGTGTAGCGTTTAATTCTTTCAATAACAACTTTTGTTGGTGTTTTAGTTTGTTGAGTTCATGTAAGGAAATGTTAGCTTTGATATTTTTCATGTCCTCAACAATGTTGTATTCCATAGGATCTGACACTACTAAAGTCTTTGTTGTTGATGTAGGAGGATTAGAAGAGGATGGCTGATTTTGAGTAGGTAATGGAGAAGTTTTCTTTACAGGGGATTTGTCTTTGGTACTTGGAGTTGTAATTTTCTTTTTAGGAACTGTTTGCACTGGTTCCGCTGTGGATTTACTCCTAGTACTTACAAGCATAGCTTCTTCACTATCAGAATTAGGAAAAATAAAATCCCACATTCCATTCAATTCAGCTATTTCTTCATTTTCATTTTCTTCATCTGATACTATAGATATATCTTCTTCCTCATCCTCTTCTTCTGATTCTGCATTAGAGATTGCATTAGGAGGTTTAGATTCAACTTGTTTTCTTCTAAAATTTCGGAATGGTTTCTTGGTAGAAGTTTCAGCCACTTGTTTTTTAATTTCAACCATTTCATTTGACATGGTTTTAAGAACTTTCTGTAAACCTTCCATGTCGTATGGATCTTTGGCCTTTTTCTTTGAATCATCTTTGAAGCTGAATTTCTTTGATTTCCTTTCCTCGATAGCATTTTTCTTTTCCAGAGAAGTAATTCGTTTTTCCACTGCAATAGCTTCTTTCATATTCTCAGCTAATGTAGGCTTTGCAGCTCTGTCTACGAAAATTGCTATGTTTGAGGGTAAGGCAGTTATGTACCATTCAATTCTGACTGGTTCACTGGGCTATGAATCTGTGTGAATTTTGTTTAAGAGTTTGTTGAATCTAGCGTTGAATTCTTTAATGGGTTCCTTGGGTTCTATCTTCAAATTTGAGAGGTCATTGAGTAAAGTTGCTATTGATCGGTCATCTCCAAATTTGGTTAAAAAATGATCTGCAAAAATGTCCCAACTTGTTATGGATCTTGATGGTAATGAAAAGTACCATGATCCTGCTACTCCCTGGAGAGTATAAGGGAATAATCTAACTACAACATCTTCATGTATGACTCCATTCAAATTAATAGCCAACATAAAGTTATTGATATGTTCTTCAGCTTGAATGTTAAGATCTGGGCTAAACTTTGGAAGCCATTTTCCAGGATTGTCTGGTAAATCATGTAAAGGTGCAGCCATGTTGACTGCCCCTGGAGTAGACCATGGTCTCTGTGCCATTATTGGAACAACTAATGGAGGGATAGTATAAACTGGTGGTGTTTGAATAGAAATTGTTGGAATAGATGATGTGGAGATTAATGATGATTGAGGAGATGATGTGGAAACTATTGTACTTTGTTGAGAAGGGATTTTGGAAACAGGTATTTGAATATTAGATGTTGAAATTATATCACTTACTGATTCCGATCGAGTTTTTCTTGTCTTGACTCTACTAGGTAAAGGGAATTCTTTCGGAGAAATACCAAGTTTTTCACTTTGAAGCCTAGTAAGAGATTTTGAAGAAACAAATTTTGAAGTTACACTACCTTCAGATATTTCAGACTCTTCTAGAGATAATGAGAACCCTTTCAATTTATGAATTAAATCTTGAACTTCGGGAGACTCAGGATGTTTATTATCTGAATGTTTTGAGATTTTGGTAGTGGGTGTCTGAATTTTTTCTGCAGTTTCTTCTCTAGGATTTTGAATTTCAGAAGAAATTGAAGAAGTTAATGAGGGTGTTTTGCTCTCAGAATGGCTTGTGGATAAAGATTTACTTTTCATTCATAGCTCGGGCCCTCCTTCTAGCGCCAAAAATGTTGAATCCTAGAAAATATCTTCTTCAAACATCGGGGAAAACCACCCGGTCGAGACCTTAAGACAGTTCCTTTTTCGTTTGGTATGGTGGCTACGACTGGATTTAAAGGACCAGGTTTAGATGGATGGAAATGGGACTAAATTAACTAAAATAAAACTATCTAATTTAAACTAAATACTGGTAAAGAAATTCTAACACTAACCCGGGTAATTATATGTGAATACAACTTAAGAATGTTCCAATTTAACAATAACCATAAAAATGTATTATCATTTAAATTGAAATGTGCAGAAACAAAATAAAGATAACTCTGTTTAAGAAATTAAACAGAGTTGTATTAGCATATTGCATTCATCATTGTATACCATCTATATATACTTAATGAAACATAACGTTTCAATTATGTTCAGAAATGATATATAAAAAGAAACGTTGTGAAAATCAAATATATATAAATGATAGAAAATTTTAAAGCGAATATCATAAGACAAAATAAATCAACAGTGAACAGATAGAAATACCTCATTCATCTTGAAGACTTTCAAATGAAATCTAATACTCTAATCCAGTAACTCTGATGCAAAATCAAATTCCAAGGTACAGAAATGCAACACTTCAAAAGATAATTCCGCATGAAAATCATAGGATGTGATCCTTTTTAAAAATATAAGACAATGGAGTACGGAAAAATGAAATCTCGAGTCAAAATATTAAGATCCAGGACCCTTCTCTAAATGCATGAGAAGGGTTTAAATACTACTTAGCTAAATCTAAAAATAGTCTTGTTACAAAAATTAAGGATTCGGTTCAATGACCGTCCTTTTCCTAGGCTAAAATACAGTAAAATTAAAACTAAATCTAACTATCTATGAACTTGTTCTTTAAACTTGCAGGAATCTAGCATAGTTTTGAGAAGATGTGATTGACCGACTTCAGAATTCAACTGTCCTGAAAAGAGAGAGTCAGCAAGTGTAGGAGCAATATTCTCTGTAGCATTGATGATACAATTAAGCGCACTGTGCTGACTGTGTGGCTTCACCAAGTACATCCAGTATGAGTCCCAATTCAATCTTGTCAGCCCCTTGGATAGATTTTTCTCTTTCTTCTGCCTTTTGCCTCCATTCTGTTTGCAGTTGATTTTCCTATGGGAGATATCTTGGAACAGTTTCAGGAATCAAATTAGCTTTGTGTAAATTGTCATTTACACAATCAGTAAGAATGTTTGCCGCTGTAGCTGCCTCCTCTACTGCCTTTTCTGCCCTTCTGATTTGTGCATTTTCCTTTATTTGAGCTTATTGCTCTGTTATTAATTTTGCAATTTTATCTTGATTTTGCTTCGCCATTTTCTCATATCATAATTTAGCCAAAGTAGTTTCATTTTTATCGATTTGACCTTTCGCAGAAATTTTCCTCTGTGCCGAACACGCTCCACATCGTTTTCCTTACTCAGCATGAAGTGCCCTGAATTTGGTCAATGTTTCCTCATTTTGTCTTACAGTTATTTCAAGTCTTCTTCAACTCCCGATTTTTCTCAAGAAGAGCTTTATGTTTCTCTGAGAACTTTTGACCTCTAACAGCTTCTTCAGTAACTTCTAAAAGCTCTGTAGAGGATAAATTTTGGCAAACTTACATACCTTATCTTGTGGTAGAAACCGCGTCAATTTTCCCACTTGGATTTTTGAACTTGTGAACAGCGTCTAAAACATCCTTTTTTGGTACTGTCCACCTGTGTTTATTTTTCTTCAATGGCTCATCTCTTTGGTCCATTCTTGTTTGCATTCTGTAAATTTGCATGTTCTGCGGCAAATTCTTTTCTGCATATAATAAGACGCATGAGGTTGAGAAACCTATACATCGACCTCACGTCTTCCGCCAGAGGAATTCCCAATTAGCTCTTCGAAGGATTTACAGGTTTTCAATTGCTGTCTCCAATCCAATATGTTATCCCGATGCCCATTTTGCCATGTCCGTATGATCCTTGGTCTTCTTTGCTATCCGATGCAAAAATAAGCAAGCGAGTTCTCTAAGGGTTGCCCTCAGACATATTACTGGAACCCACGGTAGCTACAACTTTCATCACCACGAGTTTTCTTCCTCTAACAGGATTATAAATTCCTTCCCAAAGTGGATACGGCATCATATTATGACGGTGCTCTTGTCCCCAGTGAGAAACCATTCTCTTATGTTGTTTTAGAACTGAGCTCTTCTCCTTCTTACCCATAGTGTTTCGTGAAAGCTTTGTATAGACGTTTGCTCCTTCGTGCCTGCGTTTTACGAGTAAATGAGAGTAATTGATTAAGAAAGGTGATGATACTGTTTTAAATGTGAAAGTGGATGAAATATAATATTTTAATCGTGAAACAACTTTCAATCCAAACAAAATCTCATTTACCATTAATAATCAATCCAATCATTTAATTTAATCATTAATGCGCATAACAGATTTGATATATGGGAAGATTGCCTTTGGACAACGCGCCTACATGAATCTGCGACATTGCGATCTGCGATATTCTGCGATTTTCTGTGCAATATCACAATATTTCAATGTTGCAATATCACAATATTGCAAAATGAAGCCGTCGCAGTTATGTAAAATAGCGCAAAAGCGGAAATTGCGCAATAACGCAAAAGCGCACATCGCAAATCTCGCGAAAGCGAAAAATTGAAAATAGCACAAATTGTATTCATTAATCACTTCTGTTTTCTGCGCTATGCGATCTGCGACCAATACATTTATTGTATAAGCTTTTGGGATCGCATTATCGCAAAAGCGCAAAATCTCATTCTCAGTTTTATAAAAGATATATACCATTTTGCTATGGATGCACTATTTTGTTTAAAGAGCATTTTTATCGTAATCTATCATAAACTTAAGTGTTTCTTAATGTTCTTTCTAAGAGATTTCTATAAGTTTACGATAGAAAGTTTTATTTGAAAAGGCAAACAAATCCTAATTGATATTTTTGGATTTTTTAACTAAGGGTCCCCATTTATTTAGTATTATTACTAATATTAAATAAAAAAGGGGGTGTTGTTGCTGGTCACAACAATTGGCGATTCACTGAAAGAAACAGTTATCTCTGAAAAATAAAATGAACACTATATCTTTAGTAAGTAAAGATTTTTAAAGATAATGAAAATTATCTTAAGATAATTCAAATAAAATGTAACTATGAAAAAAAGAAATAAAAATCATTTCATAATTTCTTTCTAATTCCTTAAGAATAAAAACATTTTGGGTTATCTCAAGCTTTGATTGGTGTTAATAATGAAGTAAGTGGTTCTCTCCAAGTTTTGGTTTTATAATATACTCTATTGTCATAGGTATTGCCTCTACTGCCAGCAAACGTTCATAGTCTCGACAGGGTTACCTTTAAACCATTAACCATTCATTGTCCCATCCAACTAAAATTATGACCTTTTAAAAGATAAATTCATAAGACCTATTATCTCATGTTTTTGTCTTTTATTTATTTTTATTTTAAGAGCCATTGTTCTGGTTTGGTAGCCAGTTAATAACAATGCCATTCACTAGTTATAATTAAACTGAACAAGATGGCTCGTGATGAGACCCCTTGTCTTACATTTATAAGCCATTACCCTGTTTTGGTATGCAGTATTGGTAATGTCAGTTTTATTGCTCCTTATGAACATGGTAAGTCGGCTCCTAATGAGACCTCTTATCTCTTTAAATTTCCAAATTTTTTAGAATTACATTCTAAAAAATCACAACTTAAATGGATGGGGTGAAATATTTTTATCATTAAGAATCAATGGATGACAAATTTTCATAGTTTTTTAAGTTCCAAAACTTTGAAAAATCTTTACTTTGATAGATAACCTTTCTCTGCTTAATAAACTTATGATGATTTACATTCTTCTCAAGTTTTCAAAAGATCATGTAAATGATTGAAATAATATTTCAAAGTTTAACATCTTATTTTAAACTATTCAAAAACTGTGATCATTACTTTTAAAAATTCTTATTTACACAAAATAAATATTTATAATATTTTTCCGAAGAAATTTTCTTAAATAGTAAACAGTCAATCAGAGACTCATAAACAACCTTTATTTGTAAAAACAAAAACAATCAAAAACTTTGCAGAAAGAAATATGTACAGTTTAAGAAGGGGTTACCTCATGGAAAGAATTTCTTCAAGATAAGCCCATTTACAGGAAAAGATTCTCTCTTACCTGTTAGATCTTGGAGTATGAATGTATTTGAGCTTAGCTTCTCAACGATCTAAAATGGTCCAAGCCACATTTTCTGAAATTTGGTATGTTTACCTTTTTCTTCGTGTGCTTTATCCCATTTCAAAACGAGATCACCAATTGATAAAAGTTTTGAGCCGGTAGAACTTGCATCAAAAGAAGATTTTACAAGTTGTTGATGTTTTTCATGAGTAATTTTTGCTTTATCCCTATCTTCTTCTAGTTTAGGGATTTGATCATATCTCAATTGAATGGATGATGAAGGATTTTCTTCAATAAACTGTACTAGGGCTAATGATGGAAGAGTTAAATTTGAAGGTATCACAGCTTCTTTTCCATAAACCAGATTGAAAGGTGAAGTCCCTATTGAAGCTTTTTCAGTGATACGATCAGCCCATAACGCAAAGATTAAAGATTTGTGCCAATTCTTTTGATTTTGATCAACGGTCCTTTTAATGATTTTGATAAGGTTTTTATTAGTGGATTCAACCAAACCATTACCTTGTGGATAATAATTTGTTGAATATTTTAATTTAAAACCTCTTTTGACTGCAAATTCTATTAAACTATTTCCAGAGAAGTAAGATGCATTATCAAAGACAAGAGCTTGAGGTACACCAAACCTGGTTATGATGAATTGATCTATGAAATCAATAATTGCATCAGAATTGGCTACCTTCAACGGAATTGCCTCTACCCATTTTGTAAAGTAATCAGTTGCAGTAAGGATGTAATTGTGCTGTTTGGAAGAATGAGGTACTATCTCACCAATAATGTCAAGCCCCCATTGTTCAAATGGTTGCTCAATAGTTACTGGTTGCAAAGGAAAAGCTGGTTTCCTTTGTCTTCCACTTGCAGTTTGAAAAATTTGGCACTTCCTTACGTAATCATGCGTATCTTTAAAAAGGGTAGGCCAATAATACCCAGCACGAATTATTTTGTGAGCTGTGGTATCACCTCCAAAATGACCTCCTGCGGGTCCATCATACAATTCCTGCAAAACCTTTTTAGCTTCAGTCTTTTCAAAACATCTTAATAAAATTTAATCATATTTTTTTCTAAATAACACATTATCAATGATCTCATACTTAATAGCCTTTAAACTTAAAGCGCGTTTACTCTTATAGATAAGATTAGAAGGAGCATACCCATTTTTCAAGTAATAGATAAGATCAACATACTGAGATCCGGAATCTGTAACATTTATCTGACTTACTTGAATATCTTGATTTGAATCTTGATTTTCTGGTATGTTATGAGCTCCTGCCAATAATCTGCAAAAACCTTGTTCTCTAACAATCTTAGCTGGCTTAATATCAATGTCATATTCTTGCAAGGTTGTTACCCAGTTAGCTCTCTTTTCTCCTACTTCTTTTTGAATTAATAATTTCCTCACTACAGAGAATGGGACAATGATTTTTGTATGTGTTTTCAAGAGAAAAGGTCTGAAATGTTTGATTGATTTAAACACAGCAAAGTCTTGTTTTTCAACATCGAAATAATTAAGCTCATCCCCTTGCAGATTTGAGCTAAAGAAAGAAATTGGTGCTTTGATTTTTTGATCATTGAGTTGTGTTAAAACGACTGCATAGGATGTTTCAGTGGCCAGAGTATACAAAGTAAAATATTTAGAAAAATCCGGGGTATTCAATGATGGTGCATTAATGATCACTTGTTTGATTGCCTCAAAAGATTCTTTTTCTTTATGCGTCCATTTGAATATTGAATTCTTCTTGATCATATTTTTCATAGGTAAAACAATAAAAGAAAAATCAGGAATAAATCTTTTAACAAAATTGATCTGTCCAAGAAATGATTGCATGGATTTTTTGTTATGAGGTAAAGAAATATCAGAAATTTCTTTCACTCTATCTGGATCAATATATATACCATCTTTTGACACAACAAATAATAAAATTTTTCCTTCATCTAAAGCAAAGAAAGATTTCTTCGGATTTAAGGAAATACCAAACCTTCTACATCTTTCAAATATTTGTTTTAAATCATATAGATGATTGGCTCTCTTTTTTGAAAATACTGTTATGTCATCAAGATAAACAACAACTGATTTATTGATCAGACCTTTAAATGCTATGTCCATGGCTCTTTGAAAATTTTCTCCTGCATTTATTAGACCAAAAGGCATTTTCTGATAAGCATAAGTTCCCCATTTTGTTCTGAAAGTTGTTTTCAGTCTGTCATCTGGATGAACTAAAACTTGATTATAGCCCGAAAATCCATCGAGAAAAGACATAAGTTCAGAACCAGCTACCTTTTGAAGTATCTGTTCCATGGTTGGCAATGGGAAATTGTCTTTTAAACATGCCTTATTTAAATTTATGAAATCAATACAGATTCTTATATCACCATTCTTCTTCCTTACAGGTACCATATTGGAAACCCAATTGGAGTGCCTGACTGGAAAAATGATTTTGGCTTTTAAAAGTTTATTAAGTTCTGATTTGATTTGACTTTCGAGATTTGGATGGATCTTTCTCAATTTCTGTTGAACAGGTTTAATATTAGGAAGCGTTGGAATTGTATGTTGAATAATCGAAGTATCATACGTTTTTAAATCATCATAATTCCAAGCAAAAACATTTTTTTACTTGTTCAAAAGTTTAATGAATGCATCCCTTTCTTCTGGTGTTAAATTGAGTCCTAAGTTAACGTTTTGAGGTTTAGAATCAGAACCAAGATTTACTAATTCAAACTTCAAGGTAGAGCTTTGAAGTTTAGTATTAGTGACTTTCTTGAATCTGTCTTTAATGTCATATAAATCCTCTAATTTAACAACAAATTTTGGAATGGTGTTTTAATTACCTTTTGAAGCAATTTGTAAATCATGATCATCTTCATCAATAATTTGCTCATCATATGATTTCTTTGAAGTCATGAAATTTAGAATATCTTGATCATGATAGAATACTCTCCAATTTGTAACATTATCTGGGACAGATGGACGAAAAATCAATTCTACAGAAAACCTATCAGGACTGCAATCTTCAGCAGGTAGGAGTTTAGATGTAACATTAGCTAACAAGTCAGCTGATGTATTCTGATTCCTAGGAATAGGAGAAATATTGAATGCTAAAAAATGAGTGGTGAGATCTTGTACTAGGGTTTGATAGTGTTTAAGATGTCCCGAAAGGCAATGAATAGTATTCCTAACTTGTTTTATGACAATTTCGGAATCACCAAAGACTTTCAAGTATTTAACATCTAACCCTATAGCTTTATAAAGTCCTTGAACCAAGGCTTCATATTATGCAGTATTGTTAGTACACTCAAATTCTAGCCTACATGACAGCATGGTTTTCTCTCCATCTGGATCAATTAAAATGCATCCTGCTCCAGCTCCATCACTAGACTTTTATCCATCAAAATATAACGACCAAAATAAAGATTTATCTGTTGACTTATCTACAATTACATCAGAAGTATTTACAATTCTGGAAGAATCGGATTGTGAAAAATTTTCTATTTGAGAAACAAAAGTATTTACAGAAAAAGGTGATTGGGGTGCTTCGAAGTTTCCAAGAAATGATTCAGCAGAATAACCTCCAAGAATATTGTTGTTGAATGCCACAGGCTCATTAGGTTGTTCGAATTCAGTGACAGTGTGCGTCATATGTTTTTCTCGTTCAATTTTAATTTTATTTGGTTTCCCTTTGTAGGGAAGCCACATATGCGAATAATCAGTTGAGATATAACCATTAAGTTTCGCAGACCAGTCCCTGCTCAAGATTAATCCATAGAATTCAGGAATATCAGCAATCAAAATATCAATTCTTTGGACAATCCTAGGATTGGAGGCTAATCTGATAGTAACTGAATTGATTTCTCCTACCACTTGGAATTTAGAGCGATCCAATTGAACGATATGAACTGCTGATTTATGTGGTTTGATATTCAATTTAGCACACACAAAAGTAGGCATTATATTGGAGGAAGCTCCAGAATCAATCAAACAATTGTGCAGATTTTTATTGTACATCTCATAATTCAAAAGAAAAGGAGGAGTTTGAGAATTTGACTTTTCCCCAATGAGCACAGTATCAGTAGCATGTACCTTATCTGGTGGCTTACCAGTTCCTCTCGCTGCTTTTGCAACTACACCACTTGGTAAAGGAGAAATTGGTGTAGCGTTTAATTCTTTCAATAACAACTTTTGCTGGTGTTTTAGTTTGCTGAGTTCATGTAAGGAAATATTAGCTTTGATCTTTTTCATGTCCTCGACAATGTTGTATTATATAGGATCTGACACTACTAAAGTCTTTTCTGTTGATGTAGGAGGATTAGAAGAGGATGGCTGATTTTGAGGAGGTAATGGAGAAGTTTTCTTTACAGGGGATTTGTCTTTGGTACTTTGAGTTGTAATTTTATTTTTAGGAACTTTTTGCACTAGTTCCGCTGTGGATTTACTCCTAGTACTTACAGGCATAGCTTCTTCACTATCAGAATTAGGGAGAATAAAATCCCACATTCCATTCAATTCAGTTATTTCTTCATTTTCATTTTCTTCATATGATACTATAGATGTATCTTCTTCCTCTTCCTCTTCTTCTGATTCTGCATTAGAGATTACATTAGGAGGTTTAGATTCAACTTGGTTTCTTCTAAAATTTTGGAATGGTTTCTTGGTAGAAGTTTCAACCACTTGTTTTTTAATTTCAATCATTTCATTTGACATGGTTTTAAGAACTTTCTGTAAACCTTCCATGTCGTATGGATATTTGGCCTTTTTCTTTGAATCATCTTTGAAGCTGACTTTCTTTGATTTCCTTTCCTCGATAGCATTTTTATTTTCCAGAGAAGTAATTCGTTTTTCCACTGCAATAGCTTCTTTCATATTCTCAGCTAATGTAGGCTTTGCAGCTCTGTCCACGAAAATTGCTATGTTTGAGGGTAAGGCAATTATGTACCATTCAATTCTGACTTGTTCACTGGGCTGTGAATCTGTGTGAATTTTGTTCAAGAGTTTATTGAATCTAGAATTGAATTATTTAATGGGTTCCTTGGGTTCAATCTTCAAATTTGAGAGGTCATTAAGTAAAGTTGCTATTGATCGGTCATCTCCAAATTTGGTTAAAAAATGATCTACAAAAATGTCCCAACTTGTTATGGATCCTGATGGTAATGAAAAATACCATGATCCTGCTACTCCCTGGAGAGTATAAGGGAATAATATAACTACAACATCTTCATGTATGACTCCATTCAAATTAATAGCCAGCATAAAGTTATTTATATGTTCTTCAGCTTGAATGTTAAGATCTGGGCTAAACTTTGGAAGCCATTTTCCAGGATTGTCTGGTAAATCATGTAAAGGTGCAGCCATGTTGACTGCCCCTGGAGTAGACCATGGTATTTGTGCCATTATTGGAACAACTATTGGAGGGATATTAGAAACTGGTGGTGTTTGAATAGAAATTGTTGGAATAGATGATGTTGATATTAATGATGATTGAGGAGATGATGTGGAAACTACTGTACTTTGTTGAGAAGGGATTTCGGAAATAGGTATTTGAATATTAGATGTTGAACTTATATCACTTACTGATTCCGATTGAGTTTTTCTTGTCTTGACTCTACTAGGTAAAGGGAATTCTTTTGGATAAATACCAAGTTTTTCACTTTGAAGCCTAGTAAGAGGTTTTGAAGAAACAAATTTTGAAGTTACACTACCTTCAGATATTTCAGAATCTTCTAGAGATAATGAGAATCCTTTCAATTTATGAATTAAATCTTGAACTTCGGGAGACTCGGGATGTTGATTAGCTGAATGTTTTGAGATTTTGGTAGTGGGTGTCTGAATATTTTCTGCAATTTCTTCTCTAGGATTTTGAATTTCAGAATAAATTGAAGAAGTTAATGAGGGTGTTTTGCTCTCAGAATGGCTTGTGGATAGAGATTTACTTGCCATTCATAGCTCAGGTCCTCCTTCTAGCGCCAAAAATGTTGAAGCCTAGAAAATCTCTGCTTCAAACATCGGGGAAAACCACCCGGTCGGGACCTTAAGACAACTCCTTTTCCGTTTGGTATGGTGGCTCCGACTGGATTTAAAGGACCAGTTTCCTTATAACTAAATGGATTGGTTTGGATGGGTGGAAATGGGACTAAATTAACTGAAATAAAACTATCTAATTTAAACTAAATACTAGTAAAGAAATTCTAACACTAACCCAGATAATTATATGTGAATACAACCGAAGATTGTTCCAATTTAACAATAACCATGAAAATGTATTATTATTTAAATTTAAATATGCAGAAACAAATAAAGATAACTCTGTTTAAGAAATTAAATAGAGTTGTATTAACATATTGCATTCATCATTGTATACCATCTATATACACTTATGAAAGATAATGTTTCAATTATACTCAGAAATGATATATAAAAGGAAGCGTTGTGAAAACAAATATATATAAATGATAGCAATTTTAAAGCGAATATCATAAGACAAAATAAATCAACAGTGAAAGGATAGAAATACCTCATTCATCTTGAAGACTTTCAAATGAAATATGATACTCTAATCCAGTAACTCTGATGCAAACTCAAGTTCCAAGGTACAGAAATGCAACACTTCAAAGATAATTCCACATAAAAATCACCAGATGTGATCATTTTTAAAAATATATAAGACAATGGAGTACGAAAATGCAATCTCCAAGTCAAAAAATATTAAGATCCAGGACCCCTTCTCTAAATGCATGAGAAGGGTTTAAATACTACTTAGCTAAATCTAAAAATAGTCTTATTACAAAAATTAAGGATTCAGTTCATTGACCGTCCTTTTCCTAGGCTAAAATACAGTAAAATTAAAACTAAATCTAACTATCTATGAACTTGATCTTTAAACTTGCAGGCATCTAGCATAGTTTTGAGAAGATGCGGTTGACCGACTTCAGAATTCAACTGTCCTGAAAAGACAGAGTCGGCAAGAGTAGGCGCAATCTTCTCTGTAGCATTGATGATACAATTAAGCGCACTGTGCTGACTGTGTGGCTTCACCAAGTACATCCAGTATGAATCCCAATTTAATCTTGTCAGCTCTTGAATTGATTTTGCTCTTTCTTCTGCCTTTTTCCTCCATTCTGTTTGCAGTTGATGTGCCTGTGGGAGATATCCTGGAACAGTTTCTGAAATTAAATTTGCTTTGTGTAAATTATCATTTACACAATTTGTAAGAGTGTTTGCCGCTGTAGCCGCCTCCTCTGCTGCCTTCTCTTTGTGCATTTTCCTTTATTGAAGCTTTTTGCTCTGTTATTAATTTTACAATTTCATCTTGATTTTGCTTCACCATTTTCTCATATCATACTTTAGCCAAAGTAGTTTCTTTTTTATCTATTTGACCTTTCGCAGTAGTTTTTTTTTTCTCTGTGCCGAACACGCTCCACATCTTTTTCCTTGCTTAGCATTAAGTGCCTTGAATTTGGTCAATGTTTCCTCATTTTGTCTTACAGTTATTTCAAGTCTCTTCGACACCTGACTTTTCTCAAGAAGAGCTTTATGTTTCTCTGAGAACTCCTGACCTCCAACAGCTTCTTTAGTAACTTCTAAAAGCTCTATAAAGGATAATTTTGGCAAACTTACATACCTTATCTTGTGGTATAAACTGTGTCAATTTGCCCACTTGGATATTTGAACTTGTAAACAGTGTCTAAAACATCCTTTTTTGGTACTGTCCACCCATGTTTGTTTTTCTTCAATGGTTCATCTCTTTTGGTCCATTCCTGTGTGCATTCTGACAAATTCGCATGTTCTCTGGCAAATTCTTTCATAAATTGCTTATTATAAGGCGCATGAGGTTCCGACAACTTATACATGAGCCTCATGTCTTTCATGGTGAACGACCCGATTAGCTCTTCAGATGGAGTTCTAAATTGCCTGTCTGAAATATCAGTGCTGTCCAGCACCCACTTCACCATGTCCGTATATGGGAGAATCCTTGGCCTTGCCGCTATCCTATGCAGAAATGAACAAGCCAGTTCTTTGAGGGTTGCTTCAGACGTATTACTAGAACCTGCTGTAGCTACAACTTTCATCACCACAGGATTTTCATCCTCTAACAGATTATACATTCCTTCCCAAGTGGATATACCGGCATCCTTATTACAAGCAGTGTCTGCATACAGCGCAGCCATTTCTTTGTTTTCAGAACTCGAGCTCTTCTCCTTCTTACCCATAGTGTTTAGCGAAAGCTTTGTATAGAAGTTTGCTCCTTCGTGCCTGCGTTTTACGAGTAAATGAGAGTAATGGCATAAGAAAGGTGATGAGACTGTTTTAAATGTGAAAGCGGATGAAATATAATATTTTAATCGTGAAACAACTTTCAATCTAAACACAATCTCATTTACCATTAATAATCAATCCAATCATTTAATTTAATCATTAAAGCGCATAATAGATTTGATATATGGGAAGATTGCCTTTGGACAACGCGCCTACATGAATCTGCGACATTGCGATCTGCGATTTGCTGCGCAATATCGCAATGTCGCAATATCGCAATATTGCAAAATGAAGCCGTCGCAGTTATGTAAAATAGCACAAAAGCGGAAATTGCGCAATAGCGCAAAAGCGCACATCGCAAATCTCGCAAAAGCGCAAAATTGAAAATAGCGCAAAAGTTATTCATTAATCACTTCTGTTTTCTGCGCTATGCGATTTGTGACCAATACGTTTATTGTATAAGCTTTTTGGGATCACATTATCGCAAAAGCGCAAAATCGCATTTTCAGTTTTATAAAAGATATATATACCATTTTGCTATGGATGCGCTATTTTGTTTAAAGAGAAATTTTATCGTAATCTATCATAAACTTAAGTTTTTCTTAATGTTCTTTCTAAGGGATTTCTATAAGTTTATGATAGAAAGTTTTATTTGAAAAGGCAAACAAATCCTAATTGATTTTTTTGGATTTTTTAACTAAGGGTCCCCATTTATTTAGTATTATTACTAATATTAAATAAAAAAGGGGGGGTTGTTGCTAGTCACAACAGGTGGTAGTTGATAGAATTACCAAGTATGCACACTTTTGTGCATTGTCTCATCCATTTAAAGCAAGTATAGTTTCTACTGCATTTATGGAAACAATTCAAAAGCTACATGGAAACTTAAAGATTATTGTAAGTGACAGAGATCCCATTTTTACTAGAAATTTTTAGACAAAATTATTTTCTTCTTTGGGTACTCAACTATCTCATAGCTCATCTTATCATCCTCAATCTGATGGTCAAACTGGGATACTGAATAAATTTTTGGAATGATATCTTCGTTGTTTTGTATCTGATAAGAAAGCATAATGCGTCAAGTGGTTACCTCTCGTTGAATGGTGGTGTAATTTCTCCTTCCATACTGCAGCAAAAATGACCACATTTATGGCACTTTAAGGATATCATCCACTTTCCATCACATATTCTTTAAGAGAAATTTCTAAGGTTCAAGCTATGGAATATCACATTGAGCAGGAACAAGAAGTTCTCCGACTCTTAAAGTATAACCTAAATTTGGCACAAAATCGAATGAAACAACAACCACATCAACATCGCCTCGAGAGAAGTTTTGATGTAGGAGAATGTGTATTTTTACGACTACAACCGTACAAAGAAATGTCCCTCGAGCAAGCTAAGAAGGATAATAAATTATCTATAAAGTACTATGGTCCTTATAAGGTGTTGCAAAATATTGGTACTATGGCATACAAATTGGAGCTTCATGTTTCTTCGTGAGTGCATACAATTTTCCATGTTTCATGCTTAAAGAAGGTTATAGGCGACAAAATTCCAATTCAAAAAATATTTCCAGAAATTGATGAGGAAGGAAAAATCATATTGGAACTTGAAGCAGTCACAGAAAAAAGAACTCGACAACTACGGATTTTATCAATTTCAGAGTATCTCATTAAATGGAAGGACTTACCCACTGAAGATTCTACATGGGAGGATGAGAATTTTATATAGAAGCGCCTGAAGCTACTCAAGCGTTGAGGAAAACATGTTTTTGAAGTAGAGGGGCATGTTAGGTCCCTATATTACTACTATAGTCCCTTATTTTTGTTAGTGTAACCCCCTTATTTTTATTTTTGTACCCTTGTAACCCAAATATTGTTATTATTGTGCCCTTACATTATTATTGTTAGTTCAGCTAGGATTATATTTGACCTCATGGATTCCTATATATAGAAGTATATTTTTTCATTTGTATCATCCAAGAATTTTTCGTTTATGTAATGTAAAGGAGGTGTCTTCCTCTAAGTGGCTTATTTCTAAGGCGCTGATCTTTGTTTTCTTCTATTTTTGGAGCTGGTTTAATAACATATACAATAGAAACAAATAAATAAAGTGGAAATTAAGTTAACTATCGCACCTCACACACAACAAGTGGTGGTTTGAATTAATGTTTCCAACAAAAATTGGTTTATTTGATTACATGTACAAATAAAACCTAATGGTAGTGATTTAAATGCAATGGATTCTATTGTAGTATCCATTGATATATTTCTAAATTTATTTGAAATTCCAACATAGCTTAAAACTTGAAACTAGATTTCTAATTAGGATATCAAATTCAACAGATTTTCAAAAGTTGCTTAATCAATCAAGGTCATGAAGGTTTATATGCATATTATTCGTTCCAATGGATTTCCTTGTCCCCATGCATACATTTTACAATTGTTACACTTGTTTATTATTTTGTTAATCCGTATACACAAAATAGGGACACATTGTCTACTTGCGACAAAAGAGGGAATATGTATTGAATAGTCTAATTCTTCTCAGAGGTGAATGTGCTCACCTAAGGAAAGCAAGGAAATTCATGTGAAAAAGATTTTCGTGATATTGATGTGAAGGGCAACTCAAAGGGTGCCCTTTTTTACGCTTTAAAGGAGATTAGTTCAAATGGTTTTGATCAAGGTGAAAATTTTAAAGTTGTACATAACCTTTTGTAAGATTCATATTTTGGAAGGGAATTGGTTTAGCCAACAAATTCCAAACTTTTTTGTATATTTATTAATTTTTTAAATTTTAAATAAGTATTAGGGAATTTTTCTTGGGAGTTCCCCTTCCCATGCAAGCTCTTATTCATTGTTTACTATTTCTTATGTTGCTGTCATTATTGGTTTACTATTTTCTTCTTCAGTGTCTGATTTGAAGAAGTGAATGAAATATTTTCTATGTTAAAGTTAAATTGAATAATTTTCTATGTTTTGAATGTTAAGAAGGGATATCATAATGGAATTGTTTTGAAAACTTAATTTTGCAAACTTGAAAACAATTTTGTGAGACACATAGCTTAAAGGCATAGTACAAGAGAGAGTACCTGAGCATCTTAATATGAAATCTCACCAGTGTCACATGCCCATGGTGGTGTGACAATTGTTGGGGTAATGGTAGCTTATATTAGAGCTTTATTTGCGAAGTTGGGTGTGTTAAGAGAAGTTGAAGTTAGAGGCTCCAAGTCGAAGCTTGGAGGAATGATTGGTTGAGTTTAATGAAGTGGCCAAAGTGGCATGATGGCCACTACCATGGAGACATGTTGAAAAACGTGTTAGGAAAGGTCATAGAGATGGATGATTTGTGGGAAGTTATAAGGTAGTAGAACTATGAGGGAATTGTGCAATTACTGGAGAACTTGAACTGCACTGAAGAGAATATGGTGCGATTGTGAAAGTATTTGGATTATTTCCATGAGAATATGAAGAAAGGTGAATTTCTTGAAGAAAATTTACTGCAAGGAAACTTTAGGCCCTAAAAAATCATGGATAAATGATTTTTCATAAGGGGGAAACAATCCAAGTTTCAGGGTGATGTTGAAGAACCTGAAGGAGGGATCAAGAGGGACATTCTTGATCATAACGATGCCTCCATAAAAAAATAATATGAGATTGAACACATTGAGAATATTGGAGCTTGTTTTGGAGCCATGAATATTTAAAATGATTCAGCGATTGCTTCTCTCAAGGTTGATGGAAAAAATGAATACTGAGTAGGTGTGATGAAGTAACAATCGACGAAGGAAGAACATGGTGGAATGAAGTTCACTCAAGATGAACTAGGTTCAAGTTTCTCAAGTGTGCTAAAAGATGAAGTGAAGTATCTCAAGAGGATAGTTAGATAGAAGCATAAGAATAGTGGTGACTTGATTGATGAAATGATGAATAAGGTCGTGGAGGTAAGGCATAATAAAAGACCCTTGCAAAATGAAGGTGCATTGTAGTTAAGTTTTGTGCATGTAACTTTTTGTGGAAGGAAGTTTTCTACAATGGTTGGCTCAAGAGCTTGGAACAAATTCCTTAGTAAGAAGGAAACAAAGTTGATCCATATGGAAATTGGTGGCCACCCGCCTATTCTACTTGTATCCCCTTCACATTTTCCTTTCACTTTCTTTAAATCTAGCACAAATTTCTATTTTTGGCAATTTTTCATGTCTTAAACTTTCAAAGACATTTTGAGTTCCTAAATGACATTTTTGGGGAAAAAGTAGGGACTAAAAAGTTGCTAGAATATGTTTCACAAAATATTTATTTCATATCCTTCTGGATATCTTCGAAATAAGGTATTATGGTATCCAAACAGACTTTGTATGCCAAAGCTACAACCTCAAGAAGTTCGTTGTCCAACTTACCACAACGGGGACAAAAACCGTTGGTGCTTCATCTCCTAGGGTTAGGGTTTCAAACTTCTTATTTATGATAAAATGGCCTATGAGGCTCATTGTAACAAAATTCAGAAGGGATATAGCTATCACATCTCTTCACATATATAAGCTACCATTGCTTAATCATTTTACTTGTAACCATTTTTCAACATTTTCTATTTATTAATTCAACTTTAGTATGACTACATTTATATGTCTTCATTTAATATTGTAATTTCTTTCATTTTTTCATAAAATATCAATGAATGGTATCAGAGAAGTCTAATATTCCATCCTCTTTTCTATGCATGTCCTGAATGAGGTCAAGGTATAAGGAATTAGGACTCAAACTATTCAAACCCTTGCAAGAATACTCTTGCAGAACCCAACAACCTCGCATGGTATAAGAAAATAAATACGAGGGAGTAGGATATCCCATCAAATTATTTCTCCAAGAAGCCCTCAGGAAATGAGAAATGAAATGATGGAAAATATTTCCCATATCATTTGGCGGATGCCAAAGGGTGACACATCTTCATCCAAGAGTATTTCTGAAGGTCCCATCCCTTTCAAGGTACAAGTTATCTTTGATATCCCTATATTCAAATGTTAGATAGATATAGATGTTTTATATAAATAGTTACATCTTTTGGAAGGATAATTTTCAATCCATAGTTTAGCTAATAAGGAAAATATTACTTTTTCTTTACTTAAAGTCGACCCCCATGTCAAGGATTGGTGGGAAACTTACTGTGAGAGAAGGATCAAGGAACCCTATTTTTTTCAGATACACCTCTCAGATCTCTTTCTAAAACAATTTCAAGGAACAATATTACCCTATTAGGAGTTATGAAGACAATTACATACAATGGACCACACTATGGGAGAAAAGGGATCAATATGTACAATATTTGATGATTAATTTTCATACTATATGGATAAATTTTGGTATCAAATACTTTGGCTAACATTTGGTGCTGAAATACTATTATTGTCTACAAAAATACATTCACGAATAAATGGAGTTCTTGGACATATCTTCGCTTGGTGTAGAATACCGGTATGTTGCCATGATTGAATAAAATTAAAAAAAAAAGAAGTTTTGAACTACGAATCAGAGGAAGAGAAAGAGCACCCCCAAACCACAAAAAAAAGGAAAATGCAATGGTCAAATGTACTAAGACAACCCATCAAATCCAAAAGAAAATAATGGCATCACAAATCCAAAGAAGGGCACGGGAAAGTGGTGTCAGTTCCATAAGAACCACACCAAGAACACAAAAGAATGTCACGGCAAGTAGTCACTAGTGGCCGAGCTAAAATATCAAAAGTATGATTCATGTTTCGATTCTCAGCCATAACTATAAAATTAGAATGAGAAGGGGAAGAATATTTTTGAAGAAGAACCAAGTGCCACCGTTGCCACCACCAAGGTCCAAAATATTGAGCTCGAAGATCTAGAGCGGGGTGAGTGTCTCTTCAACTCACATATGTGGGTGAAGGGTTTTGCGTTGTAGTTCATTATCAATAGTGGGAGCCAAAATAACCACATATTAGAAGAGTTCATTAAGCACTTGGGCTTTTTAAGCATACCACACCCACAACCATGTACCATCGGGTGGCTCTACCAAGGATGAGATCTCTCTATCAATGAGTAGTGTTTCTTTCGCTAAAACATAAAGCCCTTTAGAGGCGAGGTACTATGTGATTTTTCTCCTCTTGAAGTTTGTGATTTTTGCAGGTTTTAACCCTGTACAAAAATTATATGCAAAAAAATTATTAAAAACATAAAATAAACAATATCAAGAGCATAAATCATAAAACATATATACACAAATATTTTCCCCTAGAACACAAACCGGGACTACTAGATTTTTATTTCATTATATTCCTTTTAGTGTTACAAAAATATATATATACATGCCTAAGCATTCATAAACCTCAATCCATTAACCTTTGATTCGAACATAATTGTATTTCCCTTGAAGGGATCTAAAAAATGCTAGGAGTAGAAAACCATTATGCCCAAAACCATGTGCAAACCCATGCACAAAACCATAGGCGGGTCTGCCCATCTAATATAGTTTGCAAAAAGAATTTCTGGGGCACCTCCTTGGACCCTGTATAGGGTGGCTACCACCCTTATGCAAACCCCTCGACAAAGGGGACTGGCACCCCCCCTGCTACACCTAGTGCAAGCAAAGGGGGGCTTCACACCAGTTTATAATCATGGAAAGCATATAACACACATCCAACATTCTCCCACTTGTTGTTTTATTTCCATAGGGGGCTACATGAGACCTTAGTCATTGTTCCACCCCTACAAACCCATTGTTTCTCTAAACCAAGAAAACTTCTCAGTGGTTAGAGACTTCATTAATGCATCTGAAACATTCTTCAAAGTTTCGACCTTTACCAGCAACACCTTTTTATCCTCAACCATATCTCTCACAAAAAGATATTGAAAATCAATTTTCTTTGTCTCTAAATGATAAGAAGGGTTCTTAGCCAATAAAAATTCACTTAGGCTATCACAACATATCCTTATAGCTCATTGCACCAACCCCATACTTGAACACAATCTATGCAACCAAACTACTTCCTTCCTTCCATGAGTGGTTGCCATGTAATCTGCCTCTATAGTTGAAAGAGACACTACTGTTTGTATTTTACTTTTCAAACTAACTACACCTCCAAATTGGATAAACACATACCCACTTTTTTATCTTATTTGGTTTAGATCTCCATCTCAGTCTGCATAAAAAAAAACAACGGATGTCGAAAACTCAGTCCAATCCTTTTCTTCCCTGGTAGCACAAACCATAATCACCAGTGCCACACAAATATATGAGAACCTGGTTCATTATTTTCGAATGCTCCTTCCCTAGTTTTGACATGAACCTCCTCAATACTCCCACTACATGTGCAATGTATGGTCTAGTACATACCATTGCATACATCAGGATACACATCACACTTGCATATGGAACACGAGACATGTCCTCTTCTTCTTCCTATGTCTTGGGACACTGTTCAGCAGATAACTTCACACCAACAATAATAGGAACCTTCACCGGTTTACTATCCTGCATATTGAACCTCTACAACATCGTTTCAACATACTTCCTCTTCTTTAACTGTAGATTCCTCTTTTCCCAATATCTCCTAATTTCCATGCCCGAAATATAGCTCGAAGCACCAAGATCCTTCATGTTGAATTTGGAGAACAATTGGGTCTTCAATTCTTGGTTAATTTCTTTGTCATTTCCAACCAGAAACATACCATCCACATAAAAGGCCAAGTAAATAACATGACCACCAATTATTTTAAAATACACACAATGATCCTCTTTTCTTCTAGTGAAGCCAAGTCTATGTATATAGGTATCCATTTTCTAATACCACATCTTTGGTAATAGTTTTAACCCATATGAAGACTTTTTTAACCTACATACCAGTTATTTCTTACCCTTCATGGCAAAGCCTTCAGGTTGCTGCATGTAGATCTCTTCTTCCATATCCCCATGAAGAAATGTTTTCTTCACATACATATACTCTACCTAAAAATAAAATGCAAAAGCAACAGATAAAAATAATCTATTAGAATTAACCTTGGAAACAACAAAAAAAATATCACCAAAATCAATTTCCAACACCTGGGAATAGCCTTTTGCTACCAACCGAGCTTTATATTTCTCCACCTTGCCTTCTGCATTATTCTTCTACTTAAATACCCATTTTCTCCCAATGGGCTTCCTTCTAGCCAGAAACTCCACTAGATCCCATGCCTCATTTTTGTGCGTAAAGAAACATTCGAAGAAAAAGAAGATGGAATATACCTTTCTGGTCGCCTTCTTTCTCGAACTGATCTTCTCACAGCTCGAGTTTGTGGCTCTTCCTCTTCTGAATCTTGTTATGTTGTAGATTTAGATTCTTCCTCCTTTAGCTCAAACTCCATCTTGTTAGGTTCCTTTGGTAGGACTTCATGTTTAACAACATAGTTCACCTCTCTAAACACCACATCTCGAATGTACACAACATTCCTTGTTTCTAGGTTGGAAAGCTTGTAACCTTTTAAACCATCCTTATACCGAATAAAGATGCACCTTTTAGATTTATTATCCAACTTGGCATTTTTATCCTTTGGAACATGTACATATGCATCACATTGAAATACCTTGAGATGTGATAGAGAGGGTTTCTTACAATTCCATACCTCATGTGCAGTCTTATCCTCTAATGCTGATGAAGGTGATCTATTAACTAGGAAACATGCAGTCTCTAGTACCTCTACCCAGAAATCATGTCCTAACCCAGAACCATTAAGCATGCTTCTTTCTTTTTCCATCAACGTTATGTTCATTCTTTCTGCAAATACATTTTCTTCAAATTCCTTCCTACACAACTCTCCACCATTAAATGTCTTCAACACCTTTATCTTCTTCTCTGTCTTCTTTTCCACCAGAGCCTTAAATTATTTAAATCTGTCAAAGACTTCATATTTATTCCTCAAGAAATATATCCATGTATTCCTTGAGAAGTCATCTATGAATGGGACAGTACAAAAAATTACCCAGTATTAGAACCAACACAAGTCCAAACACATCACTTTGCACAAGCTCTAATATCTTTTCCGCCCTCTTAGTAACAGAAGGAAAACTTAGTCGATTCTTCTTCCCATATAAAAATTTTTCATAGAAATCAAAATCCAGAGAGAAAATAGACATAAATTCTACCATACCATTACAATGAAGTATCTGAAGCCCCTTCTCTCCAATATGTCCAAGGCTTTGATGCCATAGCATGGTCTTTTCTCTAGAGACCGCTAGGATTTTTGCTCCACTTTCAGGAACCACAGGACTGTTGCACCGACCAATAACAGTGCTACCCAGAAGCTTATAAGGAGTTCCAATCCAAACTCCTCGCATTAATACCAGTGCTACGCAAACCAGCTTGCAGGTAAACTTCTTGAACACTATTATTCCACCTACATCATCCATATTCCTTATAGAAATCAGATTTCTGGCCAATGCTGGAATATGCAGAATACCACGAAGTGTTCTAATCCTTCCAGCTTGCAGCTTCAACTTTACTATTCCATGTCTAATGATTCTAGCCTTCCTATGATCCCCTAAGATGACATCACCACTATCATATTTTTCATACTCGTAGAACCACTCCCTATGTGGATTGAAGTGAAAGGATGCACTTGATTCAATCAACCATGCCTCATGATCTACATGTGTATTTGAATAAGAAGACAAGTACACATCCCCACCTTCATCTGAGGTGGTTCTCACCTTTGCAAAAGTAGCATCATCGGATTCGTTTCCTTTCTGAGGATATTTATATCTGCAGTCTGTTTTGAAGTGTCCTTACTTTCCGCGTTTCAAGCACAACTTTACATGCTTTCCTCAAGATTTAGATCTCCCTCTAGATTTACATTTACCACTCATTTTTTTTTTCTATTTTAGGACCTTCCTCGTACAGATAAGGCATATCCATTCTGCCCCTCCATATTTTTCTGTCTCATTTCCTCTGACAGCAAGGTTGTGACAATTTCATCAAAATTCAAGGTAGTTGTATTGCTACCTTTTGCAATAACTAGATGATCCCACGAATCTGGTAGAGAACACAAAAAACTAATGCACTTATATTCATATGAGATTTTAATACCAATAGATTAAAACTAACTTAAAATAGTATTAAATGCATTCAGATGCTCTATCACCGAGTCTCCATCCTTCATTCGTAGGTTATATGACTTTTTTTAAGGAACAATTTATTCAATAAAGAGTTAAATTGGTACAACTTAAATAAATTTACCCACAAAGTATTTATCGTCGGTTCCCTAGATACATTCAAAAATATTGAATCTAAGATACACAACCGTATTATCCTCCTTTCCTTCCGATCCAACTTTGCCAAGTCTTAATTTGACATGCTCATTCGTTTAGTACCTGGAACTACTGCGACCCAATGAACTTTATCCACTAGAAGATCCTCCATATTGAGCTTCCAAAAATCAAAACTCTGACCATCAAATTTCTTCATCTCCATCTTTCAACTACTCACCATCTTCTTTCATCGCAAGAATCAATCCCATAGATCTACCACTAAACAAGCTCTAACACAAGCCCGAGAAAAAAAACCATTAGCAGCAAAGGCATCGCCTTGAAGTTGAAACAACTTTGATACCAAATGTAGGTTTTAACCCTATACAAAAAATTTATGAAAAAAAATTATTAAAAATGGAAAAAAAACAATAGCGAGAGCATAAAACATAAAACATATATTCACATAGATTTTCCCCTGGATCCCAAACCGGGACTACCAGCTTTATTTTTCATTATATTCCTTTTAGTGTTACAACACACAAATATATATGTACATTTTTAAGTATTCATAAACCCCAATCGATAAACGCTGGATTAGAAAATAACCATAGTTCCCTTGACGAGATCTACAAAATACCAAGAGCGCAAAACCATCATGCCCAAAAACATATAAAAACCCATGCACAAAACCATAGGCAGGTTCACACAACTAATATAGGGTCTAGAAAAAATTTCCCGGGGCACTGCCCCCAACACCATGTTGCGGGGCTACCACCCCCTGCAAACCACCGATGACCCCCATGTTGTGCCCAATGAAATAAATGTGGGGCTTGACACCTATTTCTAATCATGGAAATAATATAACAGACACCAAACAATGTTTTATTATGCCACCCATTATTGTGGAAGTGGCATGGAGTGTATGAGTCCATGCTTTGCAGTCCGATTATTATGTTGGAAAGGAAACTATATATGATACCAAAGGTATTAAGAAATGTAATAAGACCATCTTTGCAATGAAATGTAATAAGACCATATTCCAAAATAGGATTTTTTTTTTTACTTTGTAATTGATTCTCAAAATAAGGGGAAGATCGTGGCCACATGTGTGGCCCCTCGAAGGTGTCCCTATGTGTAGAAAAAGTAAGTTTATAAGGTTGTGGAATTATACAAGGTCATATTCTCCTCACACATAGGAGTAGCCTTACATTGTCAGCTCAATAACTCAATTGATTTGACTCCCAGAGATCCTTTACCCAATGGGTCAATATATCGTTGCTCTCTTTTAGAAAATGAGGAAGTCAAGTAGTAGATCTTGGATTTGTTACAAAAAGGGCACATGCAACCAGTCTCCTCACGTTGTGTGACCCTAATTGTGCTAGTATAGAAGAAGGATGAGATGTGTAGACTCTTCATTAATTATCAAGAAAATATTAAAATATCTATTAGGAAAAGGTACCCAATCTCACATATTGATGATATTCTTGACCATATCAATGGTGAAAAGTACTTAAACAAGATTGATTTGAATTCCTCCTATCACCAAGTTCCAATAGAGCCGACAAATGAATGGAAGACTACCTTCAAATCCAAGGTGGGCCTTTTTGAGTGGTTTTTCATGCCTTTCTGGTTGATAAATTCCCATATAAATTTTGTAAGGTTGATGGATGAAATCTTGCGACCTTTCACCAACTCGTTTATGGTTGTATATTTGGAAAACTTCTTGATTGTCAACAAGATTTGGGAAGGGCACTTGCAACAAGTTCGATAGTTCCTTCAAACCTTGTGGAAACATTAGCGATGTGCCAACCTAGAGAAGTGCTCCTTTGGCATGAACTAGGTCTAATAATTGGGCTTCATAATTGAGGACAAAGGCATGCATGTGGATCCAACTAAAATCCAAGTCAATCAGGATTGGATGGCCCTGATGACTATGATAGATATTTGTAGCTTCTTGGGCCTTTCTAATTTCTACCATATATTTTTATTGGGGTTTTCTCATATTACATGGCCCTTGAGTCAAGTTACTAGGGGCGAAGTAAAAATGACGTTATTTTTTTCCAAGGCATATAATAATACATTCGTTGAACTCAAATACTTTATTTGTTTTGTACAAGTTCTTACCAGTCCTTTGAGATTCAGAGAGATTCCTCAGATTATGTGGTTGGTGCAATCCTCACTTAGTAGGGGCATATTGTGGCCTATAAGAGTGAGATACTCTATAATGGTGTTCATAGGTACCCCAACTACGATAAGGAGATGTATTTTATTGTGTAGGCTTTTTGGTAGTGAAAGTGTTATACTATGGGGAAGGAGGCGATCCACACAAAACACCAACCTCTTCAACTTATGCAAACACAAGGGAAGTTGAAAAATGATTGTCATATAAAATGGTAGACGTACCTAATTCACAATTCCATTTTAACATAAATTACAAGAAGGGAGGAAATAATCATATTCGAGACGACCTAAGTCAACCACTAATTGTGGCACTAAGAATACTTATGAACTCTTGTGAGTACAAAACCACTAGATGACCATAGCTATGTGAAAGTTTCTAAGAGTACACTTCCACCTACAAGATGTTGATGAATGGAAAACCAATTACATACTTCCTCCTTTAGGATGGAATATTTTGCTAACTCAGACATATTTATGTTCCTTCAAGCAAGCGTTCCAACTTTATTTGGGGGGTGAATTACAACAGGGTCAGAGGAAACTTTTGTGTTGAGAAGACGATGCTAGTGTTGTAGAAAATTGTTTACTAGCCAAAACTCAGACAGGATGTTGGAAACTATATCATATCTTTCACTGCTTGTGCCATCACCAAGACAACCATTAAGAATAAAGGTTTGTACACTCCTATTCCTAAAACTAGCCAACCTTGGGAATTCACCTCCATGTACTATATTTCTATTCTTCCTTCTACTAAGAATGGTAATGAATTTATATTTGTGGTCGTTAATAGATTTTCCAACGTGGTTCTATTAATGGCTTCTAAGAATTATATCACAACAAAAGACACTTCCAAACTCTTCTTTTAATGAGTGTGGGTGCAAACCATTATATCATATCAGGATAGTATATTCTTAAGCACATTCTAGTCAAGCCTATATTTTGTTGAAATTTGCAACAAGAAATAGTGAAATTGGCATCCAGAAACAACATGAAAACACACACACTAGTGTGGAACCACAAGTCTTGTAGTGATGGGTCCAAGCGATACATTAGTGTGCAATTAAATTTATTTAATAAATTGGAAATGTGTCTAATTTAATTATCCCTTAATTAAATTGGACAATAAAATGTAATCTTATATCATAATCACTTGTAATAGTTAACTGAGTGTGATAAACTCAGTTAGCTCATGAATTTTGAGTTGAGGGTAGTTGGTGAGGCATGCAGAGTTATTCTATTAGAGTTCAAATTTTAGTTAAGTGGATGAGTTTAATGCATGAGTAATTAGTTAACTCAATTAGGTGAGTTAAATTTAGTTGAACTAGTTGTAACGGTTTCTTTCACTAGTGAGAGATGAACTGAATTAGATCCGTTTTAATTCACATGTAGTGATCTTCCATGCAAATGATGATTTAATATTAATATTTTCATGCATGTTAGATCCAGTGGAGACCTATTTGGGACAAAGGCTAAAGGGAATTTGACTATGAGTTGTGTTATTAAGAAACTACCCAGATGCAATTAAAACACGACATGATTGCCCATGATAATTGCAAAATTGAGAAAGGCTGAAATTCTTAAGCAAAAGGGATTGCATTCCTAATGAATTGCGTGAGCAAGGTAGGTTGAATGCAAGTTGATAATTGGCTAAGTGTTGACCATGTTTTCTCTGGATCAGTGTGAGACGATTAGCATAGTGCATGACACTCTTGTGAGAAGAGTGCATTGTAATTGTTTCATGATTCCATGGTGAATATATAATAGAAGTTAGAGGATTTTTTAGCAGCAAAATTTCCCTGGGAAAATATCTGTTTTGTGATTTCATTTTCTTCTTTCTTTACTTGTTGTGATTGGCGATCATGTTTATTTTACAAAATTGATTTGTATAAGGATTCAATATCTAGATTTACTACATTTCTTGATTGGATTGAATCAATTGATATACATATATTTGTATAATTTCTACATGGTATCAGAGCACATGAAATCAGTATAGTAGAGAAGAACTTGAGTCTGTGACGGAATAGAATTCGAATTTGCAAAAGTATTCTTGGCGTGACAGAGAGATCAACATTGAAATGGCTTTCAATGGCTTGATATTGGAGTATGTACTCGAGGTCAGCTCCAGTTATATTGCATGGAAAGACAAGATGGAGGTAATACTGGAGGACAATGGGCTGAAATAATTCATTGATAATGAAATTCCCAAACCCGTTACAACATATGCCACAAATATTGATGTTTGGAAAAATAAGGTTGAAAGGGCGAGGAGGATCTTACTAGAGGAAATACGAGACCACATTTTCTAAAGTCTCCATGGAAAAGTGAAACCATATGCAATGTGGAAAGATTTGAAATATTTGTTTCAAAGCAGCACTCATCACAAAAAATTGGCACTGAAGGACAAGCTCAAGAAAATCAAAATGGAGAAAGGCGACACCATTCTGAAATATTTAATAAAGTTTGTGTAATGTCAGGATGAGCTTGGGAGCGTTGGAATTATTATCACGGATGATCACTTGGTGAGCCTAGCTCTTCTAGCACTTCCCAATATTTGGCATAGTTATTAGGACTCTTTAATGGGAGGGAGAAGCTACCATATTGGGAACGACTTTGGTTAGATTTCGTGCAAGAAGAATTCAAGTGGTATACCAGGGATGGATCTTCATCTAAAACAGATGATGAAGAAAATTGTGTTTTAGCTTCCAAGGAAAAGAACTTGGGGAAAGAAAAGAAATTCCATTCCAAATCTAAGTCTGGAAAAGATGACAATAATCGCATGTCGAGACTGAAGTGTTTTCACTATCACGAGCATGGAAATTGTGCCCCTAATTGTCCACAAAAGAAGAAGAACAAGAAGACTTCAGGATATGTATCTAGTGAGGCTTTGGCCTCGCAATTTGAGCTTGAATTCTCACTCATTATGTGCATGGTGTCAAGTACAATGGGATCAGTGTGGTCCTTGGATAGTGGTGTATCTTTCCACATGATGGGAGACAAAGAACTTTTCAGTGGCTTGGAGGAGAAGGACCTCCAGATGCATATCGAAATGGGTGATAATGGGTGGTACAGTGCTATCGATATTGGTATATTTCCTTTCTAGATATAATCAGGTAAACCCTTCTTATTAAAATATGTAATATATGTACCAAGCTTGAAGAAAAATTTAGTTTCAGTCGCAATGTTGGAGAATAAAGGCTACGATGTTGTTTTCAGTGAAGGAAAATATTTCCTTTGACAAAAATAAATAGGAAAAGTCAAGAAGATTAGGTTTTGTGTGAACAATATCTATAAACTTGACATAGATGGTTGTGAAAAATTGATGGGTAAAGCAAAAAAAGTGTTGAGCTGGGATGACGGTGATTTATGGCAGAAGATACTAGGCCATTTGCACCATGGAGCCTTGAAGGTCATCCAAAAAATTTCTATGGGGCTTCCAAAGGGTACTCTTTTGTAGATAGACACATGCAAGGGATTTACCATGGGGAAGTGTGAGAAATACATGTGATTTTCCCTTGAGAGCGAGCATGATTTTCATGCACATGAGGAACTACTGGTTCCAAAGAATTAACCTCCGGATGTGGAGTAGCCACATGTGGAGGATCATGGAGTGGTAGAAACTACGCATGTAGAGACCTCTAGGAGGGGGAAATTTTGAGCCAGATGGGAAGAGGGAGTACATGCAGCTATACCTCCAGGTCTGAGGTGGGGTGATGTGAAAAATTAATCCCAAGAAGAAATTTAGGCAAGGTCCTAGAGATGGTGTGTCTCATGCATAAAACCTACGTATGACGAGCCCATAGTATAGCAGTAGTAGGATCAGTTAGATTGATGCAGTCATATTTTAGGAGGACAAAAATCATAGTGACACATGTTGAATATTAGAGTGCAGTTAAAAGTTGGAAGCAATGTAGAGTGCATGGATGTAGATGTCAATAGCGCAGAGATTCTAGTATACATGTGAAGTAGCTAGCAGCAGTCAGAAGAATTTGATGATAGATGCATTATACTGATTTAGTTGTTTGGAGTCTATTTAGTTTTAGAACTGTTTCATGGAAGAGTTTCATGTGTGAAAAACACTAGAGAAGTGTTGCATGTGCAAAAAACACTAGAGAAGTGTTGCATGCAATAGTTGCATGTCACATGCAAGGGGTGCATGTGAACATGCAAGGACATTCCAAGGTACCGGATCAGGACAAATGGATTCCTTTCTTGTTCAGAGGGAGTGTTGAAATTTGCAACAAGAAACAATGAAATTGGAATCCGGAAACAACATGACACCACACACATTAGTGTGGGATCATAGGTCATGTAGTGATGGGTCCAAGTAATACATTAGTGTGAAATTAAATTTATTTAATAAATTGGAAATGTGTCTAATTTAATTATCCCTTAATAGAATTGGATAATAATATGTACTCTTATCTCATAATCACTTGTAATAGTTAATTGAGTGTGATAAATTTAGTTAGCTCACGAATTTAGAATTCACGGTAGTTGGTGAGGCATGAAAAGTGATTCTATGTGTTTTAGAGTTCAAGTTTCAGTTAAGTGCATGATTTTAATGCATGAGTAATCAGTTAACTCAGTTAAATGAGTTAAAGTCAATTGCACTAGTTGTAATTGTTTGTTGCACTAGTGAGAGATCAAGTGAATTAAATTATATTTAATTCACATCCCGTGATGTACCATTAAACTTATGATTTACCATTAATAAATGAATGCATGTCAGTTCCAGTGGAGACCTACTTGAGACAAATGTTAAAGGGAAGTTTACTACCAGTTGTGTTATTAGCAAACTGCCAAGGTGTAGTTAAAACACCATAGGATTGTCCATGATACTTGCGCAGTTGAGAAAGGCTGTAATTCCTAAGGAATACGGATTTCAGTCCTCATGAATTTCATTAGCAAGGCAGGCTGAAGACAGGCTGAGAATTGGTTAAGTGTTGGCCGGATTTTGTCGAGTTTAGTGTGAGATGATTAGTACAGTGTAGGAGACTCTTGTGAGAAGAGTGCATTGTAATTGTTTTATGATTCCTTGGTGAATATACAATAAAAAATAGAGGGGTTTTGAGTAGCAATATTTCCTTGGGAAAATATCTATGTTGTGGTTTGATTTGATTCTTTCTTTACTTGTTGTGATTGGAGATCATGTTTATTTTCTACAATTTATTTGTAGAAGGATTCAGTATCTAGCTTTAGTACATTTCTTGATTGTATTGAATCCATTGATATACACATATTTGTATAATTTCTACATAGTTTTTATTGGACACTCATCTCACCAAGTCGACTACATTCCATCCTTGGAATTATGGCCAAATAAAGGTTATTAATAGGATGATATACTGCACATGTATAACTACAAGCATCCATAGAAATGATATGGAAGTCTTCTGTATGTGCTACACAACTATAATAGAGATTTGCATAGTTCAATTGGCCACAACCCAGTTTGAGTGCGCATGGGATTCCAACCATTTTGTCCCATTGACATCGTAATGCCTCTTGTGACTATATAGGAATAATCTACAAATTTTCAGTCTAAATCCAGTAAAGCCACCAAGTCCATGATATCCTAGAAAAAGCCAATTCCAAATAGAAACAATTTCATGATCAACATCGGGTGCCACATAAGTTTTAAGTGGAAGACACAGTTTGGTTACATTTGTAGAAAGAATGACTTACTAGAGCCCATCAGAAGAATCTACCACTCAAATATGGGACTTACACCATCACCATGGTTGCGGGTGAAAATTGTTTTGAGCTTAAAATTTACCCATTCCTTGGCCTACACCCCATGCTCAATATACATCGCCTTTGACAATACTTTATGCCATTACTGGACACATCAAACATTATTGAGCATATACCACAAATAAATCTCAACCTATACTACATTAATCATGCCACACTTTATTGAATTATGGACACACAAATCAAGAACACTCACCAACATAGGATCTAATCGTATCCAGTTGTCAAAGCTGGCAAACTCTTGCTCCAAACCAAGTGGCTCATTGGGGACCAATTTCACAAGAAGTTTCAACATCTCATGGAGGAACTCAGCACAATGCTGAAAAATTATTCCAAAGGGGGGCGGGGGGGAGGACTAATCTAGGTGGATATTTTCGGCCACCAACCTAATCCACTTGGAAGCCAAACATTATTTTATTTTAGTTTCCCTAATTCTAGAAAAAAGTTCTATTTTTGGAATTTTTTTAGGTCCTACACTTCCAAAGAGATTTTTAGGTCCTAAAATACATTTTTGGGGAGAACAAAGAGATTGGAAAAGTGCCATAACCTACTACATATATTTATTTTCTACTCATGGAGGTATTCTAAGCAAGATATTATGATATCCAAACAAATATCGTATACAAAAGTTATGACCCTAGGAAGTTGGAAGTCCAACTCACTCCATTTGGGCCCAATACTATTGGTGTTTCATCTCCTAGGGTTAGGTTTCCAAACTTATTATTTATGATAGAAATACCTTTGAGCCTCATTATAACACAAATCCAAAGACATGTTATCATAACATCTCTTCTCAAAGATAAGCTACCATTGACTGAGCTAGTTTGTTTTCATTATGATTATAAAATATTTTAAGCATTTCCTATTTATTAATTGAATTTTATTATTAATACATCAATATTTTTTTTTTTTTATTATATATGTATTTTTTTCCTTCATAAATTAGGATGAAAATTCCTTGAGGTTGAAGACTGGAATGATAAGGGAGTTAAGTTCTTTCAAAGTTATTAACTCGTGCATGAAGGCTATGACAGGGGTTCTTAAGGATACACAACTAAATTTTGGTTCATGGTTTGCAAGATTGGATATAAGGGTTGTTGAGATGGATGATCAAGCTTTGGTATTGGGGTAGGTATTCTTGATAGCATCTCAAGTCATGCCAATGATGGAAAAATACATACTCTTAATAGTTGTTGAAGGGAAGACCATTACTCTGGTGATGAAAAGGACGAGTCGCTTTAGGTATCATCCAAGGATTACTTCCATGATTTTGTATGAGAAGGACACAAATGTGAAGCATCAAGATGTAATTCAGAAAAAATATGAAATTTTAACTCAATTGAAAAAGGAAAAGAAATTTTTGGACTTTGTTTCAAATACCATGTGTTAGTGTCAGTATCTTCATCCCTCAGTCAGTGATCAAAATTTCTCTTGTTGCATTGCATATTATGTGTCTCACTCAGTCAGCTACATTCCATTAGGATCATGGATCATCTAATGAGAGTGGCTTGTTGCTCATGTCCCTCATGTCCTTTACCTTCTGGCTAATTTCTGTTCATTAAGATCATTTACAGTCACTTTTTGTCTCATAGTTTGAAAAGAGTTATTTTTAGGGTTTTGGTGTCATTAGGTCTAGGGTTTCATTAATAAGGTATTAAAAATCCCCCATAATGGTCAGCGAGAACATGATGAGTTTGATATAAGGTTTCAGTACTAAAAATTTCATCATCATAGGCTTAATAATGTATTTTTCTTCGAAACTTTATTTTGAAGAAAAATAGAGTATTTCATATTTATGTATAAATGCAATGTAATAACTAGTTTTCTCAGTTGTAATAATATTTTCACTAGCAACCCTGGTCACCTTTTTCAAGCTCCAGCCATCCATTCCCCACAAGACAAACAGAAAGAACATTATTCAGTCAAAAAGCCAAAATGAAGAAAAACAAAGTTTTTTAAAAAGTGTCAAAATCTGAAACATTACAAATGGGTTTTTTTTTTGAAATGGAGAATTAAAATCCTTGGTATACAAATCATTTTTATGTTTCAAGAGTTCATTTATATGCCAAGAGGACAGAGTGAGCCAAGGAGAAATTGTGAGGAGTGAAGGAAGGAATTTGAAGGCGAAATTGTGCAAGATTAGCTACGCGGCGCATTGGCCAGGTGATGCGACGCATTGGGTTGGCCCCCACTGTGTTGAAATTACCCCTGCGTGGCACATTGGAGGTACACGATGCATTGGGTTTGCTGCACAATGCCTAGGGCTGCAAAGTGTTTTGAACCCCAATTGCATTCAAACTTCAAATCTGCTCGGTCCCTTTCGGTCCAAGTAAGTCAAGTAACCCCTCCACTGCCAATGAACATGTGTCTTGTGTTGTTTATGAGGATTTAATACAAGAAAATTCAAACCCTATTTTCTTGTTCAAGGATTGTTTCCTTGGGGCTTAGAATTTGGTTTTGTGCATGTCACTTCCATTTCCCCACCTTGTTATTCCCTCATCACTGTTATTCTTGTTCCATCAACCCATTTCCCTATTCCCTCATATCCCTAAATCACTCATTCCCTATCCAAATTTCCATTTTCCCATCCTAATTACAAATTTTCCAAATCCCAAATGCTATCCCAAAAAACCTAGTGACTGCCTCTAAATTGACAGATTTCAATTGGCAATATCCCGTCATTCCCCTTACCCTCTCCCTCCATAGTCCCTCACATGTTATCTCACATTTGGCAACAAAAACCAAAGACACCAAACTCCTCATATTCATCCAAGACAATATATAATTTGGAAATCATGGAGACAAATACCTCTTATGACCGAGATAGTGACTCCACAACTAAATTGCATGCACGTAGGAGACCTCAAAAGAGTGGCAGACATGTGAGGGAGGAGCCTACTTCATTGGCTGAGCTGCAGGCCTGTCCTCTTGCTATTTCATGTCTTCAACAACAGTCTTGTTATCAATTTTGTGAAATGGTTGCTAGAGTTCACCACCAACATGAGTTGGCCCGATTGTTTGTGTTGCATTTACATAATGGCCAAGTCACTCTTGCAGGTGTGACATTCACTTTAACACCTAAAACTATCTCTCAAGCGACCGGAATTCCAAATGTTGGAGAGAAATGGAACAAAAGACAATAGGCTAACAGGGAACGCTATGAGCCATATATCAAGCCTAGTTTTTTGAGACAACTTAGTAGAGCTTTTCCCTTTCAGTTTCTAAAAGATTCATATGCTCCTTTGATGAAACTTATTATCAAATATTTCAGTTGTGAGGGCCGGTTTTCACGTCTCTATGCCTATCATATCAGGTTGCTAATGCATTTTACCAGGGTGAGAATGATGAACGTCCCTTATTTCATGTGCCAGGATATTGAGAAGATGACCACTCTCGTGCAAAGGAAAACTCTTGAGCAGCAATACAACAGTATCTATCACTTTTCACTCATCAAAGTTGTGGTTATGCATCAGCTCGGCTTGCAGGATATTTCATGGGAGGATTTCATTTCTAATTATTTCTTCACAGATTCTCAGGTACCTCTGGAGGCTTTTCATGAGGCAGGTGAACCTTCATATCAACATGAAGGTCATGAGACATAGACCACTAGTGTGTTGGTGTTTTTCACTTATCAGAGGGGCACTAGAGGTTTTTTTGCAGCAGCCAAGTGAGTATTATCTCCACCCGGGGTGGAAGGGGTCTCACTTCCTTCATCAGTAGTACAGGTACAGGACAAAGGTAAGAGGCCAATACATGATGAGGAGCCTTCAGGAGGCCAGGATACAGATTTCATACTCATTGATGATGATTTGGTCTTACCAAGCTCAAAGCTAAGAGAGATTGTTCAGGAGCAAAAGGCGGAAATAAACACTTTGTCTGTCAAGTTGCAAAGATTCCAATAGATAATAAACTACCTTGAGCAAAGAAAAAAATAGTTAGAAGATCAGCAAACTATCATGGAGTGCAAAATATACGTGAGAACTAGCAAGCTGCCGAAAGGAGCCAAAGTGAGGTGACATCCATTAAGCAAGAGATTGAGGCTGATCGTGAAACTTGGCTTGAAAGGGTAAACATTCATTTGGAAAAGCTGTTGGAGAATGCCAACAAGGAAAATAACATGTTGAGGCCCATGGCGAATCATTATTGGGCAAGAAATCATGTTTGCAAGGCACGAATCAAGATCTTGAAAACTGAGTTGAAAAGGGCCTCAAAGCGTCGGAAAAGGAAAGATAGACTTCAAATTTTGGCTGAGGCTTCCTTGGCCCAGCGTAGTACATGATGGAGGACATTCAGCCCAAATTTCAAGAAATTTGAGACACATTTTGCAAATTTTGTTTTTTTTGGCCTAAACACAGATTTTTCAGCTCTACGTGTTGCGCCATTTGGCGCGCGCTTATGATTGGGAGCTCCTATTGGGGAAAAATTTTCATTTTCGGATTTGTCATGAAAATTTATGCATGCCTACCTATGTCCAAGAGATTTTGATAGGTTTTGGGTTTCCAGAAGTGTCAAAAACACCATAAAAATGACCTTTCTGCCCCTTTTTGGACACATAGGAAACAGTGTTGGGAGAACTCATTTTTGGAGGGGAAAATGGAAGCCAAATTCAGAAATTCCACTTGTGTTGGAAAGTAGACAAGAATAAATTTCCAACAAGCCCACTTGGAGCTAATTTTTACACCAGGAAGGCCTTCAAAATCCACTCCCAACTGGTATGACGCATAAAGAAATTAGGCGCGGCGCATTGGGGATTTTTGCTCATTTTGGACTCAGTAACTCTATTTTTCACCTAGTTTTGGACAGTTTGAATTTCTTACTTCCAAATTTTAAAATCATGATGTAATTTGATGTACCTTGATGCAATTCTGTTAAATTTTACTCATGGAGGTAGATTCATCCATTGAAAGGTGAATTGTAATTGAATGAATCAGTTCCTATCTTATAGAGGCAAGCTGTTCCACTGCCTATTTTCCAGTTCTTAGTTTATATATTGTTGAAACATCACCTAGACTTGTCATCTCGACCCCTAGAGGCTAGGGATGAGTTATGCTTGTCTATATCTTGTAGTTTCTCAGTCATTAGCAGGGTTGGACACTTGGGAATTCTTTGAGCATCATTGTACATTTCATCTTTGCAATTTGGAAAAGGAATAGACCAGGGTTTGCAGCACTCCTTGGGATTCATGTGGCTCTTTGTTTTAATGATGTGTTTCTCTCCGTTAATGTAAGTTTACTGGCACTTTATGTGTATCATCTCCCCTCTTATTTCTTCTTAAGTTAAACAAACAAGGATAAAGGTGGAATTCATTAGATTTGTAGTGCTCTACCTAGAGTTTGTTTAGTTTTCTATGTTTTCAACTATTTGAAGAGGATTCTTGAAAGTCTCTTGTCCTCTTCAACTCCTCACCAGTCTGAGCTATCCATTTCATTCAAAATTGAAGAGTCAAAACAATTTCCTACCTTGCCCCATTCAAATCTCTACAAAAACTAGGCTTCATTCCCCATACCCAAAATCTGCCCTTCCCTTTGATCCAACAAACACCCTCAAAATCAAATCAAACTCTTTTATACCTTGCCTAAAATCAGCCTTTGTTCAAGTCATCTCAAGCCTCACTGATTATTTTTGCTGAGATTGACCAAGAGAGAGCCCTCTCCCGATCTAGTAGGGCTAGCTACCAGATTAAGCATGGTTTGATGTTACCCTAGACTCTGCCTTTTTCAGCCTGAGGTAGATTTAGGCCATAACCCCATGAAAAAGAATAAGGATCAAGGTGGAGGAATGACTCCTCCCACTTCCGTAGAAGGAATAAGTGAATTATACCATAATTATTCACCAACAGAGTATTGAATAGAGAGGAGGCTTGAGTACTTCTTCCAAGCCGAATGAATGAAGTAAGGAAGTAGGTAGAGATCTGGCAGGAATAGTGGATTTTTGCAGATATGTTATGGGTATATATGATTTCCAGTTTACCAAAGAGATACTTATGAATTTTGGATGCATTAAGGAAGATATTGATGGTTTGAAAAAATACTTGAAGACATAACATCAATATTATTTAATGGTATCTGAGATTCAAGGAAACTTCCTAACCCTTATTATGCACTAGACCTTTGAAGATGGGGTGTGTGTGATGCCTTACCGAAGTAAGAGGTTTTGTGCTACCACAAAAAAAGAGTCTTGAATGAATAAGACTCCCAATATGAAGAAGTGGAGCTTGAACTAGCATTGCATTTAAGTCTTTCTTGAATACGAAGATGTGACAAAGTTCTAGAGATATGACCAAAGAAGGGAAAAGGAGTTTCGCTCTCATGTATTGGATGCAATGTTGGACTAATCACCCAACTAGTTTGATTCATGGGCTTTGGAAGTGTGCTAATATGTGTTGGAGTTGAGTGGGAGTATGGAAACAAGAGTTCAAAATATGGAGGTTTCGCATGATGGTAGTTTCAATTAGACACATTGCAACTATGAGATGGAGGGGGGAAACATTCCACGAGGAAATGGATCTTTGTGTGGGCTTATGAAACTTCTATTTATTTCTGATGACCTTGAAGGTTTTGAGAGATATTTAATACATCAACTAATGAGCTGTAGTGAAGGTACGTGAAAATTAAGTGAAGATTTAATGCAACCGGAACGACAATGTTGGAGTTGGTTTCACTTTATGACAAGTTATACTTAGTGAATAATTTTGATGGGTTGAGTTGTTCTCGGGGACAACCATTTTGAAGTTTTGGGGGGAGTAGGTCGGGGGCGGGGGGGACATTGAGCACATATTTTGACAATGCTGAAGAGGTGCACCTGAGTTGGCTTCGATGAAGTGTTGTAATAAGACACCTGTAGGAAGGCTATCATGCCCAAATGAGATGAAATTCGAAAGGTGGTGAAGTACGAGACAGGTTTCCTGCATGAAGGAAATCACACCAACCATGAAGTAAATCGAGTGAGGGGAATCTAATATATATGGTCCCCAAGTTTGTTGGTCATTTTGGAGAGTGGTGTAATGGATGAGGCACATGCCTTGGGCATACCTGCATGAAGCGTGGGCGTCAGGTACCAAAAACAAGATGTGATGTGCCAGGAACACAAGCTAACTAGGCGATGGGTGAAGTAAACGAAACAAAGAATGTAATGATTAGGAATTCCCTTGATAATCAACATGGGATTTATGTGACATTCATGGCGGGAGATGGGTAGTTGTTTTGGTTGTCTTGGGAATACTTGTGGTGCAAAATAGCATAGAGGGATGCATGCCTAGGTGCTCCTAGATGATGGTGGTTCATTGGGCATCGAACAGTAGGTATTATGTGTCGTTCACACCAAATTTCCTAGATGAAGGGGCATTTTAATGGTGAATAATGGGTGAAGTTGGAGTTGGTTGCACTTTATGACAAGTTATACTTAGTGAATAATTTTGATGGGTTGATTTGTTCTCAGGGACAACCATTTTGAAGTTTTGGGGGGAGTAGGTCGGGGGCGGGGGGGACATTGAGCACATATTTTGACAATGCTGAAGAGGTGCACCTGAGTTGGCTTCAATGAAGTGTTGTAATAAGACACCTGTAGGAAGGCTATCATGCCCAAATGAGATGAAATTCGAAAGGTGGTGAAGTACGAGACAGGTTTCCTGCATGAAGGAAATCACACCAAACATGAAGTAAATCGAGTGAGGGGAATCTAATATATATGGTCCCCAAGTTTGTTGGTAATTTTGGAGAGTGGTGTAATGGATGAGGCACATGCCTTGGGCATGCGTGCATGAAGCGTGGGCGTCAGGTACCAAAAACAAGATGTGATGTGCCAGGAACACAAGCTAACTAGGCGATGGGTGAAGTAAACGAAACAAAGAATGTAATGATTAGGAATTCCCTTGATAATAAACATGGGATTTATGTGACATTCATGGCGGGAGATGGGTAGTTGTTTTGTTTGTCTTGGGAATAATTATGGTGCAAAATAGCATAGAGGGATGCATGCCTAGGTGCTCCCAGATGATGGTGGTTCATTGGGCATCGAACAGTAGGAATTATGTGTTGTTCACACCAAATTTCCTAGATGAAGGGGCATTTTAATGGTGAATAATGGGTGAAGTTAACATATTTAAGGGGTGTTGGCTAGTATTAATGTTCAGGAAAAGAGGCGTATAATTAAAATGAAGGCTTAAAGGAGGAATGAATCATCACATGTTCTCGTATCTTTTGAGGTGAGTTCAATGGTGTGCGCTTGGTTTTTAAGGTGGTGAATGGAGTGAAGAAGAGAAAGAGGTGAAGGAACAAGGGCATGCCCTTGCCCAGGTTGAGCAAGAAAAGTAGGGTGACAAAGCCTCTTATATGATTTTATGTCAAGGTAAATGCTAATGGTGCCCTCGTTTAGGCTATAAAGGGGTTTGGTTTTGTTTATTTTGATTAAGGTGTAAACTATAAATTTGTATACGATCCTTCGTAAGATTGATATTTTGGAAAGGTGTGATTTTAGCCAATGAATACCCAAAATTTTGTATATTTATTGATGTTTTGAAGCTTAAAGATGTATTGGGAATTTCTGTTGGGAGTTCACCTTCCCATATAAACTCTTGCACACTATTTACGGTTGTTTATGTTATTGTTTGTATTGGTTTACTATTGATTTTGTTCACTATATGTTTTGAATAAGTCAATGAATTGTTGGATAAGTTAAAGTGAAGTTGAAGAATTGTCTAAGTGTTGAATGATATGAATGTTTATTGTGCTCGAATTGTTTTGAAAACATAATTTCACAAAGTCGATAACAAATTCGTAAGACACGTCTACTATAGGCATAGGTGGTGCGACACTATGCCTATAGCAGATGTGTCTTACGAAGTTGTTACCGACTTTGTAGAATTATGTTTTCAAAACAATTGGAAAACAACTCATTTATTCATTAAATATAATTTAGTTAGATAATCAATTAATTCCAATAATTGCTTACATACAAATAATTTCGAGCAATAGTTCAATCATCAGAAAATATCTATGTTCTTAAAAAGAAAAACATATCCCGGTGTCACAGTTTTACACTAAAAAAAGGTTTGTATCTTGAGATATTTGATCCTCCTTGGTGTTTAATAGATTTGGTGGTAACATGGATCTAGGTCGGTTAATATATGTAGAGAATGAATCCACTCGTTTTTATTTCCTTTTAATTTCAAATATATAATACATCATATATACTTTTGACCATAGTTAAAAACATTAATATTTAAAATCAAATAAATTATTAAGCATTAAAATAACACATCTCCTTTCACTTTAAAAGAGTCTTGCACCTCATGAGATTTAATCCCTCTTGGTAGATTTGGAGTGAAGATGGATCTAGGATGGTTTAATTATTAATTATAGTTATAATTTTTAATTTTCTTTAAGTTTCAATTTAGATTTTATTTTTACCTTTATGTAATTTAACTATTAAATTAAATTGTTTATTGGAATAAAATAGTACATTACAACATTTCTTCCATACTAAATTAGAAAATGCCTCTTAATCTATATATATATATATATATATATATATATATATAATATTTTAACCACCTTTTTAATTAACATCCCTAATTAATATCAATATGTATGGTGTAAATAAATGAACTAGACACTGTAATGCAAACCTATTCAAAATATTTCAATGAAAATTGTTACGTCATAAGGTGCCATTATTTGAAAACAACTCTCCTACATGCCCATGTGTACTATTGCTGGTCATCAGATGTATTGTTAGACGATTGAAGAGTACACAACCATAGATTAAAATATAGTTTAAAAAATGAAACAGAACTAAAACCTTAATATTTATAACTGAAACCTTAATATTCATCCTCCTTCCTAAGTTAATAGTTGCATTTGCAGCAGAGAAGGGGCAGCTAGAAAAAATCCTTTGCTTTAGAATAAGAATTAGATCCTTTGCTGCAGGAGGAGTGACAACTTGGTAGTTATTACTTAGTTGCAGGTAGTTTTGAGATTTTCTTCTAAATGTGTTTCTTTCAATCATCCTTCATCTATCTCTTATGTTCTTTGTTTGTTCTAGTGATTTGTTCCAGTGAATAAGTGAAGAAGGGTGTTGCATCTGCTGCGTCTGAGTGTTATGTGACTTCCACTGAAGTTAGAGAAGTGAAGTGAACTGTTGCTGCTGCATGTCAAGGCTACTGCGAAAGGTTGTTGCGGAGTGTTGTGTGACTTCCACTAAAGTCAGAAAATTGAAGTGAACTGTTGTTCAGTTTCATAATTGCTGAGTGTTAAGGATACTATGTCTAACATCTGTGTGACTTCCACTGAAGTTAGAGGTCGATTCTCAAGAATTCAGTACAAGACTATTATCTACAGGTTAGTTGCATGCCCCTTTGCTGAACTTGGCGATTTTCCAGCAAGTTTTGGGGTTACTAGATGTGTTTAAGATAGAAAATCACATTTACCTTTCCAATCCTAGATGAGTACTCTCTTTTCCACCAGGTTTTGGGGTTACTGGATGTGTTTAATACAGATCAGCACATTTGACACTTCCTTATTTTTTTTTGGCTTAAATTATGAATACGCTATAGGATTTACGTAGGATTTGTTTATTATTTTATTTTCCTATTTTTACCATCTAGTCATTGTTCCTTAATTGCATGGTTGTAAGTCTCATAATTTTCTCCTCTGACATTAATTCTCTTTAACTATGCAAATATACTATGTATATGAATCCTGGTTTTGATCTACGACAAAGGTTAACAAGGGATTTTACTCCATTTGTGTTTAGCTTATGGATTTTTATCTTCTAGGTTCGCTTCATGTTTTTACTGTCTGAAAAATGTAACTCCTTATAGTTAAATGTGCATTTCACTGTATTTTTTCACTAGAATTTACAATTAATTGTCATTTTAGTCACCCGTTTGTGCTTTTAGTTCCTCATGCAATAAGGATTTTGGTTGTAGGGCCTTGAGTGGGTGTTTTGAGCAGGGGGATAGAGATTTGAATAGTAGTATGGAAAATGGAGAAGATGTTGTTCCTCTTCTCATGTTATTTTTGATGCTTGCTCAGTCTCCGGGGGAGTTCAAACTTGACTTTACTAATGTCTCTCACTATTTAGCAATCTAATGATGATATGTTATACTAAATTGCAACTCTGCCTCCATATTTTGCCACAATCTTCACGTAAATATACTCTAAATGATACAAGCCACAATTATAATATTTTTTTGGATGTAACAGGTCCACAATCCTAACTAGACTGACCAAGTAACAATCCCTGTGTGATTTTTATTTTTTCATTGCCCAATAGGGAAAATTTTAAGGTAAAAAATTACCACGATAGATATTAATTCACCTTTGAATATTAAGCCTTAAAATTTTCTCTACTTTCCATAGGATTTTATAGCTCCACATTCATAATAGAATCAAGCACCAACATAACAAATCGACAAGGTTTTTATGGCTCTGCATTCATAAACTGAATTTTTAAATGTTTTAAGGTTTACTTTTATGCTTTATTAAATGATTCATTATTTATTTATGCTTTTTCCATATAGATGTGAATATTTTATTTTAATTATATGTTTAGCTATGAATATTTCATTTTATTTATATTTTTTTGTGTGTACATTAAGTTTTAGAGTACAGAAGTTTGTGTGTTCAGAATATTCGTGTTCCAGCAACTCTTTAGAAAACAGAGTTTGAATTTATCCAGGTTAATCATTCATGTGTTGGATATGTTTGAATACCAAACACACTTCATCTTCGAATCATCTCCATTTGAGAACCTCATTTCATAGGGTAAACACATCACCAAAAAAGGAGCCTAACATGGGTCACTCAGATCGACCTTCACTCTGGCTTGAACTATCGAACCATAGGCTCAAACAGGGTTAAGGCCAAGTGTCTTTGCTACCGGTAACCCTTTGAACCTTGATCCAATTTGTCACTGTGCGAGTGGACATGGTTTAGTACTTTATGCATTACTACTCATACCTCATTTCCATTTCACGTTGGTGTAATTTTCTCTTAGACCATCCTTCCCGATGATTGAATTCATCTGCCCTTTTTTCACTGCCCAGTATGAAAATTTTTAAGGTAAAAAATTACCACGGTAGATATTAGTTAGGAGGTGTCATGGTATCTATAGGTCTTTCTCTTATTTTAAAACTCAGTACTTGGGTGGTTGGTGACCACAAGGCTTTTATAACTCTCCATTCATAAACTGAATTTTAAAATGTTTTTAGGTTTACTTTTATTCTTTATTAAATGATTCATAGTTTATTTATGCTTTTTCCATATAGCTATGAACATTTCATTTTAATTATAGGTTTAGCTATGAATATTTAATTTTAGTTATAGTTTTTTTGTGTGTATATTAAGTTTTAGAGTACAAATTTTTGTGTGCTCAGTCTATTCGTCTTCCAACAAATCTTTACAAAACAAATTTTGAATGTTCCGGTGAAGTTCATACTTGACAAAGTCCTTACCTCTCGAGGAAAGGTAGGGCAACAATTTTATGGGCTAGGCGTGGGAAATTAATTTTACTATTTTCTCATGGGGCTTGTTCTACTTTCTCATCTTGCCCAGCTTAGTCTATTCATGTTCCTTCACAAATTTAACTGCCTTCTAGACACCCCAATAACTTTCAGTAGTTATCAAGGATTGCCACTAAATAATAGAAAATCTTGCAATATTTCCTAACTAATCTTAGATTGGTTAATTTCATTTTTTTTAGTGTTTTAGTGTTTTGTAGAAGATTGTTTCTTATTACTGATACATTGTGTTGATGTGTTTTGTTCAAACATGAAATATGATATTTTTAGCAAATTTTATTGAAATATTCTTGTACTCAAATCCACCTAATTAAGGCACAATCTCACCATGTGAGATCAAACACGTTTGTAAAGAAGGTTTACATGACCATAAGATTACCAAAATTTCCATCAATAATATTTCGTTCGTTCCAGTGAAGTTCATACTTGAAAAAGTCCTTATCTCTTGAGGAAAGGCAGGGCAACAATTTTATGGGTTAGGTGTGGGAAATTTATTTTACTATTTTATCATGGGCCTTGCTCTGCTTTCTCATCTTTCCCAGCTCAGTCTATTCATTTCATTTCATCCATTTCTTAATGAATCATTATTTTCTGTATATGAATTTCAGTTCTCCATTGGAACATCAAATTGGGATAACCACAATACTTACAGCCCACAAACATAACACAAGGTGTGAATTTAATCTTTACTCTACTAAATGATACAGGTCACAATTATAATATTTTTCTGGATGTTACAGGTCCACAATCCTAACTAGATAGGCCAAATAACAATCCCTATGTGATTTGTATTTTCCTCTGATGTGCTACAAGCCATGATTACTCTTTGAAGGGTCATGCCAAAAGCATGCTTCTATCCCATACTTTCTTGCTGTCTGACTAAAATCACCAACGTGAATACGCTTCATTGATTCACTACCAAAATCACCCATAATCTAATATTATGGAAATTGACCACCGCTACGCTACGAGGGAAACTATATTCAACGATCCATGCAGCTGGAATGATATGCCAATTTCACACAAATTTATCCATGTTAAACATTCATGTGTTGGATAGGTTTGAATACCGTAGACACTTCATCTTCGAATAATCTGCATTTGAGTACCTCATTTCATAGGATAAACACATAAATAAAAATGGAGTCGGACATGGGTCACTCGGATCGACCTTCACTCTGGCCTGAACTACCCGACCATAGGCTCAAACAGGGTTAAGGCTAGGTTCTTTTGATATTGGTAACACTTTGAACATTGATCCACTTTGTCACTATGCGAGTGGACATGGCTCAGTACCGTATTGGTTACTACTCATACCTCATTTCTATTTCATGTTGGTGTAATTGTCTTTTATACCATCCTTCCTGATGAGTGAATCCATCTTCCATTTTTTCACTGCCCAGTAGGGAGAATTTTAAGGTCAGAAATTACCACGGTAGATATTAGTTAGGAGGTGTCATGGTATCTACATGTCTTTCTCTTATTTTAAAACTCAATACTGGGGTGGTTGGTGACCACAAGTCTTTTATAGCTCTGCATTCATAAACTGGATTTTTAAATGTTCTAAGGTTAACTTTTATGCTTTATTAAATGATTCATTGTCTATTTATTCTTGTTCCATATAGCTGTGGATATTTCATTTTACTTATAGGTTAAGCTATGAATGTTTCATTTTAGTTATAGTTGTGTTTTGTGTACATTAAGTTTTAAAGTACAAAATTTTGTGTGCTCAGTCTCTTCGTGTTCCAGCAACTCTTTACAAACAGAGTTTTAATGTTCCAATGAATTTCATACTAGACAAAGTCCTTATATCTCGAGGAAAGGTAGGGAAAAAATTTTATCGGCTGGGTGTGGGAAATTAATTTTACTATTTTCTCACGAGGCTTTCTCTATTTTCTCATCTTTCCAAGCTCATTCTATTCTTGTTCCTTCCATACACCCCAATAACTTTCAATAGTTATCAAGGATTTCCACTAGATAATAGAAAATCGTGCAATCTTGCCTAACTAATCTTAGATTAGTCAATTTCATTCCTTTTAGTGTTTTAGTGTTTTGTAGAAGATTATTTCCTATTACTAATACTTTGTGTTGATGTGTTTTGTCAAACATGAAACGTGATATTTCTAGCAAATTTTATTGAAAGATTCTTGTACTCGAATCCACCTAATTAAGACACAATGTCACCATGTGAGATCAAACACGTTTGCCCAAAAGGTTTACATCACCATAAGATTACCAAAAATTCCATTAATAATATTTTTTTCATTTCTTAATGAATCATTCTTTTCTATATATGAAATTCAGTTCTTCATTGAAACATCAAATTGGGATAACCACAATACTAACAACCCACAACCAGAACACAAGGTGTGAATTTAATCACTACTATGCTAAATGACAAAGTCCACAATTATAATATTTTTTTGGATGTTACAGGTCCACAATCCTAACTGGATAGGCTGAGTAACAATCCTTGTGTGATTTGTATTTTCCTCTGATGTGCTACAAGCCATGATTAATCTTTGAAGACTCATGCCAAAAGCATGCTTCTATCACATACTTTATTTTTGTCTGAATAAAATCACGAATGTCAATACACTTCATTGATTCACTACCAAACTCATCCACAATATAATATTATGGAAATTTACCATAGCTATGCTATGAGGGAAACTATATTCAATGATCCATGTAGCTAGAATGATATGCCAATTACACACAAATTTATCCATGTTCAACATTCATATGTTGGATAGGTTTGAATACCAAACACACATCATCTTCAAATCATCTCCATTTGAGAACCTCATTTCCTAGGTAAACACATCACCATAAAAGAAGCCTGACACACGTCACTCAGATCAACCTTCACTCTGGCCTGAACTATCCAACCGTAGCCTCAAACAGGGTTAAGGCCAGGTGCTTTTGCTACTGGTAACACTTTGAACCTTGATCAACTTTGTCACTGTGCGAGTGGACATGGTTCAATATAGTATGGGTTAATACTCATGCCTCATTTCCGTTTCATGTTGGTGTAATTGTCTTTTAGACCATCCTTCCCAATGAGTGAATCCATCTGCCATTTTTGCACTACACAGTAGGGAAAATTTTAAGGTTAGAAATTACCACAGTAGATATTAGTTAGGAGGTTTCATGGTATGTATAGGTATTGCTCTTATTTTAAAACTCAGTACTTGGGTGGTTGGTGACCACAAGAATTTTATAACTCTGCATTCATAAAATGAATTTTTAAATGTTTTAAGGTTTACTTTTATGCTTTATTAAATGATTCATTGTTTATTTATGCTTTTTCCATATACCTATGAATATTTCATTTTACTTATAGGTTAAGCTATGAATATTTCATTTTAATTATAGTTGTGTTGTGTGTACATTAATTTTTAGAGTACAAAAGTTTGTGTGCTCAGTCTATTTGTGTTCCAACAACTCTTTACAAAAGATAGTTTGAATGTTCTAGTGAAGTTCATACTTGACAAAGTCCTTATCTCTTGAGGAAAGGTAGGGAAACAATTATATGGGATAGGTGTGGGAAATTAATTTTAATATTTTCTCATGGGGCTTGCTTTGCTTTCTCATCTTGCCTAGCTCAGTTTATTCCTATTCCTTCACAAATTTGACTGCCTTCTAGACACCCCAATAAATTTTAGTAGTTATCAAGGATTGCCACTAAATAATAGAAAACCTTGAAATATTGCCTAACTAATCTTAGATTGGTCAATTTCATTTTTTTTTAGTGTTTCATTGTTTTATAGAAGATTATTTCTTATTATTGATACTTTGTGTTGATGTGTTTTGTTCAAACATGAAATATTATATTTTTAACCAATTTTATTGAAAGAGTATTGTACTTGAATCCACCTAATTAGGCACAGCCTCACCAAGTGAGATCAAACACGTTTGCCTATAAGGTTTACATCGCCATAATATTACCAAACTTTCCATCAATAATGTTTCGTTCATTTCTTCATTTCTTCATTCTTTTCTATATATGAATTTCAGTTCTCCATTGAAACATCAAATTGGGATAATCAAAATACTTATAGCCCACAACCACAACACAAGGTGTGAATTTGATCTATACTTTGCTAAATGATATAGGCCATAATTATAATATTTTTTTGGATGTTACAGGCCCACAATCCTAACTAGAGAGGTTGCGTAACAATCCCTGTGTGATTTGTATTTTCCTATGATGTGCTACAAGCCATGATTTATCTTTGAAAAATCATGCCAAAAGCATGCTTTTGTCCCATACTTTCTTTCTGTATGACTAAAATCACCAACGTGAATACACTTCATTGATTCACTGCCAAACTCATTTATAATCTAATATTATGGAAATTGACCATAGCTATGCTACCAGGGAAACTATATTCAATGATCAATGCATCTAAAATGATATGCAAATTGCACACAAATTTATCCATATTAAGCATTCATGTGGGTTTGAATACCAAACACACTTCATCTTCGAATAATCTCCATTTGAGAACCTCATTGCCTAGGGTAAACACATTACCAAAAAAGGAGCCTAACATAGGTCACTCAGATCGACCTTCACTCTGGCCTGAACTATCCAACCATAGGCTCAAATAGGGTTAAGGCCAGGTGATTTTGCTACCGGTAACACCTTGAACCTTAATCCACTTTGTCACTGTGCAAGTGGACATGGTTTAGTACCGTATGGGTTACTACTCATACCCCATTTCCATTTAATGTTGGTGTAATTGTCTTTTAGACCATCCTTCCCGATGAGTGAATCCGTCTGCCATTTTTTCACTGCCCAGTAGGGAAAATTTTAAGGTCAAAAATTACCACAGTAGATATTAGTTCACCTTTGAATATTAAGCCTTAAAATTTTCTCTACTTTCCATAGGCTTTCATATCTCTGCAGTCATAATAGAATTAAGCACCAACATAACAAATCAACAAGGCGTTTATAGCTCTGCATTCATAAACTGAATTTTTAAATGTTTTAAGGTTTAATTTTATGCTTTATTAAATGATTCATTTTTTATTTATTCTTGTCCCATATAGCTGTGGATATTTCATTTTACTTATAGGTTTAGCTATGAATATTTCATTTTAGTTATAGTCGTGTTGTGTGCACATTAAGTTTTAGAGTAGAGAAATTTGTGTGCTCAGTCTATGCGTATTCCAACAACACTTTAGAAAACATAATTTGAATGTTCCAGTCAAGTTCATACTTGAGAAAGTCCTTATCTCTCAAGGAAAGGCATGGAAACAATTTTATGGGCTAGGTGTGGGTAATTAATTTTACTATTTTATCATCTGGCTTGCTCTTCTTTCTCATCTTGCCCAACTTATGCCTTTTCCATATAGCTATGAATATTTCATTTTACTTATAGGTTTAGCTGTGAATATCTCAGTTTAGTTATAGTTGTGTTGTGTGAACATTAAGTTTGAGAGTATAAAATTTTTTGTGCTCAGTCTATTCGTGTTCTAGCAACTCTTTAGAAAACAGAGTTTGAATGTTCCAGTGAATTTTATACTTGACAAAGTCCTTATCTCTCGAGGAAAGGCAAGGCAACAATTTTATGGACTAGGTGTGGGAAATTAATTTTAGTATTTTATCATGGGGCTTGCTCTGCTTTCTCATCTTGCCTAGCTCAGTCTATACATGTTCCTTCGCAAATTTGACTGCCTTCTAGACACCCCAATAACATTCCGTAGTTATCAAAGATTGCCACTAAATAATAGAAAATCTTGCAATCTTGCCTAACTAATCTCAGATTGGTCAATTTCACTTTTTTTAGTGTTTCATTGCTTTGTAGAAGATTCTTTCTTATTACCGATACTTTGTGTTGATGTGTTTTGTTCAAACATGAAATATGATATTTTTAGCCAATTTTATTGGAAAGATATTTTTAATTACAAAAATAGTAAAATTCACTTGTTTTTCATGCACTCTTATGCATGGATTATTTTTCATGTGGAGATATTATAGTGCAGTGAATTATATGATGCATCCTTATAACTCCAAGTTATAACTTTTTTTGTATAAATTTATTGAAATTCTATATCAATGGATTCATGTATCTAAATTTTATATTGTATTTAGGTATATAACTGTATATTGAAATTGAAAAACAAAATATAGATATATTAATAGATAAATTGAATTTTGCTATTCAATTATCTTTTTATTAAATTCTATAATTTTTGGTCAATATAAACTTTTATAATTTTTTTTTTTATTATTAGATTATATAATTTTTTATAAAAGTCATAACTCTTTTTGTATAAATTTATTGAAATTCTATATCAATGGATTCATGTATCTAAATTTTGTCTTGTATTTAGGTATATAAGTGTGTATTGAAATTGAAAAACAAAATATAGAATTATTCCTTAACAAATCGTGGAATATTCCCTTGGGTTTCCTCCATTGGGAGTTATGGAAATAAATTAATAGAAGGGCGTTCAAAGAGAAACAACTTAGTTGGGTGGATATTTTGGATGGAATGATCCAAAACATAAGGGAAACTATTTTAGTAGATAAATGACATCTTGAGGACTGGCAGGTAGTGCCACATGAATATCAGGTCATATCTCATCCAAACCTATCCCCTCAAATGCTTGCTCCATCATCTTGTAAACCTATGTTTTCCCCTCGATCATTTCCAACAAAATTACTTCCCCATCAAATTATTCTAAATTATTCTGTGAATTTTTTTTAAACTACTACACTATTAGAATCAAATTTCTTGAAAAATAAATTTAACAAGATTGCTGGTAGAAAATCACCGTCCTGCATGAAAAAGTGTAGCCTCAGTAGAGCACGTCTTTATATTTATTTTTACGGGTGAGGCTCGCATTCATGTATTTATACTCGTCATCCTTTTTTTTGTGAGATTCTGAATTATTCTGTGAATTTTTTTAAACTACTACACTATTAGAATCAAATTTCTTGAAAAATAAATTTAACAAGATTGCTGGTAGAAAATCACCGTCCTGCATGAAAAAGTGTAGCCTCAGTAGAGCACGCCTTTATATTTATTTTTACGGGTGAGGCTCGCATTCGTGTATTTATAATAATAATCCTTTTTTTTTATTATTAGATTATATAATTTTTTATAAAAGTCATAACTCTTTTTGTATAAATTTATTGAAATTCTATATCAATGGATTCATGTATCTAAATTTTGTCTTGTATTTAGGTATATAAGTGTGTATTGAAATTGAAAAACAAAATATAGGTAGATTAATAGATAAATTGAATTTTTCTATTCAATTCTCTTTTTATTAAATTCTATAATATTTGGTCAATATTAAATTTTATTATTCATTTTTGTTTATTAGATTATATAAATTTTTATAAATATTAACTATCACACATTTTTTTATTTCGAAGACCATCAACATTTTTATCATCTATTTTTTTATATTCAACATAATCATTAGTTTTAACTTAACTAATATTTACCTACGAATGATCCCTAATTTTTATATTTTAAAATTAAGATTCATTTACAAAAACTAACTTTTCAAACAATAACTACAGCTTCATCTATGATTTTTGAAAAAACCTTTCTTTTACATATAGCCATATTTTTTCACTCACACAATCATTATTCTTTAACTTACATTTACCTATTAATGATCCATTTCGGCTCTCTTTAACTTCTCATGTAGTTCTATAGGAATCCTAGCTATACATGTAACTCAAAACCACATAAAAAAAAAATTTAATTATACTTTTACCTCTGTTTCCAAAAATGACAACAACAATTACTGAGAATGTTATTTCCTCAATGGTCCTTGGGAAAATTCATATTCAACCATTCCTACAAATCATTGAACTTGAGAATATTACATCAATGCAAAGTTCAACAGTACATATCGCACTGCCATCTTTGATGGCACACATATGAAGTGCCTTATGCTTCCAATAAATTTTAATGACCTCGTTGAAGCAAGATTTCTTCAAAAAGGTTCAATAATACATTTTAAAAGTTGGACTACTTCAACTATTGGTCCATCAATGTAAGTTTTTTACAAAATTCTTATTTAAACTTTACATATTTCCTTCATATGACTTTGAACTCTAACAATTCCTCTTATTACTATCATCTACCATGTAGGTCTATAACACTACTAGACTTCGAAATTTGTACTACATCTGCACCTTTATTTTGTATTCCAAAAAAACTGAGTATCCCGATCACTTCTCAAGAAGAAGCTCCATCCTCATTGAACCAACAACGTTCGTTGAAAAGGAACTTCACCCTCTGACATTCCTACTACATCCATTACACCAGTCCAAATTCTGATCAAAGAAATAAACCCTTACCATTCAAACTAGTGCATAAAAGGATATGTTTAAAGAAAGACACCACTTTGACAATTTAAAAATCAATATCATCTTGGTAAAGTGGTTGGCTTCAACCTCTATGATACAGAAGGTGGAGAAAACAGATTACATTTTTCAAAAATGTTGCTGATAATTTTTTTGATAAAATCAAATTTGGAAATATGTACATTGTCTCAAAAGGAAATGTGAAAATGGCTAATAAAACATACAACCACCTAAACAATGAGTGGGAAATCTTGTTAAATGCTACATCTACCATAGATGATGCTGGCAACGAAATAAGATCCAACCCAACAGTGAATTTAAATATAAAATCAATCAATGATATCAGAACAACAAATGTCAACTCCATTGTTGATGTTCTTGGTATTGTTACTAGCATTTCCAATCCATGCACCATAATAGAAAAGACAACTCAGAAGTTATGAAAAAAATAGTAAATCTTCAAGACATGTCTAGATATAACATGGATGCAACCTTTTGGGGAGGTAATTTTGATGGAGTATCAAAATAAATTTCCAAATTATGTGCTACAAAAAATAATCCCATAATAGCAATCAATTCCGCTCATGTTGTTGAATTTAATGGAAAAAATGTCGATACTACAACAAGATCGATTATTCTTGTAGATCCTGACATTGAAGAGGCTTATATCCTAAAGTTATGGTTTAGAAAAGAATGTTCCACTACAACTTCTACACTACTAACAAAAATATAATCACCTTATTTAGGCCATCAACCAGAAAAAATAACGATTGCGGATATTTTCAATATCGAGTCCTCAGAGGTACCTACATTCTACCAAGTAAAGGGAAGAATAAAAAGAATATGGATGGCATTTTTTACTACCTATCATGCCCATCTATTGTTGATAATAAAAAATGCATGAAGAAACTTATTCCAAAGAATGCAAGCACATGGTATTGCCCTAAATGCAACACTGAAGTAACTGACTGTGATTATAGATACTTACTAAAGATAGATGTACAAGATCACATTTGTCAGTTGGTTTCAACAGTTTCTTTTGAAGATGCAGCATCTAATATTCTTGGAGTTACTACAAAGAACTTCTATTTGTTATATGAGGATCCTGATGTAATAAAGGAAATTGTCCCCAAAGCAATCTGGATAGATCACATCTTCACAGTATCAGTGAAGATAGAAACATTTAGAGACTTACCATGCCTGAAATGTGTTATAATCAAAGAAGAGAGCTTGCAATGCTCAATATAATGCAAAAACATTCTTCAAGAAATCAATAAAATCTCAATATCATAGATAAATATTGTTACAAGTACTTTTGTGGTATTCCTAATTTCTATTACTTTAATTTAAAAATACATTTATAGACCATATTCTTTTGTATGCCTCTTCAAATATATCTCTTATTCTTTACTGATATGTTTTCCAACACAACATATAATTGTATGTAATTTCATTTAAGGTAATTCACATTACTTTAAATTTTTCCCTATTAACAAATCAAGCAACTTTACACATTACATATCCAATTATATTCATGTACATTTCTAAAATACTTAAATATTCCCTCAAACATATTGTTATGAACATGTTACAAATATTATTATCTTCCTCTATAGCTACAAATCACTAAAATTTACTTTCAAACACATTGTTCCAAAAATATATTAACAAAAATAAATTGTAAACTTCAATTCCTTTTTTCCCCTTCCATACAACAACATGGTTGTTGTCTCTCCAACTAACATTGTCATTCCACCTCTCTTTCGTGTAGGTGTATTAACTTATCAAAATGTCTACTACTTCTAATGATGAACGCGCACAAAGATAATATGCAACAAATAAAGAATGAATAAATGCATGTCGACGTGAGGCTTATCATACTAAAAATCCCTCAAGGATTCCCAAACAAACAAAAGGCAAAAGAAAACTCAAAATTCATCGTCAAGAACATACGATGGAAATTCAAAATTTCCATCAAAGAATTCCTACTCTAAAATAAATTCTCTTTCCCAATTTTCAAGTCGTCCATCTTCTCAGCAAACCCCTCTAAAAAATACATCCAGAGCCCATTCACCACCACTCTCCATTCCACATGCTTTCAACAACATTCACAATAATGTTGCTCAAACAAATTCATCCATAGCTCATTCAACCCCTCCCTCCATTTCACATGCTTTCAAAAACATTCATACTAATGATACACAATGTGAATTTCATGCAATAAATGATAAGCTTGCACCTAAATCACCATCCTCCATTTGTCTTGAATCCTATCTTGGAATCCATATCCGCATGTCGAACCAAATCTATTGTTGCTACAGATGCATGTCTCAAACAAATTCATCGTTTCGTATTATCAAACAACATGGACCCTGGTCCTCAACCACCTGTCCTAGCTTCTCTTTCACAAAGAGAATAAATGCTTATTATTAGGGCTAACCCTATCCTCCAAGTAACACATGCATGTGGTGGCCAATATAAATACACTAGCCACACAATTTTCTTTCTACAAGACATTATAGAAATAACATGCATGTTGCCACGACGTGTTGAATACTTGGATATTTTAATCATTACCCGTCAAAGTAATGACCATCAAGCTTATGACTACATTGTAAGTGGGCACCATGTTATCACTGCATTATAATACAAATTGACAAAGGATCCTTACTATAGGAATGCTCACATTAATAATAATGCACTAGCATCCTTACCATAAATCCCCACTCATATCTCCTTATCCCTTCACCATTATACTACGATAGATGTAACTACCCAACTGTCAATAAAAACACCAATTTTCCCCACTGAAGATTTCGTAAACCAATACCCACACCATACATCATCAGTCATTCCCACTATTCCTAATAGAAATACAAAAATCCAAGAAATATGACATTATTTACATGCATACAACCACCATTCTGCTACTACAATTCAACGGCCACCAATAATCCTATCGCCAATCAATGAATACAACACAAAAGATCTCCTCTCTATATCTTTCCCAACCCTATTCCCCACAGGAACTGGACTACCAAATCAACCAAGAATAAGGACAGTGCAGTTACATGAATACGCACTTCATCTTCTGCATTACCACGATAACAAATTCGGCAAGCACCCTCACTTTTGCTACTACATATACAATCTCATGATGCATCATCATAGTCAAGCAACAACATCCTTCTTTGTAAAAAAAAAAATTAGAAATGGCTTCCCAACATCAGTCCATGAATTGAACAGCATATTAGAACAATTTCCAGATGAAAAATTGGCAGAACAAGTGATGTGCTTCAGTAGCTCTCTACGTGGCACAAAATATTTTTGGCACAAAGCTAAAAATGAACTGACAGACATGATATCTCAACTCGGTTTCCCAATTTTATTCTTCACATTATCTATAGTTGATACAAAACGGCATGATCTTCATGCAATCATGCCAGGAGTTCCACCTCCTGATGTTGAAAAACAACACAAATGGATGAATGATAACATTATCTCTAACCCCCACTTAACATCACTATATATGCACCATAGATTCACAATATTTTGTGAAGTTATCTTGGAGAAACACTTGCAAAAAAAATACTCTTGGTACAGGTGTGCACTCTACCACATTACTTTCATAATTCTCTATACATCAAACTCCATTTAACTCAAAATTTTCTAACAAAAATACATCCTTCGCAGGTATGAATGGAAACATAGAGGATCAGCACACATCCATGGCTTCCTCTAGATACAAAATGCACATGATATGGAAACACTTAATTGGGATAACATAAAATTAGTTGATAGTACTAAACAATTCTTCCACAAATACATATCGGCTTGGAACCCTCGGCTTTCTATAGTTTCTAACCAATCAATTTCTCAAAAAAATTTAGAAGACCCTTGCTTATTGTCCACGTCAAATATTCTCATAAGAAATCCTTTTAATAATATCGTCCAACTTATCAATTGCATTGAGAGACACACAAAATGCACTGAAAACACATGCCTCAGAAAAAAATGCTCCTCATTCGAATGCCGATATAAAGCACCTTGGGAATTACATGAACATTCCTCCTTGTTCATTGACTCTAATGGCCAAAAGAAATAAACCCCCACTCGCAATGATGATCAACTAAATACCCATAACCCTACCATCCTAGCTATCTGACGTGCAAATGTTGATTGCCAATCAGTTCTCTCAATCCATGCGGTTCAGAAATAAATTAAAAAATATGCATCCAAAGCATAAAATAAAAAATCTGAAACATTACATGACATTCTACGTAGAATTGTACTCGCTTCACCTAATTTTGGCCCAACAAAATCTACATTTCGAAAATTCCTTGCAGAAACTCTTGTCGATCATGACATAGGAGCACAAGAAACCTTTCATATGATACAAAAATTACCATTAACATTGTGTAGTTGCTCCTTCTTCCCTTAAAATGTAAGCCAAAAAATCTATATGTGCCTTCTAGAAAATAACACCACCACTCCTCCATCACTAAACTTCATAGATACATACATCAATCGACAATCTACCTTAGAATCCACATCACTTATAGAAATAGAAAGGTCATGGTCAGATGATCCCCGTCATAAGAAGAAAAAATGGAAACAAAGACCAAAACAAGTAATTCTTCATATTATACCATGCTATTTCTCAATACCATCCATAACCAAATATTCCTATGCTAAATTCTATAGAGTTGAACTTATGATTTACAAACCATTTTGTCATATCGCTAGTGACATAGGAAATTCTGCTGAAGAATTTATCATAAATTGGCAAGCATTTCGTCCATTCTACAAACCTTGGCATCAACAGTGCACACTATCTGATATCGATCCTCCTGTAAATGATAACACAACTATTCATGAATTCCATCCTCCAAAAACCATGGACCTAAATGAATGCGAGTTACTCTCTTAGTTATACCCTACAGATTAACTGCTCATAAATGCCATTGACATGCTTTGGTTTCATGGTTTTGATGACAACCATAACTAGAAACATACCACTATCCCATTGCATCTCCAAGAAATAGGGCCACAATTTATTGAGAATAATCGCTCTATCCATTGCATTATTCAAACAAATACAGATACTTTGACGTACCTTAACTCATTATCTAGTAAGAAGGATATGTTACTTGCTTTGCGAATGATAATACAAGGCACTGCTGGAACTGGGAAATCCCTTCTTATAAATTGCATAAAATAAATGTTCATAACACTCGCCAGCTTAGAACCTTCACCGATCATGCTCCTAGCCCCTATAGGTGTTGAAGCATCCAACGTACAAGCATCGGAAATCCATGCCGCCCTCCACCTTCCAATAAAATATCTTACACCATTATAAGGCAATGCTCTTACAAAATTCCAAGAAGAAATTAAGCATATAGGGTACATACTAATTGATGAAATGAGCTTCATTGGACCTAAGCTTCTTAGCCACTTTGATAAATTTCTTCGAGAGGCATTTCATTTAAAGAGAAAATTTCCATTCGGCAGCTATTCCATTATATTATTTGGTGATCTTGGCCAGTTACCGCCCGTCAAAGACATACTGCTATATGCAAGCACAATTCACCAAACTGCATTGTGGAACACATTCACCACAATCATCACATTGGACAAATATTTCATCAACAAGGTGAGAAAAATTCTCAATTTACTTTCAGAAACATCCTCCAAAACATTAGAAGTGCAAATCCAACAATTGATAACTACAACATCCTTATGACGTGAACAGACTCTTTCTTATCTCAAGATGAAATAAATTCTTTCCATGATTCTATGGATCTATTTCCAACAAATTCTCAAACATTGGATCATAACAAGAAAATGATAAAATATTTAACCACTCCAGTTGAAATATCCATTGCAGAAGAAGACAACACATATTCTACCTTCTCTTCAGACGACGAGGAACTGAAGCGAATTGTCTACGTATGTAAAGGGAAAAATGTAATGTTGACTTCCAACCTTTGGGTTTCAGCAGGGCTTGTTAATGGTTCCCTCGGGGAAATCATATCCATCTTCTACAAAGAATCAACTTCACCTCCACAACTTCCAACATTTTTTGTCATTGAATTTCCAAAATACATTGGGCATGCTTGGGATGAAGCAAACCCCACTCACTTTCCTATTCCAGCAATAAAAAGAAATGGTCATACGTAAATTCCACTAAAAATGGCTTGGGCATTACCTATACATAAATATCAAGGTATGACTCTACCAAAAGCAACGATAGACATTAGAAAAACTGAACGACAAGGCCTGACATTCACAAGGATTTCAAGAGTCCCTTCACTATAGAATATCTGAATTTTCCTTGCATTCAGTTTATATCGTTTCATGAAAATGAAAGACAAAAAAAATATTGCTCGCAGAAAACAAGCAGAATAACTTCTTCATTCAATGTCTCCTACAGACGACCAACTCCATTCCATATGTTAACATCTCCTAAACATTTCTACATATCATCAACTCCATAATATTTTCATCACGTATCATTTCTACCTATTAACAATAACTTACATTACTCATTATTAATACATGGTTTAAAATATTACATTCCTTTTATAATTCTTAACTATTTCCTTCTAACATTTTCTATCTTTTGAAATAGAACACATGGACTCAAAGATATCACAGCTACACCTCTACTACATTCCATATATAACATCTCCTAAAGGTTTCCAAATATTATCAACTCCAAAATATTTTTATCACACATCATTTATAGCTACTAACAATAACTTGATTTACTCATTATTAATAAATGGTTCAAAATATTACGTTCTTGATATAATGCTCAACTATTTTCATATAACATTTTATTTCTTTTGAAATAGAAAACATGGACTCCCTCATATCACAGCTACAAAATTATTGTGCAGAAGTAGATACAACTATTCATTCATTGCAGGAGATACAAAAGAGATTCTTGCCCATTCCAAATCCAAACGTACCGCTATATAGACTACGACGAACTATAGAATTGTTACCTAAAAGAAAATCTACTATAAAACGTATGATCCACATACACGAATGAGATAAATTGTGAAAAGCAAGAACATAATGGCAATTCAGAAATATGCACCTGGAATTCAGAATAAATCTCCAATGGTATTCAGTCTTCCATCGATCAACCTGCATCTATGACCGAACATTTTCAACTTCCCATATTACAAGTAATTTCAATTTCATTCAATAAATTTTCTTTATGATTGAATTCACACAAAACCTCATTATAGTCAATTTGAATAAGTTAATTTCCATTTTTTCAAAAAAAAAAAAAAAAAAAACGTTTAATTTTTCAAAAAAAATTATTTCTCTTTGCAGGGTGCTTATTGTTGTATGGATTAATCAATATTGCGGACAAGATCGATCTCCCTAGTGTCAGAAGACATTCTAGCAACAAATGAACAACTAAGTTTGTCTTTCTCTAAATATATTCGTTTTATAAATAAATGGTATGAAGGTGTCGATCCTACCTTAGATCCAAATGCTTATTTGCGATCATAGTGCTTTCATCGCATCAATAATCCTTCCATCACAACAAGATTTCTTTCATCACAAGAAAGTGTCATCTTTCGTCACAACAAAGTGTCATCTTTTGTCGCAACAAAGTGTCATCTTTTGTCGCAACAAAGTGTCATCTTTTGTCGACCTGCAATCACAAACAAGAAAATATTAAATAGCACTTGTATAACAAATAATTATAAAACATACCTATCATAGTGATCAAGGAATATATTAAATAAACGATCAAATGATAGCTTATTTAAATAAAAAATCGAACAACAATTTATTGAGAAAAACAAAACTTGATTGTATTAATCTTAAAATAACAGAAGAACCTTACAACCTTAGCCTTGATGTTTGAAAAGGCCTTCCCAGGGTCCGAAGCAAGAGTCTCCTCTACTTTTATAAGTCTTGCACTTTTCCTTCAGGAGCACATAGAGGTATGTAATCTTTCCTCTCAAAAGCTCAGTAGAAATAAGTCTAAATCTCAACAGCACTTCAAGTCAATCACACATAAAGCTTGGACTCCCTTCGAGGCTACCCAATATCTCTTTTTATAGAGAAGATGAGGAGGCTAGGGTTCCACCTATGAAGGGATAGAATCCTCCTTCAAAGGGATAGACTCCTTACATCAAGGGATTAGTTCCTTAAGGTGTGGGATACATGCACCTTATTAAAGCATAATCATCCCCAAAAATTCTCATCTAGAAGCTTCTAGAATTGACCTCAAATCAGCTTTTTAACTTTTGTTTCTCGCTTTTTTGAATTTGAGAAGGGTACACAGGCATTAAAAGGGAAAACTGTGTTTTGGAATGCAGGTAAGCAGTGTATTACCTTTGTACCCAAGCTAGGAATGCAGGCAGGCTTCACGTTACCTGCGTACCCTAGGGTTTTTGAGTTTGTAGGGTCTTTTCTCTTGTTTTAAGGCCTGAAATGAGGATTAAAGGTTGTAACACTTGCAGAGGAGGTCAGTATGAGTGTCAATGAGCTCATACAGTCAGCAGAATGTCAGCGTGGTAATTTTTAGTGCAACACGTATTACTTCGAAATATCTCCTGACTCTTTGCCAAGCTCAGCATCAATCATTTTGTTCATGGTAGACTTGTAATCTTTTACATAAAATAAAATTTTTATTGCAAAATACTAAAATGCAATGCACATTTCAACAATTGCACACTCTTCAAAATTACATTTCAAACATTGTACATTCTTAAAATGTCACATAATAAAAATCAATTGCCATCAACTAATCTTTCCATTACATCTTGTACTTATTTCAACAATATAATTATGTATTCTTTTTAGTATCATATTATTATATATTATAACTCCTACCAAATAAAAACAACTTCTATAATTCATTTCAATATTTTTACATTTCCATATTTCACAAAAAATATTGTTTTACAGATCCACAATATCTTCAACAAATTCTACCATAACTTTCTTTTCAAATATGAAAATGCAATGTCAATTACAAACATTATATATATATATATATATATATATATATATATATATATATATATATATATATGTGTCCAATGACATTAAAATATATATAAAGAGACATCAAATTAATCACAGTTCATCTCTTTATATCATTTTTCTTACGGCATTTCCTTTGCAACATTAAGTGCAATTGCTAGTCTAAAATTATATGCAATAATATTAGGATATTACCTATTTAGGAAAAATTGCTCATAGTTAAATGGTAGCTAAGTCTTGCAAAATGGGGAAGGCTCAATGCCTAGCTACAAATTATTTGTCGACTTAAATTTTCATTGCCAACGTCTAAATCATCTCTCATCGAAAAGGCCATGGCATTGAAAATCATGAATGTGAATCTGGTCTTCTTTCACATACTGAAGTAAATTATATATATATATATATACACATTAATTTTTATTTTTTATTTTTAATGTAATTTAATTGAATTAAAATGTTTAATAAAATAAAAAAATACATTACAATATTTTTTATACTAAATTTAAAAATACTTTTCAACACAATAAACATTAAAAATAATATATATATATATATATTATGAGTAGTGTTATTTTTCTATTTTTGATAATTCAAACTAATATTAATAAATAAAAGATACTTATTACTATTAATATTTATATTCTAAATCTTATTTCCATAACATATATTTTAATTCTCATTTTTAATATACAAATGTCTATATAATCATGTAATTAGTCAAGTAATGTTGTGGAATTTTGTGTTATTGGTGGATGGGTTCAAATTCCCATTCCCGATTTAACAATAAGTTAATAAAAAATCAAATATAAATATGTTATTTCAAAGACGTAAATACGTGAGATTTAAGTCTCTTTGAGGGGGAGTGAGGGAATTCTTTGTAGAGTTGGGTCGACTACAGTTCTTTCATGAAGAAGGTTTAGGGTTCAGTGGTTTCAAGGGATTGTGTGTAAGGTAAAAAAAGAAGAAAAAGTAAGGTAAAGAAAAAAGTAAGGTAAAAAAAAATAGATCTCGACGTATCTGCCCTGCAATAACCCTATTCGGGTAGCTATATTAACCAATGAATCGAAAAGATCATAGGCCGCACATGATCTATGGTTTCATTTGCTTGCATGGAAAAGATCATAAGTTGCACATGATCTATGGTTTCATTTGCTTGCAGTTAAATTATTTTGATTTGATTAGGATATGGAAACTCCATCTAGCACCTCTATTTTTTCACCTCAAGAAGAGTTAATGTCTAAAGACTCAGTGACAATGACATCTTCCCAGAGATAAGACTGAGTGACAATGACATCTTCCCAGAGATATTCAGCTTTAGTTATGCATCTTCCCAGAGATATTCAGCTTTACAAATTTAGAGGTGACATTGTTATATTAATAATAGGATTTTACTTATGCCACCGTTAATTAGGTCTTCTGCAGAGTTGTAGTTCTAGGTCAGTCCTTCTACTTGATTAAAGTGCAGCTAGTTAACGTAATGCAGGGAATTTATTCTAATCTAAGACAAAGATAATGTCTATCACACTTCTACTTGCAAGTTACAGTGAAAGCCAAGCATAAACAATTAACTTAGTTGGAGAAAAAGGAAATTATGCTAAGGGCAATCATTCATCTAGTTATATATTCATTTGCAGTAAATAAATTGTTTTATCTTATCAAAAATATTCCAGAAAATCACATTATAAATTAAAGAACCAACACATTTCAAACTACTCAATCTAGTTCATCATCATGAGAATAATGATTGTGCTTATCCAAATACCTACAAGAATAATTATTATGATTATCCAAATACCTCTATATATATACTGCAAAGATGCGCAACTATGAGTAACATAAACATAACTAGAAATTAATAAAAATAAACGTTAAGAAAATAATACTAAATATATATAATATAATATTATTAAATCTAGATAATATAGATAGAAACAAATATTTAAAATAAATAAAGAGAATGAAAAATAATTAAAATATTAGAAAATTAACACTTACTAGATTTCATCTCTCGGCTCATAGTATGGTTTTTTCTCTTCAATCCTTGTTTTTCTTTTTTTTTTAACTTCATTTTTATGGTAGTTTTGTGTTTTTCTATAAATATTTATTATTACTATTTTGTGACCCCATTTGTTGGTGGGTTTGTTGGTTTTTGTTTTCTTTTAATTATTATTATTATCTTTATTAATTTTGTTATTTTTAGTTTTATTAGTGTTTTATTTTGTTAGTTTATTTTTAGTTTTTATTTTAACCTTGTTATAATTATAATTTTGTTTGTTATTACTGATGTTAGATTAATAATATTTTATTATAATAGGTAAAATTTTGTAGTTTTTATTATTGGTTGTTGGTTTAGGTTTCCATTTGTTTAATATTTTTATTATTTTTATTATTTTATTTACTTATTTTTGGTTCAGTCGTTTATTTTTAGTTTTTATTATTTTAATCTTTGATTTAATTTTCATTTTGTTTTTTTATTTTCCATATTTGTTTGTAATTATATTATTTAGGTTTAATAATATTTGATTATATGTATTTATTATTATTTTCTTAATGTCTATCTTTATTAAAATTGGGTTATGTTTTTATCACTGACCATTCGACATCTCTGCAAGATATATATAGAGGTATTTGGATAAGCACAATCATTATAGTTCGGAATACATCAACTCTTTAATTTATAATGTGATTTACTAAAATATTTTTGATAAAACAGATATGGATCACAAATTTTTACTCTCTCAAACTATTATATCATTACACATTTCATCAAAGCATAAACGAACTCATATCTACTATTTCATTCAACTTATATTTTCATGTAAAATTCAATCTAATTCTGAAATGAAATAAAACCCTAATGGATACTTTATTTTGCAACAAGGAAGGATCTTTGGAGTGGCCGAATAGTCTCTTCTCACCATGAATTCAAATGTGGGGGTCAAATGAATCCTATTATAGGATCAAGAGGAAAACATGAGCTAAACTGGAGTGAAAAAAGGTGACCTACAACGCTACTACAAGAAATAGCTAAGTATGTCTTGTATTTGCTACAAGATGTCTTGAGGTGCTACTCGAAACAGGCCGAGAGGGTTCTAAGGATGAAATAGCTATAAGGAAGGTGTGGAAAGGTGAGGGAAGGTGGAAATAAGTGTGGGAAAGATGACCAATGCCTCCAAGAAAACTCAGACCCTTGGGGACATGTTTTTCACTTCGAAGGCTCGCATGGTGGTGGTGAAGGTGGTTTCAAAAAATAGGGTTTTCATGGCAGATTGGAAAGTTGGAGGGAAGAAGGATGATTGTGATGAAAATGGTCTTTTCCCTGAGGCTGAAGACAACCCTGCAATCACTACATACATTGATGTATTTCTTACTGTCAAAATAACATGTTAAAAAGTGGAAATGATGAGTTGAATAGAAAACCCTACTTAACCTAGGATAAATTCTAATCTAAACACAAATCCAATTCCTAACTTACAATAAATGTACTATGAGAATGATAATCACACTGTATAACTTTCCAAGAAATCATAAACATGCTATGTTTGATATGTGGTTGGAGATCCTATCACCCTCAAGCTCCCATGAGAGAAGCGAGGAAGAGAGTATAGAAGAAAAGTTTTGATAGATTTTTGTTGCAACTAGAATGAAAAGAGACTAAACAAAATGTTGAAACATAAATAAAGAATATAAATACACAAGAGGTACTTATCCAATGGATTGGGTCCTAACCCAAAAGAATCATCCCTCTGAGACTAAATTAGTGATGGAACAAACAATTTCACATTATCATTGCATAAAACGTTATAGTACATCATTTGAAAGTAAAACAGAACACTAACTAAGAGCTCAAGAGCTACCTAGCTTAATACAAAGTTTGAATCCTAATGAGCTCTTACATACAAATATTTATACAAATGGGTAGCTACCAAAAACTCCTATGTAGGAATAAGTCCTCCTTGATCTCAAGAATAGTGCAGCTTGGCTCCTCAAAACTACCAATTTTCTTGGCTTCCTTTGCCTTAAAATTGTTGACATATATCTGAGTGTGATATTGGGTAATTGAGAGAGTTCAAGAGGTGGAAAAATATCCTAAATTCTCTCATTGTTGTCTAATCTAGGCCCTTAAGTGGAAAATATCTCATAAATGACTTCATTTCTTACAATTAATTCAGATTAGGCAACAAGACATGACAAACATCACACACCCTTGTCATTAAGCATAGTGGGACAAAAAAATAAATAAACTTGAGAGAGAGGTAAATTAATAGCTTAATTATGGAATTTTAAGCCATTAAAATATACCTAATGATGGACCTCACCATCACCCCTTACTGAAATTTTTTCTCATCCTCTGAGAAACTCAGTCCTCCTTGATGATCTCTTTCAAAGAACTGGTGGCCTCTCTGACATCCCAAGGCAATAAAGAGGGAGTGTCTTATGGTGGGTGGAATCCAACCTTTCTTTCTCAACTCAGCCCACTTGTTTTGTTTCTCTTTATAATCTCTCCCTTCATGCAGCCCCAACAACAAAGGTGGGTTGAGATTAAAGTCTATCCATTGTGTATTCATTATTTGCATAGATTTCTTGCAGATTGGCTTTCTTTCCAATGCATTATTCATTCTATCAGGAGAATGGAATTCACTCAAATGTAGGCTAAGTGGTAAGGTGTTCCATCTCCTTTGGCATGCTTGCATACTCTCTTCTCCAAGAAACCTGGATATATCATCAAAGTGTGAAATGAACTGACCTTATGTCTCAATATATATAGGTGCTAGTACATCACCATTTGAGAGCAATTGATGATTATTAATATCCCCCTGGGGCTTATTAGTCCAGATCTAATCTGTATAGGTTCTCTCTCCTCTCTTGCAATGACTCTTTTAATCTCCTCTACTATTTATTATTCATGTGATAGCCAAGATGCTAAAGCCATTGACTGCATATCATCCAACTTGGAATTTGGGTCCCAATTGTTAATAATAGTGAGAATGATGTGGTGCATATAGAATTGATCCACTTTATCCCTCTCTCCTACACTATATTGTTTGGAGAAATAAATGAACTATATATAGTTTTGAAAGGGTTGGGAGCCATGTTTATCTAAGATTCTAATTTGGAATTGTAACTATGGCTCCATTAGGTAAACTGCATAGGCCTTTGAAGTTTGTGTATATTGCATGTCCTCCATCCAAAGGTTTTCCATGTTGGCAAGTTGGTTTTCCTATAGCTGCCCCTGCAGTCTCATGTTCTCTTCTTGCATTAATTGCATTTTTTCTTTCACCACTGATTATCTGAGCGTTACATCAACCAACTATTCTCCCATTTTAAGGAGCCTTTCTTCCATCAACCCCACATCTGAGACATGATTTTATTTGGATATCTTCATCCATAAGTGGGTGTTCCCTCTTTCCATCTCTAACTCATGTAGGATGGGGATTGTGAGTTTCTCAGGGATTAGTCTTCTTCTCCCAATTAAGTTGTAGTAGGATCCCAAATTAGGTTGTGGGGTAGGTTCCTGAAATACTCTGATTTCTCTTTCAAAGGTTTATGAGGATGCTACTATCTTTTTGGGTTCTTGTTCAACTTTTACCCCCTCTTAATTATCTTGTCCTTCCATTTTTGTACTCTTTCCTTCAATTTGTGCCTTTTTTTCTTCCTTATGCATATCCTTCTCTTCATGTAGCATCTTTTGTGTTTTATGTATCATGCTCTATTTTTCCTGTAGCATACTTTATTTTTCCTGTATCACTCCCTTCCATTTATTTTGGATGTTAGTAGGTTCTTTTGGTTACTTCAAGGGTGATGCTCTGGTGGTGTAACTCCTTAAATAGGCTGTGGGACCCTCAGGTTATGGATTTTCAAATGTGGCCCCCTCATTCTCTCCCTCATATGTCCCTACCTCTTCTTTCCACCTTGGGGACCCCTAATGTTGATTACAATTTTTGTGGGAGTCTGGGGTATGCCTTATCTTAATCTAGTTCTTTCCCTTGTTTTAAAGTAGAGATGGGTTTATCTTGAAATTTTCTTCTTAGATTTCACAGGAGTGCCCAAGGTAGCTAAAGTGGTGGACACCTCATGCTCAGTGTTCCCTGGTGACACACTAGTTTGTTGAGGAGATATATCATTCTCTTTTTGTTCAATGGTATATTTAGGACTTAGGACCTCTGATTCTAACTTGTCTTCCTCTTCTTCCTCATCATCCACTTCTTCTGCCTGTAACTCTTCTTCTTTCACTTCATTTGTTTCCATTTCTATTGTCCTCTATGTCTCTTCCTCCTCTAATCTAGTGTCCCTACCCCAAATGCTATATATAAGAGTTTCCCAGGAGTAATTTTTTGGGTTCCTATTACTGCCTCTCTATCCATATATCCGAACTTGGACCATGGGATAGTATTTCTCAAGTTTTTTAGGGAATCATCCATTATCAACTTAATAAATCCATGATGGGCTAAGTGTTGATGGTTCCCTTCTCTAGCTTTCTAGCTAATTTCCCTGATGGATTGGAGGAGGAATAAGGTGCATTGAATTTCTTCTTAAGAGGAAATATTTCTTGGTATATGAGTTCATGCAATAGCCTAAAATGATAGCCTTACACTACACTTAATCTTCCATTATAATATATGTATATTAATATGTTAAGGGCTACATCATCCCATGACTAAGGAAGAATTTCTCTCCAAACCCCATTTTTATCTTCTAAAAGTCTCTCCCTCGACCTAAACAAATTTTTCTTTGCAGTAGAAATATTGGCCCTGAATTCCCTATTCTATTTTATTTCTAAGGGCAGTGTGGTTATGATTATAATCACTTTAGGACTTATGGTAATGACTAACCCTATTATTATCATTGTGGCACTGACAAACGATTGGGAATTAAAAGCCATAAAAAATCAAAGGAAAATTCATCATCATATCCTTTTAATAATTCAAAGAAGTCTAACCACTGATGTATCCTAAAGATGTTTTATATAGGAGGTTGCAAATTAATCATTATGGTGTTTGTAGGTTCTATCCTATTGAACCCTCCTCCCATCTCTTCTTGCTACTCTTGACTAGGTGTAGGAAAGGTGTTTTTTGAATATCATTAGTGTTTAACTCAGTAGCAGAAGAGAATCACAAAGCCTCTTATCTCTGCACCTCTATATACCGAACTTCTATTTCATTCATTGAAACCCTTCAATTTCAAAATTTTATGACTATCTTCTGCAAATTTTCGAGGTGATTTTTTGTTAAATTATGATGGATATGTGAGGTGATGGAGACTTACTTCTTAAAATAATTATTTGAGCTGAAAAATGGTAAAGTCATGAACTAATTGGGCCTTTTTTTGCATGCATATACTTCATATTTCCTCTTGTATCACTCCTCGGTTCTGCCTGTAGTAGTCATAGACTTCCTGTGGAAGTTACAGAACTTCCTGTAGCACTATCCTTTTGCAGCAATCAATTGAGGTTCAAAGCTCCTCTGTGGCGTGCAAGATTTTTCCTCTCTCAAATTTTTCTTTGAATGGAAAAATAGGCAAAGAGAAGCATGCTCAAGTTCATTATATGTGATTTATATTTGGCTTGGAGCATTGTGATGATCTGTCCCTTGGACGATGTTTCCTCATTTGGACCATTGGTCCCACTCAAGGTTATCATTCTCTTCTGCCTCGTAATCAACATCCAGTCCTGGTGATTGTACTTTAACTTCTTTGAAAACTACACATTGCATGAGGACTCCACCAATCACTTTTTTTGACCTGGTTGAGGGTGGCCGAGTTAACTGGACACCTTAATCTTATTACAGTTTTCCCTCTTCGACATTCATTCATTTAGTCACTTATGCATTAAGGAGAGGATGAGAGTGTGCCATACCTGAGCCTTACCTCCTTATCGAGTTGTTTGAGGATGATGGATGATGGAGATAGACCATTGGAGTGTTATTAACTAATTTTGTATTACTCCTTGAGCTTTTGTTGTGTCTCTTCATTCTTTTTTAGGTGTTTACCTTAATTTGTTTTCTATGTTTGCGGGTATGTTACTGAGTCTTCAAGCGCATGTCTACTAGTGGAGGGTTCTTATTTGAGTGCCATTACTAGCTTAAAAATGATCTCATAAGTCTCCTTTGTCTCCATGAATTATTATAACAACTTCAGGACTTTTCTGGTGCTTACATAGGGCCCACTAAAGGAAGTTTCTTCTTCCTATAGAAGCTTCTTTCATTTCTTGTTTTTTAATTATAGCTTTGCATTGGTGATGAGGGAGAGTGTGAAGAGTTATTAGGGTTGTCGTAGGATGATGATAGGATGATGGAGAAGTGGTGTTTCATTGGAAAATGGAGTGAATGAAATATGTTTTTTTTAGAATAATTTTTTTTACACAAGTGACAAAGTATAAGATTTGACTGAAAAATCTATGTGTTCGAGATGGAGGAGTTATGAGAGGGTGGTAGGAAATGGTGGAAAGACACTCAATGAATTTTTATATCACAGGGACATTGGTGGTCGCTCTTTATCCTCGATAAACCCTCTTGTATCTCACTCTAACTTCCTGTAGCACCTGAAGAACTTCCCGTAGTAGCACAAAAAATTCCTATAGCACCTCAGAGAGGGTGAAAATTTCTGATTTTTAGGCTCATATGATGGTGTAGAGGGATGAAGAGGTTAGTTGTGGTACTGGAGAGAGAGTGGATGGATGGAGAGGTGAAGAGAAGTGGGAGAATTCCCTTGATTTATGAGCATTACATGCCAATATTCTTAACCCTACAAGATGGAAAAAGAGGTTAGTAGTCATGGTGTCATCTCACCTTCTTGTCCTTGTTATTTTTTTTTCTTTTCTTTTTCTTTTTTTCAAAACACCAACAGGTTACCTCAAAATATTTTCATCAACCTTCCCTGGGAACTTCAAATAGTCTTTCACTTAGGGATCTATTTATTTTTCTTTTCTTTTTTTTTGGCTCTAGCACTACCTCAGAGAGATTTTCAATCCTAGAGTTGGCCTTGGATGCCTAATGGAGGTTTTTACCCGTACCTATTTATTTCTATTATTGTTATTATTATTATTATTATTATTATTAATATTATTATGTTCTCTAGGAGGATTATGGACTGGAAGCTATGAGGCTGCCAATTCCATTCACTTCCCTGTTGATCGTATTGATGAACTCTTCCCTAGACATGGGATTCTTATATACTTTAAGCCTATAACCATTGAAAAGTAGAGGGACCCCCTCCTCATCAATGGTTTTGATATGAAAAACCACATTTTCATGGAATTTCTCTATCAAATATCAGCCTTACCATATTACCATCATATTCCCTTTAAATTCCTTGAACCTAGAGTCATATAGAAAATCCCAATCTCCTTCCCGGAATATTTTCTCCTTTATGTGCCTATGATGCCAAACCTCACATCTATAATTGTATGACTTCAGTGCAGAGGAGGGACTGCATTCTGAATTCATATAAGGAATTTACTTGAATCAATATTTCTTTTTGCACCCTTCTAATATCTAAATCCAATTGAGATGCCATTCTAAAAGTGTTATATTCAAATTCAATAGAAATAAAATATTTCTTCCCATAAACTAGATCATATCGAGAGAACCTAGTAGTTGTCTTCTAGGTTGTATTATAGCCCCAATTTTCCTCCACTAATTTTTTTACCCAATCTTTCTTATTTTTTGGTCACTACCTTGGTGTGGTCAATTTCTAATTCTCTATTGATAACCTCCACTTGCCCATTTTCATTAGGGTGACAGGTAGTACAATTTATGTGCTTGATGTTATGATGCCTTAGGATATTCTCAATCAAGTGTGAGGTGAAATGAGCTCTTTGATCAATGACTATCTCCCTTGGATACCCAAATTTGTAGAACACATTTTGTCTTAAGAATTTAGCCACTTTTTCTTTTTTTGTTGTCTTCACAACCTTTTTCTCAGTGCACTTTTTCAAATAATTAGTGCATACTATGATGTATTTATTTTTCCCAGATGGTGGAAAAATTTTCCCAATGAAATACATGCCCCACTTGTCAAATTTCTCTAAGGCCACTTGAGGTTGTAGAGACATTTCAACCTTGGGTGTAGGTCTTCCCATCCTTGGAAAATGGTGACACATGTTGGTATACCTTATAGCATCATGATGGAGACTAGGCCAATAGTAGCCCACTTGCAAGGCCTTTAAATTTTTCCTCCTAGTAGAAAAATTACCCCCACTGGGCCTATCATGTCATGCAGAGAGGATTCATAGAATTTCTCCTCCCTGACACAATATCTCCTTAGAATCTAATTTGGTCCTAGTTTGAAAATATTGCCACCAATCCAACTGAAAAGGGCACTCGTTCTAATAATTTTTCTCTTGTCCCTAGATGACATATTTGGAGGAAATATCCCAATAACTAGGTAGTTGGCTATGTTAGAAAACAAGGGAGAGAGTATTGAGATAAAAAAAATATGTGCTCATATGGAAGTTTTTCATCAATAATATCCTCATTATCTGTAGGAAAATTTAGTCTAGACAAAAAAATATGGAACTACATTTTACATTCCAGGCTTATCAATGATACTTAAATCAAACTATTGCAGCAATAATAACCACCTAATAATTCGAGCATTCACATAAGGTTTTTTTGATCAATTATTTAATTTTTTCATGGCGAGTATGCCCAAAATTTTGGTACCCATTAATATAATATTTGAAATTATTCATGGAATGGACAACAACTAAAATCTCTTTCTCAATGAGAATGTAGTTCAATTAAACCTTAGAGATATTTTTGTTGATGAAATAAATGGCATAGTGAAACTTCTCATCGACTTGTCTGAAAAAATCCCCCACATATTTATCTGATGCATCAACATGGATATGGAAAGGCAGAGCCTAATTGGGACCTCAAAGTATAGGAGCTATTGTGGATCATTTGCATATCCTTTTATTTTCAATTCATGAAAATATTAAAAAAAAAAAAAAAAAAAATTAGAGCATAGTCGAAAATATGTTAAAGTATTAAAATTATTATACTTTAGCATAAAAATATTTTTATTGATATATTGGAGTTAAAAGTTTAAAAATTTTTAACTTTATGAACGTGGGTTCCTCATTTATGATTAAAGATAGATTAATTTGTTGGGTGGAAAGCGTTGATGGTTTTAATTCTTATCAAAAGGCCCAACCCACAGGCACAACCAGTGCATGAGATAATAAGGTGAGTACCTCCGTAGTTGACTGGGTTGACTTCGAGGACAACCAAGATGAACATTGGATATTGAGTGCGGAGGCACCGGCCAAAATTTTCCTTCGTACCTAGAGACCCCTCGCAGTGACGTAGGGCACTCACTTGTTCACAACTGTCTTCCACGTCGAATAAAATCAACAGCTCATTTGTACGCCATCTCAGTATTAAAATTTAAGGCTGCTCCACCTATTTTTTTAAAAATCGCATTGTTTTTCAAATCATTTGTGATTAGTTTATGCTGCATCCTGTTTTAGTTTTCTGTCACCCTAGTAAAATTGACCGCCCTGTAAGTTGTTCTTCGCGATAATTTTATTCATGGCTAGGCATTTGTCCTTGTCAGGTTTTGCTAGTCATATCCCTCTCATGGACACTGAGGGGGATATTAGAGATACCTTTTGTTCTATAATTAATCTTCCATTTTATCATTAAGTGATCCTAAATGACAAAGCCTCCCCTGATTATACTGCCATGGTCAAGTCTAGAGTTCTTTCTGCATGTATCCCAAAGAATCACCTTTTTCCTGAATTTATCTATTGGTTGGTGTCAGTCATGTACCGTGGGAAATGTTTTGTTATAAATTGTCAGGGAGAGAATGTTTTGCAAGTGTCTACCCAGCTAATCCACCAAGCCATGTGCTATTATGAGTCAGAGTCATCTGTTCAGTTCTCCAATGATTCTCTCGTAACCTATTATGATAATCTTATAGGTGAAGAGTTTAATTAGTTCATATAATTTTTGAAGCCAAACATGAAGAAATTTAAGCCAAACAACAAGGAGTTTGCTATGGATATTTTTGATGCAAAAATTAGACCAGTAGTAAGCAGTATTGCAAAAATTTTGGCAAAATATGATGACAGTACAGTGGATAAATCAGTCTTGGGATGTTTTCCATGATAACGAAGCCAGGAATAGTGCTGGATATTCCATGATATTGGCAATAAGTAGTTAATTCACAGCTAATGAGCCTTTCATTAACAGGTTATTTTAAATTTCCTTCATTAATTGTCTACCTGTTCTTATATCAAAATGTGCAATAATTCATGCATCTAGGTCTGAGTATTATGCATATAAATAAGAAAAGGAAATCAATAGTGTTCTCGACTAATGTAGTAAGAAGAGAGAAAAATGAAGCTAGATTGTTTGATTTTTCCATATATTTCATGTTAGTTGCATATAAAATCTTGAATGGAGTTCCTCCTCCCTGTTTAAAACCTAAAGCTCAGGAATATTTTCATTTAGGAGTAAATTGAAAATTTTGAGATTGGTTTGTTTTTTAGGATTACTCTGAGATTAAGCTATATGGAGCAAGTGTTGAGCCTTATAGACTTCCAATGTTTGTGCCTATGAGGCTATTTTCCTTGGAATTTATTCAAAAAAGCTTAAATGTTGATTAGGTTCACTTTGTTCCCATGAAAAAGGGGCACATCTACGAACTACCCATGACTGTAGGCCCTTTCATAGTCAATATGAGATAGGCATTTGAGGAGGTTACTAAAATGTTAGATGATATGCATATGTTGTTAGGGGAAAGTTGGGCTTATGACCCTCATAGTGTAATTTCAAATATAAGAATTGAGAATGGGTATTCATCTTTCATTCATAAAAGTAGGCCAGATTTGGAGAAGATAACAAGTAAAGGTGTGATGAGTTCAGTAGGTTCAAACATTCAGACTCCTATCATATCAGAGAAATTAAACAAAAGAATCAAAGAAACAGTGATTGATTTAGATGATGAGGAGTAGGGAGCTTACAAGAGGACAAATTTTATTAAAGAATCAACATCTAACCCACCTAGTTTTTCTGTACATTTGGGAGAAGAAAAAATTGTTCCTGCTTCACCCAAGAGTCATGAAATCTCTCATGAACAAGTACCTCTGATCAAACATATGTTTACACAAATTGAAGAAAGGAATCAGAAGATGAAGGCCAACATGGAGGCCTAATATGAATATCAAGTTTCTCCAGATCAAACAAGACTTTTGATTGTCATGGATCTTGAGAAATATCAATTCAGGATTGCCCTGTCACATCCTATGGTCATGTCAATAGGTTCTTCTAACAATTTCAATACTGTAAATGTGACTATAGATGTGAAGAATATTTCCCTGATGGATAAGATGAATTTATACATGCAAACTGGTCAGTTGATTATGAATGACCTGACGAAGACCAATGCAATGGAAATGATGGTAGACAATATGTTGGGAAAGGTACTTAAGCAATTAAAGTTAGAGAAATCTAACTCAAGAGATTTAATAGTTTAGAATGATGAGATAAAGAAAACCATTGTAAATATTGCAGTGGGCCCTAGTGACAAGACTGTTGTACAGAAATTTATGAAAAGTGCTGAGGAAAAAATATTTACATTGAGGGAAAAGCTAAAATTGCCTACAGGAGAACATTATATGGATGCAGAAGTTGTAGAGGTGGAGAAGGAAAAGGAAAAGGAAAATATTTTATAACATCTCATGCAGAAAGATGAAGAAATTTCCAAAATAAAGAAAACTGCAATATCACTGCAAAATCATATTGATAACCATAATTGAAATTTTGTTTTTCCTACAGGTAACCAAGATCCACAAGCACATATTGTTCAGTTTAATATTGAGTTGTAGATGGATGAAAAAGATCAGAGAAAGGCTCAATCAGATCTGTAGACTGCACCAAATATTGTTCAAGCCATAGGGAATGAAGATGGAAAGTACAAAATGAATATTCAGAATGCCAATATTGAGATTAAAAATATCAAAGAGAGACTTAAAGGAAACATTTCAATGATACAAGCCAAAGATATCATTTAGAATGATATCATTTTAGAAATGAAATCATTTTGGAGTTGTTTGATGATAGTTGCAAAGGAGAAAAGTCTTATCAAGGAATGTGAAGAACTAATCATGACAGATAAACAAAAGGCAATTAATAGAGCTATTTGGGCTAGAAGGTTCATTGAATTTATTAATGCTAAAAAATATCAGGAATTAGAAGAGAATGACATTAAATATAGGACCTTATATGCTACAGAGATGAATAAGATGATTTTCTATAGAAAATAAACTGATGGAAAGTAAAGAAGCAGTAAGTCAGTTTGATAAGTTATTTGTCAAATTAACAAGAATAGGTCTACCATCATGTTGGGGAGATGAAGGAAATATTTTTCCATGGGGTTCTTATGAGAATTTTCTAGTTATGACAAAAAGTAAAGTTGATAATAGGCATGAAAAAACTCAGGTGCTTAACGGGGAAACAATGGTCAACTTTCTACACAAATATTTTTAGCTACTGTGGTTGGTAAAAATATTTTCACAGAAGCACCATCCTATAGTCAAATTACTACATTCAGATTGGACTATCACGATCTAACACATTTTCCCAGGACAAAGGAAGAGATATGGAAAAAGTGCAGAGCTTGGACAATATACTTGCCAAAAGGGTTTTCAACATTAAAGAAAGACAAATCAGTTGACCAAGGAAATGCATCAGCATCATGAGCAATTCCTATAGATTAGGATATATATTTTTACATTATATTACTTTTTCAAAGATAATGTAATTGAAATAACACATTTTCAAGGCATGTAATATACAACCTCTGAAGTCCTAAGTAGTTTTTGTAGTTAGGATTGGTTACAATAGTTCCAAACTATTTTTTACTATATTTAATGTAATTTTCAAGGGGAAGAAAGGCTCCAAGTTTAGGACCTTCAGACTATTATTTTCTACTCAGATATTTCAAATTTAATGAATTATTAAGCAAGTTTTTGGCATCTGTTTATGTTGATATGTATCTAATTTTGCATTTTGCGTTTTCTTTCAATGAATAAGACAAAGTAATGAGGAATAGGTCTCTTTTTACCTATGTAAGCAAGAGTTAAAATCCTTAATTGGCACTCCTTTCTTTTAACTATTTCTTTAATAAATTATTTATAAGTTTGAGATGATATATTATGTGTGACAGGATATCAATTTTGGCTTCTTTCTTTCATTTTCTTCTGGTCATTTCATTCGACATTAGCAAATGGTAGCATTGTGAGACATTCATTGTGTTTGATATCTAAGGGTTTAATAGTAAATACTTGAAGGTGATTAAAACAAAGACATATATTTTTGTGATGTAATCATATAAATGTCTTAAGAACTGATTCCTTATCACATCTAAGGGATTATCTCTTAAGGTACAACAATAATTGGCACTGTTGTTGGGGAATTGTAGTCTTTTCCCTGGGTTTTATCTGTATTTACTTTGGTTGTTCAGAGAGGAGAAAATATTAAAAGTTGTGTTTCATTTTCTAATTATGGCTTATAAGAGGCCATATATGAGGTCTGATACCTCTTAGAAAAAGTTTCCTACCATTTCAAATCCAGAAAAGTTGGTTTCAAAAAAGAGCCAAAAATAAAAAACCCTTTTTACACCTGATGCCACACTGCCTGCACCTGACAGTAGTTCACATATTCTTTCATCGAAGGATATTTCCCAGAAACTCACTTTCTTGGAACAAGAATCCTTGTCTTCATCCATTCACTTCCAAGAACCAAGGTTAGAAGAGCAGTCTTTCGAATCTGTATCTTTCACATTTATAGGAAATCAGCCTAATATAGTTCTTAGTTCTTATGCTTTAGTTTATCAACCCCTTCCTTTATCAGTTGTTTCAACTCATTCATCCACACTTAAAATTGGCACACATATTCCTACTACTCAAGGAGTAGTCAATGAGGGCATAAACATGGTAGGCCCTACTTTCTTGATGAATAGATATTCATCATTAAATCTTCCACAACCAATGAATGCAATGCCCCAGGAGTATCTTAAGTTTCTTCCTAGATTTACTGGTGAAGATGAAATAACAGCAGAACAACACTTGCATTTGTTTTGCACCTTTGCTAAAAACTTCAATGTAGAAAATTTTGATGTTGTAATGAGACATTTTGTGCAGTCTCTAAATGGAGAGGCAAGAAAATGGTTCAAAGGATTACCAAATGGCTCAATCAATTATTGGGATGAATTAGAAATACATTTCATCCAAAGATGGGGTGAAAAGAGAGATCATGGTTATTCCTTGACAAAATTAAATGCTATAAAAAAAAATTAGATGAAATCATGAGTGATTTCATCAAAAGATTTAATAAATTGTACAATAGTTTGCCTGTGGAAATGAAACCTCCTCCTATTGGAGCAAGGGTTGTTTTTGCTGGGGCATTTGTATCAGATTTCATTTTTACATTGAGAGAAATAAGACCACCTACTCTTGAACAAATTTTAACTGATGCCTTAGAGATTGAGGCAAATATGACTACTATTGGAAAAGTACAAGAAAAACAGTCAGTTCAAGATAAAGGAAAAGCTAAAGAGGATTCGTCACAAGATCAAAGGATCGATTACATGACTAATGTCATTAAAAAATTTTCAAACAAATTAGCAAATATCGAAATGGATAGAAAGAAACCTGTACAACAAAACAGAGGGGTTTTTAATCCCCAATTCAGAAAGCAACCCCTGCAAATTATGCAGAGGGAAAGAAGAGATTAGGATCAAGTTCAAGCACCCTTATCTATATAAGTATCACCATCACAGTCTGTTGATGATGATCATAAAGAAGATGAAGATAAAATTTCTACTGTGTATATGGAATATGGTGAAATAGAAGAAGAATGTGAAAACGAATGTGCAGAAGAATGTAAAGAAGCTCATGTTTCATTTGATCAAGAAGAAATGGATGATTACTGTAAAAAAATTATTCGTTTTATGGAAGCATAATTTCATAAAAACTATAACTTGATATCAAAGATGAGGTTGAGAACTCAAGATAATGAAGAGAAATAATCAGAGTCAATACCTTCCCTAATGGCAACTCAACTATAGAAAAAATCAATAAAACAATCAGACAAGGGGAAGCGGCCCATGAATTTAGTAAAAGAAAAGGAGAAGTAGCAAGTTGAGGCTTCCCAAGTATAGTCTAATGATTCTAATATTTTGGAGAAGATTGTTACTATTCCTGAGCAACATGCAAATCCAAACAAAAGTCAAGAAGTACCTGAAAATTTGACAAAACAAAATCAAAATTTCAGTTTGTCGTAAGAGTTAGAAAAATTTAAAATACAAGTACCTCTTCTTGAGTTGGGTAAACACCTGGTTATAAGAAAGAAATTGCAGATTTTATTAATCTATCTCACTCTGATGAGGTGGGTGATATTGTTAATTTGTAAAAAGAGAAGCCAGTGGTTACTTTTGGGCCTCATGTTGAAGAGGTAGATTCTTTTGTTCCACCTTTTTATATATCAGTTCTATTGCATGATTTCATTTTACATAATTTTATGCTATATTCTGGTGCATCACATAATCTTATGCCACTGTCTGTGATGAATGAGATAAATTTACAAATCACTAAGCCATATAGAGACCTCTATTCCTTTGATTCAAAAAGAGTGAAGTGTGTAGGTCTTGTCAAAGACATGGTTGTTTCCTTAGCTCAAATCCCAACCAAGAATATTATGATAGATGTTGTAGTAGCAGATATTCTGGCTAGATTTGGTATGTTTTTGTCTAGATCCAGGGGAGAAAATCTTGGAGGTGTCTTGAAATTGGATTTCACATATGCCATAATTTTTGTTTTTAATGGGGAGGAAAGGAGTTTATACAGAGAAACCATATTTCTGAAAACTACCAAAAAGAAAGATGGAAGTAATTCTCCCATTTATGGCCAGGAGAAGGAGGATCTCTCTTATTTCATGCTGCATGAAGATGCATAATTTTTTGAATACTCAAAGGAACAACTCTCTTCAGAAAATGTACATAACGATATGCATTCAAATAAAATTTGGAAGTGTTATTTTGATGATGCATTTTCTAAAGAGGGCATCGGAGCTAGATTCATATTTATATCTCCTAAAGGTAACCTTTCACCTTTTTCCTTTAAACTGGAATTTGAATCTACTAATAATGTGGTTGTGTATGAAGCATTGATTTAAGCCCGCATACAGCCAAATAAATGGGGATTCAGTCTATTTTTTTTTTCATGAATTTGAATTAATAATAAGATAGATTAAGGATTGGTGTCAAACTAAGCATCCCAGATTGAGGTCCTATAGAAATGAGGAGTGGGATCTAGTTGAAAATTATATTGAAGCCTTTAATCTTTAGCCTATTCCAAGAGAAGAGAATAGAATGGAAGATTTATTGACAGTTGCAGCCAGTACATTTAAACCACCAATTAATCCAAGGTTGAGATATGAATTTGAGTTGAGACATAGACCTTCAATCCCTGATAATGTAAAGCATTGGGAGGTTTTTGAGGATGATGAGAAAATTAATCATTTTTTAACAATGATTGGAAATTTTGAAGATAGTCAAATTGATTTAGAAGTTGATGAAATTGATCAAAGTGATATATCTAAAAACCTGAAGCAGGCAATTGGTGATTAGAATATAATTCAAATGAAGGATAGTATTTTACCCAGAGGTTTGGTACCTCTTCAGAAATTGTTTGATGTTAATGATGTGGCAGCGAATCAGAAAAATGTATCTCTGGATGGAGAAATGGAGGACTGTAATTTAGGAAATCAACATGAGTCCAAAATGGTTGATTTTTTTTAAGGAGTTCCTAAGGAATATAAAGAAAGGTATGTAGATATTTTTAAACAAGTCATGGATGTGTTTGCATGGTCACATGAAGATTTAAAGACTTATGGTCTAGATATTATTCAACACACAATACCACTAAAAGATGGGGTTAAGCCACATAGATAGAAGCTCAAACAAATTAACCCACTTTTACTTGCTCCAATTGAGAAAGAAGTTAAGAAACTTTTGCAACCAAAAATCATAGTTCCACTTAGATATTCAAATTGGGTTTCCAATTTGGTACCAATCATGAAGAAAAATGGAGAGATAAGATTATGTGTGGATTTCAGAAATTTGAACAGAGCTTCCCTAAAGGATAATTATCCTTTTCCAAAGATGGATTTTGTTCTGCAGAAGGTGACTGGAGCTTACAGGTTGTCCATGGTTGATGGTTTTTCTGGATATAACCAAGTGGTTGTGGAGAAGGAAGATCAAAAGAAAAATGCTTTCACCACACCTTAGGGAATATTCATGTATGCCAAGATGCCATTTGGTGTCATGAATCCAAGAGCTACTTTCCAGGGGGAAATGGATATAGCTTTTGTAGGTGATAAATTTGTAGTCATATATTTGGATGATGTGACTATTTTTTCAGGGTCTGGTGATTAACATTTGGAGCACCTGTATAAGGCTTACTTGAAGTGAAAAAATTTGGGTTATCATTGAATCCTAAGAAATCCCTGTTTGCTCTAGAGGAAGGTAAGTTGTTGGGACATATAGTTTCAAACCAAAGTGTGAAAATTGATCTAGCAAGGGTTGAGGCTATACAAATAATTCCTTTACCTAGAACTAAGAAATATATTCAAAGATTCCAAGGGAAAATAAATTTTTTGAGAAGATTTGTTCCAAATTATGTTGAGATTGTCAAGAAAATAACATATATGTTGAAGAAAAATACTGAAGTAAAGTGGGACAAAGATTCAAGAGAATCCTTTGCTAGAATTAAAGGGGCTCTACAAGAAGCTCCATTTTTTATTAGTCCAGATTATTTGAAACATTTTCAATTTTTTTGATTCGTGTCACCTTCCACTAATGCTGCTTTGTTGTTACAGAAGAAAAAAGAAGGAAAGGAGTAGCCAGTGGCATTTTCCAGTAAAGTCCTCAGAGATGCAGACATCAAATATAAAATCCTGGAAAAGTAGGTGTACGCCTTAGTAAAGTCATTGAAAGATTTTAGGACATATGTACTTCATTCTCAAATAGTAGCATATGTACCTAATTCTGCTGTAAAAGATGTGCTGATTCAGAGTGATGTAGAGGGAAAAAGAAGAAAATGGATTGCAAAAATCCAAGAATATGATTTGGACATTAAACCTACTAAGTTAGTCAAATGACATGGATTAGCTAAGTTGTTAACAGAATCTAATTTCCAAACTATGGGAATTAATTTGCCTGCACCATTAGATGAAGTGATTGAGGAGATCAATCATATTACAACTAAGTCAGTAATCAAATACAAAATTCTCTTCTCAGATTGGTATAAATATATTATTCATTATTTGTATTTTTTCTCTTGCCCTCCCTCAATCAATAGATCAAAATACAGAGCCCTAAAACTCAAATATCAACCTTATTTTATAATTGACGCTAAATTATATTGGAAAGACCCTACTGTTGTCTTGTTGTTGTGTTTGACAGAAGGAGAATCAATAGAAGTGATCAAGGAGTATCATGAATGTTTGTGTGGAGGACATTATAGTTGGAAAGTAACCGCTCATAAGATTCTTAAATCAGGTTTCTACTGGCCTTCTTTATTTGCTGATGTATACAGAGTTTTTTTTTTCTTTGAATAAGACTAATTCTATTAAGAAAAGACATATGGTACAATAAAATCTTGTAGAGAAGTGAAGCTAAAGAGAAAGGGAGCCGTAAATGATAGTATCAACCTCGGTCCCATAGAGCATCCATGGCATAAGCAAAAAGATAACAAGGAGAACAGAAAAAAATGAACTAGTCAAAGGAGTTTACCCAACATGGGCAGAGTCTCCCAATTGACATTTTTTCCTTTTCTTCTTATTAACTTTGACCCAACCATTTTGATCTGGCTGGACAAGAACCACTTGCAAACTATTCTGTGCTAAAGGAGGAGTCTCCTTGTCTGAATTGGAAGAAGAAGAATCATGAGAGTGCTTCTTAGAGATCAAAGGTGCAGAAGGATCATCAGGGTAGGCTGAGGGTGAGTCCTTCAGATGCTCTAAATTATCCTCTTCCACTTCAATATCCTCCTCATCAAAGCTAAAGGACTCTATGTCATCCATAGGGGGTCTATCACAAGGTTTCCAGCTCTTAGATTTGGATTTACGATAGATGTTCTCCTTTTTGTCGAGGAATGTTTCACATGTATTCTAGAGATACCCCATCTGATGGCAATGGTGACACTTGAAGGCTGTGTTCTCATAGTCCAAGGTTCGCCTCCAATGGAAGTCCTCAATTTCAAGGATGATCTGATCTGGCAACCCTTTGCTAATGTCTATTTCCGTGCATATTCTACCAAAGGTATATATTCCTTTCTCCCCCCTTGAGGTATCCGTTGCCAGCAAGTGGCCTAAGGTGTCCTCGATTCCTTGAAAGACATCGAAATTCCATACATGCGCAGGGAGATTTCAAAGCCTAACCCAAATAGGAATCTTGGTGATGACAACGGTAGAGGGGTCAAATTCTGGGAATAGTCCAGCTGATCCCCAAAACCAAGGGTCTCCTGTTAAGGCTTTCTAGTAATCTTCACTGAAGGTAAAGGCTACAATAAATAAGCCTTTCAAGCATAATAAGACCTTGGTGTTGTTCGACCAGTTGAAGTGGATCCACTGGTATAGATCAGCAGTACGGGGCCATAGTCCATTAAATCTCCATATGATTGTTGTTTTTGCAAACATCTGGTATTGAACATCTAGAGATGGATGAGTGATTTCAATGGCGGGGGTTTCCTCCTTTTTGTCCACCAAGAAAGGTTCGGGAGCCTTAGCTGGTTGGGCAGTCTTCTTGGCAGGATGTGCATGAACCGCATCTTTATAGGAAAAACCTTTGGAGGCAGAGGATTTCCCAATGGCACCTCCCCTTAGCCAAAGTGATAGGAACACTATGGCATTTCTTTCAATATTGTAAAAGGAAAGAGGCAGATTATTATCAAGTTGCTTACCTGCAAAGAGGAGCCGCAAAATGGAGGAAGGGATCCCGAGCCTCTGTTCGAGGATATTTGAGATATGGCGTACTGTAAAAGAGGGTTTGACCCCAAGGAGCAGGGTTTTTCTCGTTAGAAGAATTATTTGAATCTGAAAAGTTGTTTGCTAGAGATGAGAAGGATCTTGGCTGCCAGAGTTAAAATCAAAGTTGAGTAGGTGAATTCGCAAGGCTTCAGAGCTAGCTCTAGATCCCGGAAATACTGCTTCTGCATGTGGAAGCACAATGCGGAGGTAGCAAAGGGAAGGAATCTGTGGGAAAAGGTGCAGATATCAACGAGCTGACGACCAAATAAAGTGAAGGCCAGACAACACCATCGAGCCACCGGGTAGTTAGACAGCCATAGAGCTTTGGTGGCCATGACTATCGCAAGATGTAAAGCACAACATATTGCGTTAAGCTCTGTTTCTTGAAAAAATAATACAATGGGGCTTGAGAAACTGTCAAGAAATAGATCTCGAGTATGAAGACGATGCTACCGCTGGAACAATGGAGCAAAGGTTCCGAAGCCGTCAGAGTTGGACAAGAGCAGTTGTGGAGAAGCGTCAGCCTAAAGACTCTACATATAAACCCTAGGAACCATTGCACTGATAAAACCCTGATTCTCTGATATCTGATGTATACATAGTTGTTATAAGTTGTTAGAAATGCCAATTATTTGCAGAAAAGAAAAGGTTATCTCCTTTACCTCTTATTCCTATTTTTATTGAAGAACCCTTTAGACAATGGGGATTAGATTTTATTGGGGAAATTAATCCACCATCAAGTGGGAAGTTTAAGTGTATTCTGACTGCCACTGATTATTTTAAAAAATGGGTAGAGGAAATTCCTACCAGGAAAGTAAATGATTTGGTAGTAATGAATTTTTTAGAAGAGAATATTTTCAGCAGGTTCAGGTGTCCAGTGAAAATCATCACAAACAATTCTCAAGTATTCAACTCAGTAAGATTTATAGATTTCCGTCAAACTTATAATGTGATATTATCTCATTCCACAGCATACAATCCACAAGGGAATGGTTTAGAAGAGTCATCAAACAAGATATTGGTCAAGATCCTAAAGAAAACAGTTAATGAGAACCAGAAAAATTGGGATTCAAAACTGATATTTTCTCTCTGGGTAGTAAGAATGACTACTAGAAGATCCATTGGTAATTACCCTTATGAGTTAGTATATGGTACTCAAGCTTTGTTTCCCACTCAGTTAGCAAAACCAGTAATTTCCTTTCTTCAAGAAGCACAAGAAGTGTAGAAATTTGAATAATAGCTTAATTATTCACCAAGATTATCTTGATTACACACTATTTAATCTTCATGCATAATACATAAACTCTTCTACAATTGATCATCAACATGCGGAAATTAGAAGCAGTCGCATGCGCACATTAAAACATAATCAAACCTACATATCAACACAGTATGTAATGGGGAAAGAAATAGCTAAAAACTCCCAACTATCTGTATATTATAATGATAGAGAACATCTAACAATACATAGCACAAATCTCTCACAGCTCTCAGCACTATCTCAATGCTACACACAAAACTAGCATGGAAGAGGAACAAGTCACAGGTTCAAATCTCCTTCAGAAATCTGCCTGCCTCTACTTCGCAATCCAAGTTGATTAATGATGAGATCCAAGTTTTAATCCCACTAGCTCCAACTGTGCAATCATCATTGGTAATATCCATCAATGTGTGTGCAAATATCATGCACAGCCAATAGTCACAACTGATAGTAGACTCACCCTTTCACCCACCTCTAACACTGGTCTCCACTAAACTGTCCATGCATTGCAGTTAACTGATGTGTTCTTTAGTTGATTTATGAGTTAATAATTAGTGAATTAATTAATAATTATTTCACACCACTCATCAATAGTGTATTTATCAGTTAGACTAAATACAACTAGTTCAACTAAGTTAAACTGAACACAACTCCACCAACTGTCTCATCAACTCCACCAAACTCTGCCACATGAGTTCTAACTGAAGTCAACCATACAATATCTCAACTAACCCTTAGGAAAAGCATATTTCCTTCTGTCATTTGCATGTGACACATCCAAGAATCAAACTGAAGTGCTCCAAGAGGATAAGATAATGTTTATAGTCTAAATATTATTAAGGGTTAATAATATTTGACTGTTCTATTTTTAGCCCGGCAGTCTAAAAATAGAAACTGCCCAATGTCTAAAAATAGAGGTCCATATATTTTTACCAACTCGACCAATCATCCATAAATAGCATCTCGCAACTCATAGACCATGATCCATGTCTAAAAATATACATAGTCTAAAAATAGACTTTGTGCCAAAAATAGCCCGCGAGCCCACTTAGTGAAGGCGACTTCATTTCACTAAGCTCCATCATCTTGTTGCATTTTCAAGACTCCCTATCAACCAGATATGGATTATATGCAACCCCTATCCTGCCTCTGTGGTATTCAAATTTTCTCCTGTTGAGCGCCTTCGTCAAGATATCGACATCCTGATCATCCGTGGGAATATATGAAAGTAACATGATTCTCCGCTGCACACAATCTCTGATATGATGGTACCTGATGTCGATGTGTTTGGATCTATCATGAAATACTGGATTAGACGAGTGTTTAATGCAACTCTGGTTATCACAGTAAATCACAGTCGGCTCCAAGTGTGACCCGAACAATCCAACTGGGATCTTCCTCATCCATATGTCCTCGTATGTAGCCAATCTTGTTGCCATATACTCAGCCTCTGCTGAACTGAGTGCCACGGATCTCGACTTCCTGCTGTACCAATAAACTGCTGTCGACCCGATACTAAAGATTCCTCCTGATGTGTTCTTTCTGTCCGTTGGGCTCCCTGCCCAATCTGCATCTGTGAAGCCACAAAGCTTCACCTCATCCTCCTGTCTATACCACAAGCCATATCCCGATGTGCCTCTAAGATAATGCCATACATGCTTGCCTGCCTTCTAGAAGAGCTTGGTAGGCTTAACCATAGCTTGCGAAAGCTAGTTAATAGCATAGCATATATTGGGTCGTGTATTGACCAAATACATAAGTGACCCCACCAACTGTCGATAAACAGTGGCATCCACTACCTCCGCTGAAGTAGCATCCTCCTTCCTCCAACCTCTAGGAAGAGGAGTATCAAGAGGCTTGCAGCCATGCATGTTGAACTTCTCCAGTATCTCCCGGGCATACTTACACTGAGAAACAAACAGTCCACCATTGCGCTGCCAAATTTCCAATCCCAGGAAATAATGAAGGAGGCCCAAGTCCTTCATCTCAAGCTCTCTAGCAAGATCCTCCTTGCATGAAAGTATCAATAGCTCATCACCCGTCAAAATCAGATCATCTACATACAGTACAATGATTAGCAACTTCCCCTCCACCACAATCTGGTATAGGTTAGGATCTGCCTCACTCTTGGAGAATCCAAGTCCAATGAAATAACTGTTTATCCGTGTGTAGCAAGCACGAGGTGTTTGTTTCAACCCATACAGTGCTCTCTTGAGTCTGCACACATGCGACTCACTACTGAAGATCTCGAAACCTTCGGGTTGCTCTATGTACACCTCCTCCTCAATGACTCCATTGAGGAATGCAATCTTCACATCCATCTGATGGATGTGCCACCCCATCTATGATGAGAGAGCTAGGATCGTCTGTATGGAAGAGTACCTTGCGACAGGTGCAAAGGTCTCCTCATAATCGATCCCCTCGATCTGCGAGAAGCCTTGGGCAAAAAATCTTTCCTTGTACTTCTCCACACTCTCGTCAGCCACCTGCTTCACTTTGTAGATCCATCTCAAACCCACCACTGATTTCTCCTCTAGTCACGGGACAATCTCCCATGCACTGTTTCTGACAATCGAATCATACTCTTCCACCATGGCATCTACCCATGCAGGGTCCTCCACAGCTTCCTCGAAAGAGGATGGCTTTGTCACGACACATTTGCTCATAAGAGCCATGTATCCAGTGTACTGGTCCGGTGACTGTCTCTGTCTACGCTGTGCTATAGGTGGTCCTACAAACTTCTCTGCATCTTGAGCCAGTCGCTCAGCTTCTGTAGTGGGCTTGTGCCCTCTGATGGTTGGCGGTACATGAGTGGTATCTTCCACTCCATGAACTTCCTCTTGTGGTTGATCCACATCCGGAAGCTCATCCTTAGGAACTAATAGCTCCTCATCTGCATGCAAGTGTGGCTCCCTCTCAAGCGAACACTTCATGTCTTTGTCCTCCTGAAATTTGATATCTCGTCGCACAACAGTCTTGCGACTATCTGGAAAATACACACGATAGTTGTGGGGCGTATCAGTGTACCCCAAAAATATTCCAACCTCTGCAGTTTGATCCAGCTTCTTCCTGGCATCCTTCATCACATGCATGTAGACAGGTGAACCAAAAATCCTCAAATGGGAAATGTCAGGTCTCTTACTAGAAAATGCCTCCTCCGCTGTACTCATGCCAAGTATCTTGTGAGGACAACGGTTCTGCACATATACTGTAGTATTGCATGCCTCCGCCTATAAGTGAAGGGGTAGGCCCTGGTGATGCAACATCGCCCATGCAGCACCCATGATCGTTCTGCTCTTCCGCTCAGCAACCTCGTTCTGCTGTGGGTTATGAGGTGTTATGAGCTCTCTCTGAATTCCTTCTGCGCTGCAAAATTCCTTGAATTCAGCAGAGATGAATTCACCACCATTGTCGCTCCTAAGAGCCTTCACATGCTTCCCCGATTCCTTCTCAACCAGCGCCTTGAACTCACAGAACTTTGAGCATGTCTCGCTCTTCTTCTGCATGAAGAAGATCCAGCACTTCCAAGAAAAATCATCAACAAATATCACATAGTACTTGTGCTTTGCTGTCGAAGCTACTGAGAATGGTCAACACACTTTTGTGTGAATTATCTCAAGGATCGTCGTGGCGCGACTATCCTTCTTGTGAAAGGTGGCTTTCACAAATTTTCCCAAGGTACACCCCTTGAACTGATCTGACTGCGCAAGAGTGCCCTTAGGAAGCCTAGTAGAAATCTGTTGCAGTATCTTCAAAGCTCCATGGTGAAGGTGGCCCAATCTCCAGTGCCACAGCTCGCCATCATCCCGGCTCACCACTCCTTCTACCTTACATGCCATTGCTGTGTAGCCATCTACTTGCAACTGATAAAGTTTCTTGATTCGAACCCCTATCTTCTAGGTTTCTCCAGTTGTCTTACTGCGCAAGAAAGCCTTTCCCTCGCTAAAGACAACATCATACCCCTTGTCTTCTAACATCGCCACTGAGATAAGATTCTTCTTCAATCCTAGAACATGCATCACTTCCTTCAATACGAAGGGTTTACCAGACTCCCTCTCAAAGGAAATGGTACCGATACCAGTCGCACTGTATCTACCATCATCGCCCATCTCGATGTGCACTCAAAGATCTTTCTCATCCAGATCTGAAAACAGATCTCGATATCCAGTCATGTGAAAAGACGTACCACTATCCAAGAACCATACTGATCCCATCACACTTGAGACCAAGCATGTGATCAGTGAAAAATCTAGCTCAAACTATGAGGCTAAGGCCTCTCCCACTGCAGATCTAGTAGCATGCTTATTTTTCTTCTTCTGCGGCCAATTTGTGGCATAATGTCCGTGTTGGTGACAGTGAAAGCACTTCGCCTTGGACATGTCTTGCTTCTTGCCTTTTGCACTGGAATGAGAAGCTTTCCTGCTCTTCCCCTTCTTTTCTTTGGAAGCCAAAGCACAATTTTCTTCATCATATGCCTTTGATGAAGGTCCATCCCTGGTAGTCTGCCCTATCTCCTCTTGCATGGGATCTGACCAAAGTCGCTCCCATCCTAGCAATTTCTCCCTACCATTGACAGAGTCTTGATAGGAATGCAAAATCTTCGGAAGACCAAGGAGAGCTAGGTCCAGCAAGTCCTCCTCATCGATAGTCACCCCCACACTTCCCACCTCATCCCTGCATTGGGTGAACTTCGTGAGGTACTTGGCGATACTGTCGCCTTTCTCCATCTTAATGTTTCTGAGTTTATCCTTGAGCGCCAACTTCCTCTTGTCGCTCTTGCTTTGGAGTAGATCTATCAACGCTTTCCACATCAAGTATGGAGAAGCTTTTCCATGCAGGTTGGATACAATGTGATCCTTCACACCCTCCAACAGAATCCTTCGACATTTCGCCATCTTCTTTTGCCAAGCTTCAAATTGACCAGCATCAGTAGGCTTTGGGATCTCAGCATCTATGAACTCCTTTAGCCCGTTATCATCTAATACCACCTCCATCTGGTCCTTCCATGAAACATAATTCGAACTGCCCTCAAGGGCATATTCTAGTCACAATCCGTTGAAAGACATTTCAACTCTGGCACCAAGAAAACTGCTGCAAATTCGAATTCCAAATTCTGCTGCAAATTCAAATTCCACCAACTCAAAACTCAACAGCTTCTGATCTGTGAGAACAAGGTATTTCTAGCATAGATATTGACTATAGGGGCATTTACTGGATATATCACCTTTCAGAGAAATGATGGACCTGCACACTGCCCGCTATTACCCCACCGAAATAATAATCAGAATACCGAATAGATCCGATGATAAATTCTCACTCTAATACCATGTAGAAATTTGAATAATAGATGAATTATTCGCTGAGATTATCCTGATTACACACTATTTAATCTTCATGCATAATACATAACCTCTTCTACAATTGATCATCAATATGCAAAAATATAAGCAATCACATGCGCACATTAAAACATAATCAAGAACACATATAACATAGTATGTAATGGGGAAAGAATACAGCTGAAAACCCCCAAATATCTGTATATTATAATGATAGAGAACATGTAACAATACATAGCACAAAGCTCCTCACAGCTCTCAGCACTATATCACATGCTACACACAAACTAGTATAGAAAGTGAACAAGTCACAGGTTCAAATCTCCTCCACAAGTCTACCTGCCTCTACTGCGCAATCCAAGATGAGAATGAATGAGATCCAAGTTTGAATCCCACTAGCTTCAACTGTGCAATCCTCATTGGCAATCTCCATCAATGTTTGTGCAAATCTCATGCACAATCATGGTCACAACTGATAGTCACACTCACCCTTTCACCCACCTCTAACATTGGTCTCCACTGAACTTTCCATGCATTGCAGTTAACTGATGTGTTCTTTAGTTAATTTATGAGTTAATAATTAGTGAATTAATTAATAATTAATTCACACCACTCATCACTAATGTATTTGTCAGTTAGACTAAATACAACTAGTTCAACTAAGTTAAACAGAACACAACTCCACCAACTGTCTCATCAACTCCACCAAACTCTGCCACTTGAGTTCTAATCAAGTCAACCATGAAATAGCTCAACTCAATCCTCAGAAAGTGCATTCCCTTCGTACGGTCCCTGTGCCACATCCAAGCATCAAACTGAAGTGCTCCAAGAGGATAAGATAATGTTTATAGTCTAAATATTATTAAGGGTTAATAATATTTGACTGTTCTATTTTTAGCCCGGCAGTCTAAAAATAGAAACCACCTAATTTCTAAAAATATAGGTCCATATATTTTTACCAACTCGACCAATCATCCATAAATAACATCCTGCAACTCATAGACCATGATCCATATGTCTAAAAATAGACATAGTCTAAAAATAGACTTTGCGCCAAAAATATCCTGCGAGCCCACTTAGTGAAGGTCACTTCATTTCACTAAGCTCCATCATCTTGTTGCATTTTCAACAAGAAGAACCTAATGCATTGTTA
>JAXQQM020085294.1:0-27274 GCA_034641835.2 Pinus albicaulis
ATCCAATGGGAAACTCAGAAAAATAAAAAGTCCTTGGAACAGGAGGTCTCATCACGAGCCGGCCTGCCCACCTTTCACTCCTTCCCGGTGAATGGCACTGTGATTCATCTGGTTCCCAAGCCAGCACAATGGCCTCCATCATGACATCACAAAGCACTTTCCTATGCATGTATAAAGGATTATGGTTCCAAGGGTGAAAAAGCAACTTTGTCAAGGTTATAGACACCTGTGGGCAACAGAGCTCTGCTGATGGTATTGGAGTCATATTTTTCACAAATCAATAGCAATTATAAACCCTTTTCTTATATCTTTATCTTAATTTCAAATGAGATTATGCTCCTAAACCCCTTTGTTGAATCTCTTATACATGAAATATTGTTTATAAATCAGTCATAATGGTTTAAGTGGATAATGACCGCATAAGCACTTTTATTTATGTTAGCTGTCATTTTCCCTATTTGCGAATCATTACATAGCATTTTCATATCTATTCACGATTTCATAATATGTCTCGATTTCAGTAATTCGATAAAAATTTTATCATGTCATGAATATGTACGACTGCTGTCCAGTACGCTACTCCTCCATTTGCCGGTCGAGGGCGACCTATCATCTTTTAGGGGGGCGCAGGTGACTTTCAAAATACGCCTGCATATGGGTCAATTCCCTATTTTCATCAGATCCCGGAAATAGCAAGTTTAACAATGTTTTCTGATATGCACGGGGCACTGTTCCATTGCCATTTCTGTGTATTATTGTGAAACATTAATAGTGTGCAGGGCTTAGACAAAATGGGAGGGCGAGAAGTACGTAGTGAACCTCAAGTACTAACAGTTTCCGACGCTGCACGAGAAATTTTGGAGAGAGCAGGGTGGATTACCTACCTTACACGACTGCAGCAAAACCATGAAACTATGGCCATCGAATTTTTGCAGAACTTGCAAGAGGACCATTCCATAGTAAGAGGAAGGCAAATAACAGTGAAAGATTTAGTAATTACTGAGGTGTTCGGTCTGCCATCAGTTGGACCCGTATGGACCCATAAAAAATTGAGACTTCAAGAGGCCATGAACATCTTTCGGGATGAAGGACAAACCCTAACCGTCAAAGGAAAAGGGGTCCAGCCGGCAACTCTGGGGGAACCATGGGCAGAACTGGCTAGAGTAGTGCAAAGCTACATTACATGCGACGGAAGAAAGGATGTGGTAAGACCACGCCACCTCAAATTATTAGCAGTACTAAAACAGAAATGTGTTGTGAATTTGCCTACATATTTAAATTTTTTACTGCATGACGCTGCTTGGAGCATAAGGAAATCCAGTCACACAAGGATGGTAGTAAGCCACCATTGTTTAATTCGATTAATAGTTAGTTACAGTCTTGCTCAGCAGCAGACTAGTTGGGAAGAATTGTTATTTTCAATAGACGAGGGAACAGCTACCTGCCCTTAAACGAAAAAGAATCACGAGCACAACAAACAGACCTCTAAAACGCAGACAGTCCTCCAGATTAAGAAGAAGCAGGGGAATGTTGGGAAACCTCCAGAGTAGCAGTAGCCAACCCCTAGAATTACCTAGTTCTGAAGATGAGAAACCCTCGCAACTGGAAGGATGAGAAAATCAGGAAGAGGAAGAAACTAACCGAACCAGTGAAGAAGAAAGAGAGGAAGCGAAACCTCCCATAACCTCCAGCGCAAGTCCACCACAGAGTCCATTGCAGGAGGATGAATTGGCCCAAATTTTGGCCAATATGTGTGAGTATATGCAACCCCAGAGTCCGCTCAACCTCAATATTGAGGCAAAGCAATCACAGGAACATTCTGTCCACAGCAAGGATACATCCGAGGAAATGCATAATGATGAGGCAAAAGCAGAAGCCCCTCAGGAAATAGCAGATCAAACTAGGGTTTCCTCCCCTGAGGAATCTAGTTAGGATAACGCGAACACTGAAGAAGAGTTCCAAACAGAGAATGTGGAAACAAGCCAGGACAAGGGCACAGTCCCTGAAGAACAAAACCCCGCTGAGCAGCCAAGTCCAGAAAAGGAAACAGTTGTTCCTCCCAAGAAAAAAAAGAACAAGACAAATGAAATTAAGTGGCTGTGGAAGGAACAGCAAAAGCTGCTAAAATTAGTAAAACAACTCAGACAAAAGATAAGGGTTCTGAAAAAGGGGAAAATCTCTAAAAGAACCCCGAAAACGGGGGATGCAACCATCCAAATGGAACCCCATAATACAAGGGCCATGGAGACTCAAACTGAGCCCATATTCATTCAAGATAGCAAGGAACAGCAGGCAGTTGTTACAGACGCAGTTGCCTAAACCGAAAATGTACAAGTCTGTAATAAAGATGTTCAGACCGAGGTACTGTCCTCTAGCAGTATGGCCAACCAGACATTTTGCAATAAAGAGACACAAATTGTAGGAACTCGATATTGTAATAAGAAAACCCAGGTAGATCTTCAACCCAAAAATGTTTTGATAAACGACCCTGGTATAGCAAAACTCCGAGAGGATCTGGCACAGGCTCAGCGGGCTACAGAAAACCTCGAAGAAGAGATTGTTCCTAGGAAGAAATACCAAGAGTTATAGCAGCAATTAAGGGACATCAATGCATTAGAGACAGAAGCCTTCGATAAATGTCGAAAGGCAGAAGAAAAAATTGAAGAGGTAAGGAATAGACTACAAACAGTTAGGAATCAAATGGATACTCTTTGTTCTCTATATACAGATGGTCTAGCATGTAGGTCCCCTGCCAAAAATTATGCTTTGTTTTTGTTAGAAAGATATTTGCAGTTAAAAATTAAAGTTGTTAAGGCAGGAAAACCTATAGAATTAAAAACTGTAGATGATTTTATAAACTGCTACAAACTCTATGGAGTAAAAGTTCAGCACCTACTCTGTGAATTTTATTTGCACAATTTTATATTGGAAGAGGAAACGAAGATAAATGCCAGTCCTTTTGTGGGTGATGTCCAATATCAAGCATTCATTTCATTTATTGTTAACCAGTTAAAATGGCTCAAGGCCTATAACACTTTTCAGAGATAAGAAAATGGGTTAGACCTTTGGGTTAGGGGTGAACCGAGACACCCATTACAATTATGGGCTAGGCAAAAAAGCTTAATGACAAAGGAGGCTGTGATCCCAACATTGGGACCCATCCACAAAGCAATCGTCCTGGATGGGGTAGAATATTTTCTGTCCATCAGAGACCAGGTCGTAGTAGCAGCTAAACTCCGATGGAAGATTTCCAATCGAAATATTCAAGACAGAGAGCCATTCAATTATAAAAAATTTGAGTTAGCTGCCGACCACCTGGTTATCCATAGTAACCTCATCTTGAGGGAAGGCCCTTATTGGTTAGGTTGTAGATTTCGAAGCCCTATTATCTGGTATCCTGCAGCAGACTATAAGGCCAAATATGAATTACCTGAAGGACAGACAGGGCATATTTTTGAAGTTTTAGCTACAAATCATGGTTTTAGACCACCTAATGAAAAACCCTCTCCAGCCTATTCTCTAACTGCTTTACATGTAAACTATGGTTTTCATGAGGACATGAAAAAGGGTAAGCAGGGGGGTGTGTTGAGCATTGGAAAAGGTATGAATTTTCCATGTATTTCTTTATCTTTTTCCTTTAATCATAACTCCTTTATATTCTAGAATGGTAACATATTGAAGAATTATAATAGAATTAAGGAGATTAGTGATTGTTGCAAATTGATTAAATATTGTCTTTTCTTATATGCAGAAAATACATGAAGTGGGAAGCCACCATTCGGGAGAAAAAGACAAAGTAGAAATAACTGCTGTCCCTTCAACAAAAGGCCATATCTAGACAAGAAGGTCGAGATCAGAGCACGCAGTCAAAGAAAAGAAAGGAACAACGCGACATCAGTGCAAGAAGACAAAATGATAACTGAAGATAGAAGATAGAGCGAATCCCTCAGGATCTCTCGATCCTGAGGGATCGTTGCTCAAAGCTTATCTATATTTCTTGTTTCGTCCGCTGGATGTTATAAAAGGACAGCGCTTGTAGAAATCAAAGATGTATTATGATTATTCAGATTTCCTGTTGTATTTTCACGATTTCTTATCGACTCTCATTGGTTAAAACAGAGTGCGATTACTTGTAAACTCTGTTACATATGATTAATATATAATTCGGTTGCCATTCCGTTATTTGATACTGGAGTAGTTCGGCGGTGCTTCACTAGCAGCTAAGGGCCCGGCCCTGGTGGATCCACTTGCTATCTGTACCATTACTTTTCAATTCTAGTTGTGTGATGGTTTGCTTTAGTTCTCATTTCCTTTAGTCGCATTGCTTCACAGTTTCCTTGTTTTGTAGCTTACTATTTCAATGTTTTATGAAATCAGTTTGTTGCATCAGTTGTGAGTGAATTGAGTTTCTATTCCTTTCCAACATAACAAGATTATTTATTCCTCTATAACTTGTATTTTTATGCTTCTCAGATATAAAGTTTCGATGTTCAGAATTTGCTGTTCATTTCCATTAAATAGCTTTGTTGTTCATTTATGATAACTAGCTTTACTGTTTATTCCTTTCCTGTAAGTATTTGGTTTGCTTTAGAATGTTATTTCAGAGAGCGTGTTTATTCTATTTCCATTAGCAACATTATTGATTCAACTCAGTTACCATTTCCAATTAGTTGCTTTATTGTGGAGTGTAAGATCATCAATTGTAAAGGACATTGGCTATTACTGTCTAAGTTCTCAGATTGAGGATCTTGTTTATGATTGATTTAATTTACATCAGTTGACAGAGGAAAGAATTATTACTACTGCATCCTTGAATGATGATTTCCGAGTGAGTGATTGGATTTTAGAGCTTTAAGTTTCATGTCATTGCAATTAGATTTCATTTTCAAGCATATGTTTACTCTTGTATTTGAAACATTGTACTGCAAATTGGAGAGCATTACTCTTAGATCCGCCTCAGACTGAGTACACTCTTGAGATAAAAAGTCGCACTTGGATTGATAATTAATGTAGGATAAATAGGAGTTAAAAGACACCTTTTATACCTCAACAATAAGCTGAGCTGAAACTTAGTTTAGTACCAAGCTTTTTCCACAATGTACTCCAAAAATGACCAAAAAATCTGGTGTCCCTATCAAAGACAATGATTTTAGGTAACCCATGTAACCTTACAATCTCTTTGAAAAATAGATTAGAACCATGAGTAGCATCACTGGTTTTATAACATGGAATAAAATGTGCCATTTTAGAAAATCTGTCAACTACAACATAAATTGCATCATTCCCTCTTTGTGTTTTAGGTAAATCCAAAACAAAATCCATACTTACCATATCCAAAGGTCTATCTGGAATAGGTAATGGAACATACAAACCTGTGTTTTGACTTCTTCCTTTTGCATACTGAAAAAATTTACAATTATGCACATACTTCTCCACTTCAGATCTCATCTTTGGCCAAAAATAAAAATGACTCAGCTGTTCATAAGTCTTGTCTGCACCAAAATGTCCACCAAGTCGACCACTATGTTTCTCCTTAATTAAATTTTCTCTCATAGAACAATTTGGTATGCACAACTGATTTCTTTTAAATAACAAACCTTCTTGCAAGAAAAAATCCAGCCAATTACTTCTGTCCAACAAAACAGGATTACTGCATGCTTCAAATGCCTCTTTAAAATCCAAATGTGTTTTATACATTTCTTTAAGAAAATCAAAACCCAACACTTGAATTTGACTTTCTTGAACTAAAATGCTTTTTTCTACTCAAGGCATCTGCTACTTTGTTTGCTTGGTCAGTTATATGTTTCAATACAAAATTGAAACTATGAAGGTACTACCCATTTTGCATGTTGCTGATTTAGTTTTGGCTGCTGCATAATATACTGCAATGCATGATTGTATGAATAAAGCAAAAACTCTTTAGACATTAAATAATGTCTCCACTTCTTTAATGCCTGTACAACTGCATAAAATTATTTGTCATAAGAAGAATATTTTCTTCTTGTATCATTCAATTTTTCACTGAAATAAGCTACAGGTCTGTCTTCTTGACTTAACACAACTCTAATAACTTCTCCACTGGCATCACATTTCACTTGAAAAGGTTTGTTAAAATTAGGCAAAAATAAAATGGGTTTTTCTGTTATCTTTTGTTTCAACAACTGGAAATTTTTCTCTGCTTCATCAGTCCATTTAAATAGCTGTTTGTCCTTCTTTATGGTTTCAATATTAGGAGCATTGATCTTACTAAAATTCCTTATGAATTTTCTATAAAAACTAGCAAGACCATGGAATATTATTACCTCAAAAACACTTTTGGGTGAAGGCCATTCTATGATTGCCTTTATCTTCTCTGGATCCATCTTCAATCCATCAGCAGAAACAACAAAGCCTAAGTATACCAACTCTTCCTTCATGAATGAACATTTTTTAAAATTTACCAGCAACTTTTCCTGATGCAACTTCCTTAAGACATAATTAAGATGTCTTAGGTGTTCTTCTTTAGAATTGTTGTAAATTAATATATCATAAAGATATACTATTACAAATTTACCAATAAATTCCTTCAACACTTCATTCATAAGCCTCATAAATGTACTAGGAGAATTTGATAATCCAAACGACATTACCATCTATTCATACAATCCTTCATTTGTTTTAAAGGTTGTTTTCCATTCTTCTCCTCCCCTTATCTTAATTTGATGATAGCCACTCTTTAAATCCAATTTTGTAAAATATTTTTCCCCACTTAAACAATCCATCAAGTCTTCAATTCTGGGTAAAGGAAATCTATACCTGATTGTTTTTTTGTTGATTGCTCTTGAATCAGTGCACATTCTCTAGCCTCCAACTTTTTTTGGACTCAACACTGTTGGCACTGCACACGGACTTAAAATTTCTCTGATTAGTTCTTTATCTAATAGCTCTTGTACCTACTTCCTGGTTTCTTCATATTCTGTGGGAGTCATCCTATATGTTGCTTTATTTGGAAAATTTTCTCCTGGAATCAAATCTATATGATGGCTGATTCTTCTAATAGATGGTAATTCATCCGGAAAATTTTCTACAATGATATCACAGTAATTTTCCAACATCTTTTGAATTTCAATTGGTAAATCATAAATATTAGTGGAAGTAATTACTACCTTGGGTTTGAAAATTAATGCAAAGTTTACCTCATCATCTTCAATCTGTTGCAGGTATTCTTTTCCACTTAGTAACAAAGCTTTCGAATCAGGTCTTCTTTTTGATGCATCTTCTTCTTCTATCAACAACAATGTATGATTGAAACCATCTTTACAAAACTTGTATGTGTTCTTTTTCCCATCATGCATAGCTCCTTTGTCATACTGCCAAAGTATACCTAGAAATATGTGAGATACATCCATAGGCATCACATCACACATAATTTTGTCTTTGTAGCTGCCCAACTGGAATCCCACTTCACATTGTTCATTTACTAATAGCTGATGTCCTTTCTGAAGCCATGACACATTGTAGGGTGTTGGATGTTTCTTTCTATTTAAATTAAATTTCTCCACCACTTCTGTAGAGACCAAATTATCAGTGCTGCCACTATCAATTACCATTTGACAACATTTTCCTTGAACCTTGCACACACTTCTAAACAAAGTTTTTCTTTGTGACGGTTCAACAATTTCCTTTGTTGGTTTTAACAAAACTTTGTTAACTACCAAAGATTCTCCTTTCTCTGGTATATTATCTGCTTCTGGCACTTTTGCTACTTCTAGAATTTTTGTTGCTTCTTCTTCATTTTGAGCAAAAAATACATTTCTCTGACTTGTCCCCACATTCTCTAGACATTCATAAGCTCTGTGTCCAAGATTATTACATCTATAACATCTGATTTCTCTTCCTCTGCCTCTGGAAAAACTCCTTCTGCCACTTGCATCACCTTCTGTGGGTGTATGTTGACTTGAGCTACTACTAGCTGCTTCTCTCAGTGCTGTAGCTCTTTCTCTACCACCTTGATTTCCTTTTCCTTGGAAATTACTTCTTCCCCTGGCAGATTGCTTCCTTATGAGTTTTTCTTCAGTCTTCAAGGCCATTTGATAAGCCTCTTCCATTGTTTTAGGAGGCAACAGACTTATCTCATCTTGTATCTCTATTATTTGACCATTGATATATCTTGCAATCTTCTCTGCTGTATCTTGAATTTGTCCTGCTCTTATGCTCACTTTGTAAAATTCCTGTGTGTATTATTTGACTGTCATTGATCTCTATAATCACTTGGAAAAAAATTACCTCTCAAATTTGCCACCATCTTGTTCCAATTATTTATTGGCTGCTTACCAAGTCTCCTTCTTTTAGGCTGCACTCCATCCCACCAAAGCGCTGCATGTCCTTTCAATTTTGTGACAACAAATTTCACTCTTTTTCCTTCATCCATTTCTTCATAATCAAAGAACTTATCCATGTCATTAACCCAATCTATCAAGTCCTCTGGATTTAAGCTTCCTGTAAAAAATGAAACCTCAAGTCTGGGTTTAGATCTAGATCCCAACACTTATTTAAAAAATCTCATTTCAGGAGTAACTTCTACAGGTTCTCCCTCTTCTTCAGATTCAAATTGAGGCTTGCTGAAATCTCCGGAATCTGCATCTCTTTGATTTCCCATTTCCATTGCTTCTAATCTGGCTTTCGTTTGTTTCATAACCTCCATCACTTTAGCATTTGAAACTGGTCTTCCTCTTCTTCGACCTGCACCACCTCCTCTTCCAACTCTGTAAGTTATGTTGGATTTATTTTCCTGATCTTTGAGATCTTGTTCAGTGTCTAAATGCTACTCTGATACCACTAATGGTGGTCTGGATGCAGGTGTTAATGATAAACTCTCAAATATGGAAACTATGTCTTCGATTTTGGGTGGAATGTCTTCACCTTCCTTATGGGTATCAATCATCAACCTATAATTTTATAACACAACTATTTAATGCATTGAAAATTTGTTACACAAAATTTAAATTGCATTAAAAAACCCAATTTTTAGCCTTCACGTAAATGATGGTAATATATATATATATATATATTGCAATAAACCCACACATAGCAAATATTTCAAATTTTGTTAAGTCAATGACGGACTCAACCCAATATTAAAACCTCTCTAAAATATTATCGCATCCATTTCCCTTATTAAACTCCACACAACTTTTATTGTGATATTAATCCGATCAAAATGTTTGATGCGAAAGCTGTTGATCTATCACATGCTGGACAGACAGTTCAAACCATAAAATCAAATTTATAAATTTATCGGGTCTATCTGAAATCTTAACCTCCTTGCAACTTGAAATGCGATTGTCATTAGATCAACAAACTTGGTGCGTACGCCGTCGGATTTCCCAATACTAGACTGTCAAATTAATTTAATGAACCTTAGATCCTTTACACATTACAATAATCTAATTTCATTCAATTCTGCCAGATTCAACAATCCGTCTAAGAAGCCACGGTCTTCAAATGTTTACCATTGATAACTTCTTATTTTATCCATACAACTGGACTGTATTCGCTTTCAAAATGGACGCAAATTTTTTTTTTTTAAAGGGAGAAAACACACAGCAATCAATTTAACCAAAACTCGACTCATAAATATTTCGAAAACGAATTGATTTTTCCTGCAGATAATGAAGAGATGAATGGTGACCAAATTCCATATGAAAAATTATTTTCTATCTTAGTACTCTCTCCCAGGTTGTTCGACATAGCCAACTACCTGGTTGCTCAGATATTTCCTCCAAATTTGTCATCCAGGGAGAAGAGAAAAATTGTGAGAAAGAGTGCCCCTTTACTTGGATTGGTGGCAATATTTTCAAGCTCGGACTAGATCAAATCCTAAGGAGGTGTTTCATGGAGGAGGAAGTATTTGAATCCTCTCAGCATGTCATGATGGGCCCTATGGGTGTCATTTTGCAGCTAAGAGGACAAATTTCACGGCCTTGCAAGCTGGATAATATTAGCATACTCTCCATTAGGATGCTAGAAGGTATACCAACATATGTGACCAGTGTCAGAGGATGGGAACACCTACACCCAGGGATGAAATGCCTCTACAACCTCAGGTGGCATTGGAGCCATTTGAAAAGTGGGGCATGAACTTCATTGGGCCAATTGATCCACCATTCGAGCGAAATAAATGCATCATAGTATGAACTGATTATTTGACAAAGTGGGTTGAGACAAAGGATGTGAAGGAAGAAACAAAAGAAAATGTGGTTGAATTCATAAGGGAAAATGTGTTCTACAATTTTCAGTATCTAAGGGAGATAGTTACTGATCAAGGATCTCAGTTCACATCACACTTTATTGAGAACCCCCTAAGGCAACATAACATCAATCACAGAACATCTAATGCCTATAACCCTCAAGAAAATGGGAAAGTATAGGTTACCAATAGAGCACTGGAAATTATCCTCACCAAGGTAGTGAGCAGCAGTAGGAAATATTGGGCAGACAAATTAGCTGAGGCAACTTGGGCCTATAACACCACCTGGAATACAACTATCGGGTTTACTCCTTATGATTTGGTTTATGGGTAGAAAGCTTTGCTATCTATTGAATTTGAATATAAAACTCTCAGAATGGAAGCTCAATTGGATTTAGATATCACAAGGGAACAAAAGGAAAGAGTATTTCAGCTCAATCATTTAGATGAATTTAGAATGTCGGCCCTCCTCCACATCGAAGTCATACAAATGCATAGGAAGGTTTCGCCTGATATGCACATCAAGGAGAAAGTATTTCAGGAAGGAGATTTGGATTTTATATATGACTCCAGGTTTAAGGACTTTAAAGAGAAGCTGATGAAAAGATGGTTAGGCCCATACTTGATAGAAAAGTGCCCTAACAATGGGGTTGTTCAGATCAGAACCATTGATGAGGAGGGGATACCTCTGCTTGTCAATGGTTATAGGCTCAAAGTCTACAAAAAGTCCATGTCTAAGGTAGAGTTCATCAACACAATCAACATGGAATTAAATATCATTGGGAGGCTCACAACTTCCAGTTCACATACCTCCTAGAGAAAAATAAAGAAAAAAATAAATAAATAGATCTAGGTGAAAACCTCCATGAGGCATCCAAGTCCAACTCTAGGATTGAAAAAGTCTCTGAGGCAGTCTTAGAGAAAAAAAGAGAGAAAGGGAAAATAAAAGCTCCCTAGGTGAAAACCTCTTTGAGGCGCTAGGGTAGACTAGTGAGTTGAAACCTATTCTAAGGCAGCCCACTAGTCTTGAAAAAAACAAAAAAAGAAGAAGAAGAAAAAAGGAGAAAAAAAATTAAAAAAAAAATAACAAGGATGACACCATAACTACTGAATTTTTTTCTTCTTGCGTGGTTATGAACAATGGTATGTCATGGAAATAAAGCAAGGGAATTCTCCCATTTATCTTCACACCTCCATCCATCCTCTCTCTCTTCAACACCACCACTCATCTCTTCATCCATCCACACCATCCTTGAGCTCAAAAATCAAGTTTTTCCACCTTCTCTGAGGTGCTACAGGAAGTTCCTCTGCTGCTACAGGAAGTCTTGTAACTGCTACAAGAAGTTAAAGTGAGCTACAGTAAGGTGGGTCAAGGACAAACGACAACCACCAAGGGCCTTGAGGTGTCAAAAATCAACGGGGAGAGTCTTCCCATATTTTCCTACGACCTTCTCATTGCTTCTCCATCTCAAGCACAAGAGTTTTTCTCTTAAACCCTACCTTCTATCACCTTTGTAAATTTATGCAAGACACAGGGTTCCTTCACTCCATATTCCAAGGCCACAATCCTTCCTCACTAACTTATAATAATCCTACATCACCCTAAGACCACCTCACACTCTCACTCTCCCTCATCACTCATGCAGATCAAGAAGCCTAGAAAAAGCAGAGAAAGAGGATTTTACAGGAAAAAACAACTTCATGTAGCAAGCCCTGTGTAAGCACCATAAAAGCCTCGAATATGGTTTTGACCAATCATGGAGATTGTTATCACTGGAAACTCGGACAAGAAAAATGACATTATTAAATGTTAAGAAGAAGGATTTACAGGGCTGAGAAACATTAGAGAATATGAAAAATTTAAAAATATCTAAGGTCAAGAGGTAAAATATCAAATTGCGCACCAAATACACAGGCAAAATGTGCTTTGCACACATTTTTTTTTGATAGGTGCGTTGGTCTACGCGTCTTTCCTTCAAAAAACCGTACGATCCTAGGAGTGGCAGAAGTCACCATCCGAGACCACTTGACACACTACGGGAGAAGATCCTCCACTTGAGGCCTCCTAAGAAAAACCGCATAGAGCCACCTGTTAGTCATCAATATTTTTCATTACTTGTAGATGACTATAGATTGGTTCTAGATTTCTAAAAACAACATTATTTGAACATTGTGAATTTTAGAAATCTCACTGTCTTCATTATCCTTATAGAAAATTTTTCACTATTCTATCAACCTTGCCATTTCATTGTCACCCTTCCACTCCTAAAAGATTCCTTATGGGCTTGTGCCACTCATCTCCATCCTTTTTTCCTACCTATGACCTCATTAATCTGTTTTTCCCTTGCCCATAACTCCACTTTACATCTAGGGTTACCTATAGCCTAACTCATTCCCAGGATCCCCAAATTCCTCAAGCATTGATGGTCTCAAAACTATCTCTGTAGGCTCTTTAGATAAATCAAGTACATTGGATTTTGGATCTTCAATACAACACTTTTACAAATACTCTGTTTTTCACTTGAAGCCTCCAAGCCAATTCTCAATCCAAGATCATGGTCAAAAGACCCTCCCACCATGTCATTAGCGTTTTTACAGGTTTTAAGGTCATCACTGGTGTTTCAAACACTATTTCTCCTTTGCTAGAAGTTGGCTCAGATGTGATAGAATATCAGCACATGGTTATCCAAGAAAAACCTAAAGAGTTTCCCAAGAAGGCTATCCATTCAGTTTCGAAGTTTGCACATGAGAAAAATGGACGAATTTGGAACTTTTGCGGTAGTGTTAAAAGGTCCATCAGCATAAGGTATTGATAAGGTACGTGATCTACTCCTAAATGAAGATATCTTGTAGCAATTAGAGAGGAAACAATTTGGTTTTAAGGAGAACTAGGGTTTTGAGCTTAATGGCCCAGTTGAATGCCAAAACACCAACCACTTGCAGAAATGACCCGAAGAAGACACACAATGCCAAACATGAAGAAATTATATCAGAGACTATTGATGAGATAGAGAAAAAGGTGAGGTGATCTGGATAGAAATGAATGAAATTGAAAGGGATATAGAAAACTTAGAAGACAACACTGATGATTGTCTTAAAACACTCCAAACTCTAGGGTTTTGGGAAAATGGCCAGAAAAGGTAAAATGCATGAGTTGAGCTCCATGATGGAAACAAGAAAATACTTTGAAGATGCCACTATGTGATCATATCCCAAACTTGTCTAATGAACTTATCATGCCTCCATCATTTTCCAAGAAGTCATTCCAAAGGAAAAATCATTTGCCACACCTAGGGCCAATTTTTCTTCCCAATAAGAGATGAATTTTACAAAAGTGAGAGAGGTTTTTTTCCATCATAGTTCCACGAAGAAAAACCTCCTTCAGATTTTACACAGTTGTCATGGTTTTAGAGCAATGTAAAAAATACAGGTGTCATAGGGGAATTGCCACACTTCTAGAGTGACCTTGGGAAAATCAGGTTTTATCATAGCTGGAGTGTCCAAATGACTTTATTTATGAGTCAAATGATAACTATACTGGATGAGATTTCCAATGAGCTACCATGAGCTCAATTTGGAGTTGAGCAAGGCCTCCAAACGTTGCTTGCACCAGCACTCTCCATTTTTGCACCATCCTTCAACACTTTTTGACCAGTCTTGGGAAAATCAAATTTTGACAGGTCAAATCAACTCCAATCATAAAAAAAAAGGTATATTTGGAAATTAGAGAGGATACGATTTCCAACGAGCTATCATGGGCCCAATGTGGACACCGGGAAGGCCTCCAAAATGTAGTTGCAAGATGACCTATTTTCCCCGTGTTGGCACTGCGCGCCAGGGAGGTGGCGTTGCGCCCCTCGAAATTTTTTCCCATGTAAATTATACAGGCGCTGCATGCCTGGGAGGTGGCACTGAGCCCTTCGCTAGGAGGGCCTACTACACCCAGGAAACCCTCAAATAAACTCAAAACACCTTCAAGCTTCCTCAAAGGTCCTCCAAGGCCATGATAAATGGTAAGTACAACTCATCAAGCCCTTCTTCAAGCATTTGTGGTGATTTATAATTAAAGGAAATTTAAGACCTTAAGAAGGAACCCTAGATTTTAACTTAAAAGAACTATTTGAATACTCCTTCATATACCTATAAAGCGAAGTCAGTTATAAACAAAGAGATCACATTGTTGGAGGTTTCCCATTCACCTAAGCTGTCCCTAAATTTCATTTCAAATTAACATAAGTGCAAAGTGTGTCAAAACAGAGTTTTAACAAGCTACAAAGGGTGGTCATAGAGTTTTTCCTCTCACTCATATTCTTATACCTTACAACCTCACTCATTCACCTCATTCACTTATAAAAACTGCCATTCCATTACCCTCTTCCAAATTAGTTTCATATCAGTGCTAGGGTTTCAAAGGCATAGTGGTCAAAATGTCAAGATGGAGAGATAGTGGCAGTGAAGAAGAAGGCAATGAGGGGGCTGATGCAAATGAGAAATCAAGCAGTGAAGAAAAGAGCATTGAAGGCTGAAGAAGAAGGCAATGAGGGGGCTGATGCAAATGAGGAATCAAGCATTGAAGAAAAGAGCATTGAAGGCTAAAGAAGATGTCAATGAGTCTGAAAACAATGAAGCACATAGCAGTGATGATTTTGGCATTAGGTAAAAAAGTAGTGAATTCAGCAAGGAAATGGGTCATGATAGCAGTGGGTCAGAGAGCATTAAAGCAAAGAGCAGTGAGGATGATGGCAGGTCAAAGAGCCATGAAGAAAGAAGTAAGGCTAATAACAATGAGGCCTATGAAGAATATGGTGGGACCAAGGAGGCTAAAGACAGAGAAAACCTTGGTAACCTGGCTGATCTATCTCTACAAACATCCTAGACATAATCAACAAGGAAAATCCCAATTTTGGAAGCTTTTTGAAGTTTTTAGTTTTTTGACTGTTCTTTAAAGTCCAAAGGCGCAGCGCCACTGCCGCTGCGCTCTATTTTTGGGCACTATTTTGAGGAATGGCTTAAATTTTTGGAATCCTAGGCTAAGGAGATCATCCACAAAACATTTCAGATCATTTGGAGCAAAAATGGTACTCCAAAAGTGCCAAAAACACCCAAAAAATCACCTTTCTGCACTATTTTCAGAGTTGGCACTGCGCCCTGAGAAATCTTGGGGGATTGAGTTTTTGGGCAGGAAAACGGACACCAAATGGAAAACCAAAAGCAGTTTGGGAAAGTAGACTTGAAAATATTTCCAATGAGCTATCATGGAGCTCATTTGGACACTTGGAAGGCTTCCGAACCTTGGTCACAAAACAGGAAATTTTTTTGATGCAGGCGCTGCCTCCTTGGCAGAAAGTCAAAAAAAGACACTAGGATTCTTTCTAGAAGTTTTTGAGCGTCCTTAAGGTCAAATTCTTTCAAAATAGGATATGTTAGAAGTTATTAGTGCATTTAATGATTTTGGGATATTTGTGCCTTGGGCCTTGCATGGTCTTAAGGTCAAATGCATTTATGACTTCTAGAAACCCTATCTAGGGTTTCCACCTCCTCATTTGCAAGTTAAATACTGCATTGAGGCCTCATTGTAGTTTTTGGTTGGTTGCTGAGCATAATATTATCTAGAATTTGAGCTTGTTGAAGAAATTGGCTTTGGTGTGTTGTGATGGATTTGGATGAGCATCAATGGGTTAAGCACATTCCTAGGATTCATGAGATATGCTAGATGGTGATGTTACTCCATTTTTGTATTTGTTTCCTTTAGTTTTCATTATGTTCATGTTTTCCTTGATCTTAGGCCATAAATTTTAGAGTAGGATATGTTTTCTTGGCACCCTACTTATGTCTGCATCCTATTATCTCTATGTTTTCTTCCTTGAAGTTTGATTAAAGAATCCTTAAATGCTCTTTAGTTTAATTGAAATGTTACGTTAAAATCTCTATTTTTTTGAAAGTAATGTTCAGAGAATTCTTAGGTGCTCTCTAGATTTACTTATTTGTTGTTTTTAAGGTCTGTTTAGCAAAAGTATAGGTTAAGAATCCTTTATTTCTCTTCAGTTTTGCTATGCGATCATCTTGAAAGCTTTTTCTTGTTTATAGTATGTTGAAGGATCCTTAATTTCCATTTGAACCTACTGTACTCATACCTTCGTGTTTATTTCACACTCACTAAACCTACTTAGATCCATTTGGCCTTGTTAACTTGCCTTATGAAACACCCTTGACCCCTTGTTGTACTTTTCAAGACCTTGCAGACTCCATAGCCCAATGGATTGATTTTCTCTTACTCTAACTATTCCTCTTGACAACCTATCCAACCAATCAAACAAACAAACAAACCCTAATCCTTATAACTAGCCTAAATCAAAACCCTAAAATCATACAAGTTACTTCCTTTACACAAACATAGAGAGAGCCCTCTCTGAGTCCAGGAAGACTAGGTCTTAGGACTCCAAAGACTGGTTTGATGTTACCCTTGTACATTTGGTCTTGCCAATCTGACATACAGGGACCTAACACCACCTTCGGACCTCAAGTGAGCACACAAAGAAATCAAGTACACACACAAAGGAATAAACCCTCTCTCTTGGGTCACCATCCACAAGTGTACCAGGAGAGGGAAGAAGGATTTGAATTTTCCCAGAAATTGCCACCATGAGAAGAAAAAAATGAGAACACATTATTATGCTGGCCAAATTTCCCATGAGAAAACCAACAGTGTGTAATCCGAAGCAGCAATAGAGTTAGAGGATTCAGTTGTTGGCCACCCAACAACTTCAATCCCTTTGGAGAAGAGAGAGACCTTGCAACATCATCTCAAGGGTAAAAAACCTCCTTGCACCGGGTCTTAAAACTCCATAGTTCTAAGGATACTTTGGAAAGTGTGTAAAGTTCTACCTTTCTTTTTATTAATAGAGGTCAATAAGAGGGGATTTTATTCCACTGTTTTTATTATTGTCTCGTTTGACTCATTGGAGCTTGTGTTTTTGTTTTATTTTAGTTGTGTTTCTTCTTCTTATATGCAACATACTAGATTCCATAATTTAGTGTGTTTTATATGTATTAGCATGTGTTCACTAACCTGCTAACCATTTTTTCTGCCTGTGACCATAGCTTGTAGGTTGCAACCATTCCTACCAAGCACTGGTGGTTTAGTATGCTTGTACACCAAAACCACCACTACAGAGACCAAGAAGACTTGTGAGATGAATCTCAAGACATAAATGGCACTACAAGGATGATCCTCCACGAACGAACATACACTTAAATATTGAGCAAGGTACATACACACACAACAAACAAATCAATTAAAACACATACAAAGGAAAGAAGGCAAAACAAAAAATCAAGCAACAATATAAACACAATGATGCAACTACAACTTCAACTCCAACATGCATCATCATGCAACAAATCGACAAGGAGGTAAGGCTAAGGTATGGAACTCTCTCACTCTGTCCTTATGCATAAGTGAATAAATGAATGAATGTTGAAGAGGGAGAACTATAATAAGATGAAGATGGCCAGTTAACTTGGCCACCCTCGACCAGTTAAACAAAAAGTGAATGGTGGAGTCCTCATGGAACATGTAGATATTAAATCAGTTGAAGTGCGATAACCAAGAGTGGGTGTTGATTACGAGGGAGATGAGAATGATATATTTGAGTGGGACCAATGGTCCAAATGTGGAAAACTCATGCAAGGGATAGGTCAGCACAATGCTCCAAGCCAACTCGAAATAACATAAAAGGTACTTGAGTGTGCTTCTCCTTGCACATTTGGCCATTCCAAGATTGATTTGAGAGAGGAAAAAGATTTCAAGCCACCAAGGAGCTTTGAACCATCCAACCTCTTCTGCTATAGAAAAATGTTACAGGAAATCATATAACTGCTACAGGAAGTCCTGTAATTGCTACAGGAAGTCCTGTAACCACTACAAGAAAGTCTTGACTACTAGAGGAAGAGCCGAGGGGTGCCATAGAAGGATAGCGGAGGTATATTGCAAATAAATACCCAATTGGTTCAGGAACCTCCCATTATTTAGCTCATAGAATCAATTTGATAAGTAAGTTTCCATTACCTCACCTATCCATCATAAATTCACACAATTTATCTTAAAAATTTGCAGCCTGTGGTCATAAAAGTCTAAAATTGGAGGGTATGTGTGAGGGGAATAGAGGATCAGTAAATAGAGTTGGAGTGATAAGAAGTTTTTTTGGCCTTCTTCTACCATTTAATTCAACAACTAAGGCCATAAAAAAAAATAAAAACACCTTCCCTACACAAATTCAAAGGCAACAAGAGAAGATGGGGGGTGGGTTCAACATGAGAGAACCTACAGACACCAGAGTGATTCATTTTCACCCTCCTATAGCAGACATATTAAGGAGACATTAGTGGTTAGGATTATTTGAATTATTAAAAGGATATGATGACAAAGTTGTCTTTCAGTTTTCTATGGCTTTGAATTCCCAATTAGATGTCAATGACACAACTGTAATAAGAGGGTTAGCCATTACCATCAGTCCTGAAGTGATTAGAAGAGTAACCACACTGCCCTTAGGCATCAAATGGAATAGGGATTACATAGTCACTAGTGCCACCGCAAAGAATAATTTCCTTAGGCCCAGGGATAGACCTATGGAAGATAAAAATGGGGTTAGGAGGGAAAGTTTTCTTTACCCATGGGATGAGGTAGCCTTTAACATCTTAATATACATCTCCTGTTGAAAAGTCAACAAGAAATGTGTGTCTAATTTAATTTTCCCTTAATTAAATTGGACAATAAATTGTAATCTTATCTCATAATCACTTGTAATAGTTAATTGAGTGTGATAGACTTAGTTATCTCATGAAATTCGAGTTGAAGAGGTATAGTTTGGTGACATACAAGGTGATATTGTTTGTTTTAGAGTCCAAGTTGCAGTTAGTATATTAGTTAAATACAAGAGAAATCAATTAAATCAATTAAGTGAGTTAAAGTCAGTCTAACTAATTGTAACTGATTGTTGAAATAGTGAGAGGTCAAGTGAAATAAATCAGATTTAATTCATGAAGTGATCATCCAAGTGGCCAGTGAATTACTATAAATAGATGCATGCATGTCAGTTCTTATGAAGACCAAGTTGAGACAAAGGTTACAGGGATGTTATCTATCAGTTGTATTATTAGTAAATTGTTGGCGCACAATTAGACAACCATAGGATTGCCCATGATTTATTGGGAAGTTTTGGAAGGTTGAATTTCCTAATTAATAGGGATCAATTGTTCTTAGAATTTCTCAAGCAAGGAAGGCTGAGCAGAGGCAGGAATTTTTCTAAGTGTTGGTCGATTTTGTCTGGATCAGTGTGAGACAGTTGGTAGAGGGCAATAGACTCTTGTGAGAAGAGTGCATTGTATTGTTTCATGATTCCTTGGTTGATTATACAATAAATATAGAGGGGTTTTGAGCAACAATATTTACCCAGGAAAAACATCTGTGTTGTGCAATTGATTTGCTTCTTTCTCTTACTTGGTGTGATTGTGAGATCGTGTTTATTTTCTACAAATATTGTAGAAGGATTCAATATCTTATTTTATTATATTACATTATCGGATTGAATCCATTGGTATAAATATTGTTTGTGTAATTTCTACATGGTATCGGAGCGCCATAAATCACTATAGTGGAGAAGAAATTGAGTTGGTGCTGAACAACATTCGAATTTGCAAAAATATTCTTTGGTGTGACAAGTAGATCAAGATGGCTTTCAATGGATTAATATTGGAATATGCACTCAAGGGAATTTATAATTATATTGCATGGAAAGATAGAATGGAGGAAATTCTGGAGGACAACGGGTTGAAAGAATTTATCGACATTGATATTCCATGGCCCGTAGTAGCAGACGCCACTCTTCTTAATGCTTGACAAAATAAGGTTGCAAATGCGAGGAGGATCTTATTCAAGGGAGTTCGATATCACATTGTCTCGAGTCTCCATGGCAAGGCGACTCCATATGAAATGTGGAATGCCTTGAAATATCTGTTTCAGAACAACAGTGACCACAAAAAATTGGCACTGAAGGGCAAGCTCAGGAAAATCAAAATGGAGAAAGGTGACACTATTCCAAAATACTTGACCAAGTTCATCCAATGTCGAGATGAGCTTGGAAGTGTCGGGATAACTATAGTAGATGATGACTTAGTGAGCCTAGCACTTCTAGGCCTTCCTAAGAGCTAGCATAGTTATCAAGTCTGTGTCAATGGGAGGGAGAAGCTACAAGATTGGGAGCGACTTTGGTCAGATTTGGTACAAGAATAGTTTAGGCGGAATACCAGGGATGGATCCTCATCCAAGATAGATGACGAGGAAAATTATTCCTTGGTTGGTAAGGCAAAGAAGGGGAAGGGAAAGAAATCCTATTCCAAATCTGAGACCGGCAAAGAAGGAAATAAGTGTGACATGTCCAGAGTGAAATTTTTTCACTGTCACGAGCATGGACATTATGCCACTAATTTTCCATAGAAGAAGAAGAAAAACAAGAAGGCTTCAGGATCTGTAACGGGTGATTCTTTGGCTTCACAGTTTGAGTTGGAGTTCTCACTCATCACATGCATGGTGTCTAGTGCGATGGGATCAGTGTGGTACTTGGATATTGGTGCATCTTTCCACATGACGGGAGACAAATAAATCTTTAGTATCTTGGAGGAGAAGGATCTTTAGATGCACATAGAGATGGGTGATGATGGGAGGTAAAGCGCTACCAGGATTGGTACAGTTACTTTCCAGAGATAGTTAAGTAAAAATTTCTTATTAAAATATTTCATGCATGTACTAGGCTTGCAAAATAATGTAGTTTCAGTTTCTATGTTGGAGGATAGAGTATATGATGTGGTTTTCAATGAAGGGAAAAATTTCCTTCGTTACAAATCCACATGACAGGTTAATAAGATTTGGGTTCATGTGGAGAACCTCTACAAACTTGATGTAGATGGTTGTGTAGCATTCATGAGTAAAGAAGACATAGTGGTGAGTTGGGATGAGGGTGAGTTATGGCACAAGAGATTGGGCCATCTACACCACATTGCTTTGAAGGTCATGCAACAGATTTCTATGGGGCTTCTAAAGGGTACTCTTGCACAGATAGGCACATGCAAGGGATGTACTATGGGGAAGTATACAAAGGCCACTTTTCACAAGAAGGAGAACCGAGTAGCGAAAATCCTTGATAGAGTTCACTTAGATGTGTGTGGACCATTATCTACAACTTCTACAGTAAAGCACGGGTATTAGGTGATTTTTTTTGATGATTTTTCTAGAAAATTTTGGATCTACTTGATGCAGAAGAAAGATCAGACGTTCTCAAAATTTTGTGAGTTCAAAGCACTGGTTGAGAAAGGTACAGGGAAGCAGGTGAAGGATCTAAGGAGCGACAATGGTGGTGAGTGCATCTCCAATGAATTTGTAGCAAAGAAGGGATTCAAAGAGAGTTTATTGCGCCTCATAAACCACCATAGAATGGGGTTGCAGAAAGAAAGAACATAACAATTTTAGGTGCCGCACAAGCTATGTTACATGATCAGGGCCTATCGTTGCATCTGTGGGCAGAGGCATGAAACATAGCGGTATTGGTGTAGAACCGTAGTCCTCATCGAATACTTGGCTTGAGTACACTAGAGGAGGATTTTTCTAGTAAGAAACCTGATGTTTCATATTTTAAAATTTTTGGCTCATTTGTTTATTGCCATGTGACCAAAGATTCTAGAAAGAAGCTAGAACCAAGATCAGAGATTGGGATATTTGTGGGGTACACTGGTACTCCCCAAAACTATTGGGTGTATTATCCGAAAAACAGGATGACAATTGTCAGACGGGGTACAAAATTTGATGAGGAGAAATCCATGCGATTGTCCCTTGAGAGGGAGCTTGATTTTCATGCAGATGAGGAACTCTTGGTTCCAAAGGATAAACCTCAATATACGGAGCAGCCACACAAGGAGTATCACGGAGTGGCATAAACCACTCATTCAGAGCCATCCACCAGACATGGTAGGAGGCGCACCATAGAGACTGACAGATTGAGACTTGATGCGACAGAACATGTAGGAGCACCTACATCACAACGCAGACAGAGACAGTCACCAGACAGGTATACTGGATAAATGGCTCTTATGAGCAAGTGTATTGTGACATAAAAATCCTCTTTTGAGGAAGTAGTGCATCAACCAATTTGGGTTAACACCATGGTTGAGGAGTATGACTCCATCATCAGGAACAGTGCATGGGAAGTTGTCCCAAGACCAGTTGGGAAGTCATGGTTGGATCTAGATGGATCTATAACGTGAAGTAGGAAGCAGATGGAAGTGTGGAGAAGTACAAGGCTAGATTTGTAGCCCAGGGATTCTCATAGGTTGAAGGGATTGACTATGAGGAGAAATTTGCACCAGTTGCATGGTACTCATCGATTAGATCTATCCTTGCACTCTCAGCGCAGATGGGTTGGAAGATACATCAGATGGATGTGAAGACTGCATTTCTCAATGGATTTATTGAGGAAGAAGTGTACATTGAGTAGCCAGAAGGTTTTGAGAACTTTGATAGGGAGTGACATGTGTGTAGACTCAAGAGAGCACTGTATGGGCTGAAGAAAGTACCTCGTGCTTGGTACACCAATATTGACAGCTATTTCACCAGGTTGGGCTTCATGAAGAGTGATGCAGATGCGAACCTGTACCAGATTGTGGTTGATGGTAAGATTCTGATTATTGTACTTTATGTAGATTATATTATTATGATAGGTGATGGGAAACTCATAACTTCTTGCAAAGAGGATGTTACAAGAGAGTTTGAGATGAAGGAAATGGGAATCCTTCACTATTTCCTTGGTTTGGAGATATGGGAGCGGGATGGGGAGCTATTTTTTTCTCAAGGAAAGTATGCCAAAGAGATTCTAAGGAAGTTCTACATGGAGAGTTGTAAACCCATGGAGACTCCTCTTGCAGGAAACTGGAGGAAGGAGGATGCTACTTCAGGTGAGGTAGTGGACGCCACTGTTTACAGGCAGCTTGTGGGTTCACTCATGTACTTGGTGAACACACGACCAGACATATGCTACGTAGTTAACCAACTTAGTCAAGCTATGGTTAAGCTGACCAAGCTCTTTTCAAAGGAGGGGAAGCATGCCTTGAGATATCTCAGGGGCACTAAAAAGTATGGATTATGGTACAAACTGCCTTGAGATATCTCAGGGGCACTATAGAGTATGGATTATGGTACAAACGGACCAAGCGAGTGGAGCTTCAAGGCTTCACCTATGCAGATTGGGTAGATAGTCCATTAGATAGGAAGAGAACATCAAGCGGGGTCTTCAGCATAAGATTGACAATAGTTTCTTGGTACAATAGGAAGAAAATATTAGCTGCACTCAGTTCATCCGAGGTAGAGTACATGGCATCCAGTCAGACAACATGTGTAATATCCCAAAATGGGAATAACAACAATATAGCTCATAAAAATGTAAAACATAGCAAATATAAATATGAAATATGAGAGATCAATATGCAGCCATAATTTTATTAATATATTAGTAGAAATATACAAAAATATCATGAGGGACAAGCTACTCAAGCAATGGGAACAAGTCTCCAATGAAAAAAACAATTAGCACATGAGTTGCTACAACTGTATAGAATGTCGAAGAGCAGTGACAATGCTGTCTATATCAGTGTAGCTGCTGCTGAATACATATATAAATGAAATGTGACTGAAAAAAACAAAATAAATGCCCAACAAAGAAGATGTGGGCTCTAATACAATATTTCTAGCCAACCTGGAAAAAATTGCTAGAAATACCGAGAAATATAAAATGTGACAAGTAACCCTGGGGTTAATATGCCACTGCAAACTGGATCTGATATAAAATGAGGCTATGACAGATCTAAAATAAATATTTTCTCCTCCAATGGTATTTCTAAATATAAGACTGATCCCTCTACTCAGAAATAGACCCTCCTGATGAGCTCAATGAACCCTCCCAGCAAATGCCTCCAAAAATAACATAGTTCAGAAATGTGACTGAGCTGTGAGGGATGGTAGATGGTTGGCTTGATGCAAAAGATGTCAAAATATGCCCAGGAGCCTTCCTTGTTGATCCTCCAATGGATAGGCTACCTCTACACTGAAAAACAAGCCCAGAAACAGCTCTATGTGATACTCCGTTGCTGTGCCCTGCAACACAACCCAGCTCTAAATAGAAAATGCGCTGTAGCTGAAGGAGGTAGCTTGGATAGAATGCCAAAATGAGGAAATGCAGCTCAAAGAACCTCTCCTTCCTTGAGGATGAGGTATGGATTCCCGGTTAGGAACTCCCTTGTGCTAAAAAACACAACAACCCTGCTAAACAACAAGAGGAAGCTAGTCTAAGCAGACCAATATCAAATTGATAAACTAAAACATGAATAAAAATGGTTGCTATCCCCTCCTTATATAGCATGAGAGCCTCCTCACATTGGGTTCCATCCATACTTTCCACCAAGCTCATGCAAGTTTTCCTCCACCAAAACTGCGCTGTCTTTTCATAAAGACCACTCCTCTATGACAACACTGTTGATTTGGTCAAATTTGACTGAATCAACATGATTCAATCCCTGTTCACACCCAAAGGTGCTTAAGCAGACCAATATCAAAATGATAAACTAAAACATGAATAAAAATGGTTGCTATCCCCTCCATATATAACATGAGAGCCTCCTCACATTGGGTCCCATCCATACTTGCCACCAAGCTCATGCAAGTTTTCCTCCACCAAAACTGCGTTGTCTTTTCATAAAGACCACTCCTCTATGACAACACTGTTGATTTGGTCAAATTTGATTGAATCAACATGATTCAATCCCTGTTCACACCCAAAGGTGCTTAATCCAGCTGCTTATTCTTCCTCCTTTCACATTAGGTGTGTTATTATTCCTTCTAAAAGGGGTTTTATGAGTCTCCCCACCCATTTATTGATCTACCTAGTGATAAAACAACTACAATATTCCATTTAGATGAAGTCTAAATTTTTGGTATATTACAGTCCTCCCCTCCAAAATGTTGCTTGTCCTCAAGAAACTGTAAAGGTGGAGAAAAATTCCTCCCTTCCTCTTCTTGTGGCCTCCTCATCAATAGTTACCCTTTGTTAGGAAAAAATCTTAGGAAGGGGGGTGAATGATATTTATACATAATAAATCCTTTTACTTTTCATTCCTTAAAAACCCATACGCTACTTTAATTCAGTAAACCAGCGTATATACGCGGATCCCCTTTATGAAACTAGCGTATACACAGAGATTTAGATATGTCATTAAATCTTCACTTAAATCATTCCATCATGTATCCTTCAGATATTCAATAAGCAGTAAACAGGTGCAGTAAGAACAGAATAAACCATCACACAAAGCATCACACATGAACACCAGGATTTTGAGGTGGAAACCCAAATCGGGAGAAAACCACCGCTGCAGTTGCTCAGCCTTCAATATTTTATTATAGAGAAAACATCTTACAACATATGTGCTGGCGCAGACTTGACCAGCACGCAGGCACCCACCTGCGCTCGTTTACCAGCCTCTCCTGGAAGGGAGCTACGACCCCATGACTCGTTTACCAGCCTCTCCTGGAAGGGAGCTACGACCCCCCGATCTCGTTTACCAGCCTCACCTGGAAGGGAGCTACAACCCCCTGACTGAAGGCTACAACCCTCAGCACCACCTTGGACCACGTTTCATCAATTTTCACACTGGATCCAACAACTTTAATAGAACACAACTTGCAGGCCACAATTCATCATATTTCCAGACTGAACCCTTTTCATACTTTTAAGCACAAACATACATCATCAACAGATACATACCAATTCAGACAACCCAGATCAGATAGCAGTACTACAGCAGAACAGATCAGATGTTTCATACCCCTTGCTTCAGTAAACCCTAGTTTGCATACGCGCTTTCCCTTCACTGATGTTGCGTGTATACGCGCTTCCGTCCACATAAACCGGCGTATACCTCAGTGTATATTTCATTGCGCATACGCGCTTTCACTTCAGCAAAGCTGCGTACATACGCGCTTCCTCCGCGGCAAAGTAGCGTATAGATCTTCAATCATTACAGAGCAGCATACTTCTTCAGATCATAGTGCTGATTCGGATTTATGCCCAGGAAAGGATATTCTGCCTAGATGTTCGCCTCATCACAGAGTCCAGCACCTAATAGGATCTAGCAAATACAGAGCAATTCGATCAGTCCCATATTCATCGTTGGTGCATCCGCACATTAGATTTATCATTTCAAGTGTAACCCTTTCCATTGGATATACTTAGGAGAAGTATTCATTCAAGCTCAGACATCTTGCACCCACACCTATGATTTGCACAATGAATTTCTTCTCCTTATATATGATTACCCTTTGTCAATACCATGAGCCCCTTTTTCAATACCATGGACCAAAACAATACCATAAGCCCAAAACTATCTGGACGGAGTCAAATAGGCGGATCATTACCCAATACAATGGGTCAATACCATGGTGGTTACCCCTGGTTTTGCACTTTTTGAGCGCTTTTGCCCATACGCGACTTGGACCGTTATTTTCCGCGTGCATACGCGACTTCCCCTAATCCAATCCGCGTATACAAAGAGACATACTCTTTTCATCATATTTTGAGCACATTCTGAATTCCTTTCTTCATTGCCTTCTGTACACACAAGTTCATTAAGTCAAGAATAACTTCATCAGGTGGACTTGATTTAGTGGGTTGCCATCAAGGACAACATCCTGCATCATATTTCCAACAATCTCCCCCTTTGGACTTGATGGCAACCACGATGGTGTTTGGTTACCACAGCAGATAAATACCCTATCACTCTCCCAAATATGTCACTCTCCCAATCATTTGACATCATTATCTTCTCTTCATTCAAACACCATGTCACTCTCCCCCTTTGACATCAAGGGAAAAGGGCGGATCAAAAACCAACATTCTCCCCCTTTTCTCCTCATGTGGAAGAAACATTCTGCAGATCTGATATGTGCTGAAG
>JAXQQM020080966.1:0-16838 GCA_034641835.2 Pinus albicaulis
TATTTCTATAATTTATTGGAGTTCCCCCCCCCAAAGTGGCTGATTTATAAGGCGTGATCTCCCTTCTCTTCCATTTTGGAGCCGGTTTCACAACATTTGGTAACAGAGGTTTGGATTCTAGGGTTTCACTACTCCAAACAGATCATCATGGAATTTTCTCTATAATGTTTTTTCTACGAAGTTGTAGAAGCTAAAATTTTGAGAGTGCAAAGCCAAAATCATGAGGAACATTGTCACCAAATTTCAAAGCTTGGTTCATAATATTGTCGGAGATATGATCTGTGGAATTTAGGGCTTTTTGTAGATTCCTTAATTTAACCTAAACAGGTCATCGCAACAATTTCATATAATGTTTTTTTCTACGAGGTTATCGTAAGCTGAAATTTTCACCTAGAGAAGCTAAAACTCGAGGAACACTGCGGACAAATTTCGCATATTGATTCGCATTATTTTGCTAGAGGATCCGGGAAGTTAGGTTGTTTCCTGTGATTCCGAATTTCATATCTCAAAGAGGTGACGTAGGGAATCTTCATAACTCTCTCCCTACATCGTATTGGAATTTTATAAAAGTGGCTAAATTACAAATAACTTGTTTACCGTCTATCAATTCATACAACGCCGAAGGAGGAAACAGTGACACGTGGCAAGTAGTATGTCTTCATCAAACTACCCATAATTAAGTCATTGTGGGAGATTGGACATAACTTTTCCTTTGAAGAATCCAAATCAAATCAGACCTATGGAATTTGAAAGAAGCTTCAGAGGGCTACTACAAGGCTGAATTTAAGATATTGAATATCCCCAATTACATAGATAATTAAATTTCAACATCGAGCTCCTCAAAAGAAAGTAAAAGTATTGGGTTCTAAAAAATTCGCCGTAAAAATAATTCAACACCCATTAAGCCTTCAGAAGGCTCTACTATGACTAATGAAGATGAATAATTGCAACATGATCTATCAAAATTACAAGAGCAAGTGCAACAAATTTCACTCTCGCAAAGAGCAACAAAAAATGAAATGGAAGTTTTGAAGAAAGGCATGGAAGCTAAGATGGATGGCGTGCAAGCTAAGATGGATGGCGTGGAAGTTAAGATGGATGGCATGGAGGCTGGCATGGAATCTAAGATGGATGACATGGAAGCTAAGATCGATGAGAAAATGGAAAACATGAAGAATTTTCTAAAAGAAGACATGGAAGGTTTGACAAAGTTGATACAAGAAAGGTTTCCTAATGGTGAAAATATAGTAGAAGAACCTCATGATGAGAACAAAATAAATGTTAACTGTGATTTCATAAACTCTAATGTTGGCGGGAAGAACCACCATATTCCAAAGATGGATATGAGGAAGTTTGATGGAAAGGATCCTGTAACATGGTTTTGTACGGTACAACAACCCTCCCCATTTCAAAATTTTAGAATAAATATTACTTTAGAAATAGGTCCCCTTTCCTTTTAGATAGAAATAAAAGACTTTGAGGAAATCTGATTATTTTATATAAAATAATAAAAATATTCATTGTTTAAAAGTCATACATCGCATATCACATACCACAAATGCATGTGACCTTGAATATTTTCGATCCGATGAACTATCAAGTCTTATATCGCATCGGCACAAATAATAGAGGTATTCATATTAAAAAGTCAGATGCGATCGCAATCGCAAATCGGTAGGGTCTTAAGGTTTCACTTTTCTTTTACAAAACTCCGATGCAATGTAACCTATCACAATCGCATTTCAAAAAATTTATCCTTCATTCGGCCTATTTCATAAGCTTCGATGCGATATGATTTATCGCAATCGCACTTTAAAGAAGCAACATCACATTTACTTGATTTATAAAATCCCGATGCGATAGAACTTATTGCAAATCGAATTTCTAAAAAGATACCCTTCATTCGATATATTTCATAAACACCGATGCAATGCGATTCATCGCAATCGCATTTCAGACGAACAACATCACATCTACTTCTTTTGCAAAACTCCGATGCGATGGACCCCACCATCATCGCAATCGCAAATCGGCGAAAATCATGTACAACTTAATTCCTTTTGGAATGTCTGATGTGATATACTATCATCGCAGTAGAAAATCGGCAGAACATATGAGATGATATTTGATTCCCTTTCGAAACCTCCGATGCGATGGATAGATAGTATTTGTTTATAATTGTTTGCACCGCGCATATATTATTTATTAATCGCAATTGGAAAATTCAAAAGGAAAGTTTTTCATTAACATTTCAATATCGTCGATCTCTGATTGTACGATAATCATTAATTATAAAATCAAACGAATTATGGTGATCGATTCCAATATGAATGCGTGAATGTGACCCTCATGAAGGGCATTTAAGTTTAATACGGGGTTAATCAATTAGAGATCATTGATAAAATATTTTCACACAGTTGTTCTTTTAAATTCGTTTCTCCTTGCGTCTGAAAGGTTTTTCTCATTTGCAGAGCCATAGAACATCCAACCCTCTCGTTCGTCGAGCGAGTGAAATGATACCAGACGAGAAAATGTCTAAGAAGTTTAAGAAAGAAAGAATTGTTGTTGCTGCAAAGATTACTCCTACTGCCACAGTACCAAAAGAAAAACCAGCCAAAATCAAGCTGGTTACAGATACGGCATACCAGGGTCTCGGGAAGCTTTCCTGGGAATAACTATATAAATTGATTGAAGCAGAAAAACCCACTGTTACAGAGGTAAAGGTGATAGTACCTGATGAAGAAGACTCAGATTTTGATTCTGAGACTCCTCTTAAAGCACTTGCAAATTCTTTTCTTCACAGAATTGCGGCACGGGCAAATATGTTCCCCTATTATGATGTAATATGATGGGTGATAGACAATATCACCATCACAAACAAAACTTTTGTATCAGCTGCGGGAACAAGTTTTGGGTCTTTTAGAGTGGAAGATATCAAAGCGATGTACCATCTCCCAAATCCTCAAAAGGTCTACAACAAAGCTTTCATAGCAGATTTCATCGCAAGAAATGAAGTTCAATCAGACCCTATTAAGGATTGGAGACGAGCTCCAGAGAAAAATAAAAATGAAGCATCAGGTATGTACTCCGTGGAGTCTCTTGCACCCCCATATTACTATGCTACTACAATGATGTGTAGACTCTTTGGGAATGAAAATTCTGCGAGGTTTTCAATTTAGATGGTACCTCTTATTCATGCTGCTGTAAATTCTGAAATTATGGATTGGTCGGTTATCCTTTCTGATAAGATAGCTAATAGAATTCTGGAATATAGAAAGGATAAAGACACTGGGAATACAACTCCTCTTCATTTCTGTGCCTATATCTTAGATGCTCTGTGTTTTAATTCCGATTTCCCTATTCTGGGTTGGAAATGGACTCCACAAGAACCTGTTCCGATCCAAATTTACCATAAACTCTTGTGGAAGGTCCATTTTAAAAATCATGTATATAGGATTTGTCAAAACTTTTTGTTACCTGTCTATCAGACCATTTTTAACCAATTTCCTCCCCGGCTCTCTAAAAAAGCAAAGAATGATATATCCCTAATTGGAAATTGGTTTGGAGAAGAAATTTTTACTTATATCAGAGTTTTTGGAAGCATTTTGGAACCCCATATCTTACCTCTTTATGTCCCTGACAAACTGTTAGCCCAAGAAATTTCTTACCAATTAACAAAAAGAGGTATGTCAAGATGTTTAAAGAATGCCAAGAAATTGATGTGGCCTACCTTTCCCTTTCATTGTGGAAATTATACTCTGAATGATTTCAAACATGCTGAGAAGGAAGTCATTAAATAAAGAGATCTTAAGCTTGCAACTGTCCCATGGAGACAGTATGATCCAAATAAAGTAGCTTTTGATTTCACAACTTTGGTTCAAATTGCTAGGTTTGAGCATGAACCCGATGAATTTGATGATTTATTTGTCTCTATTGAGAAATTTTCCCAAGTTTATGACTTGGCTAAATCCAAGTTTCAAGTAGAGGATATGAACAAATTCATGCAGTTCAGAAGTAAGAGATTGCTGAAAGCTCCCCTTGACCAGCTAAGGATTCCTTTACAAGAAGCTGAAAGTATAGAAACAGAACAAAAGAAAAAGGAAGACACAGCTAGGAAGACAGAAAAATAAGTGTCTACAAGCAAGCCTGATGTACATACTGAGAAGGAAAATGCAACTAGCAAGATTGATATTCAGACAGAGAAAGAAAATACAGGTACCAAGACCAATATGCATTCTGAAGAAAGAAATACAGATGATAAACCCAATGATCAACTTGAAAGAGAAACAACCACGGAAAGAGTGGTAAATTCTGCTGAAATTATTGTTACTCCCGAATTGATAAGACAATATGAGCAATTTGAACAACAAATTGGAGGACAAAATAATCCTCAAGTTGATAGTTTGAATAATCAAGATATGGAGATTATCCCTGAACATCCCTCAGAAGAAATTGCGTTGAAAGTTGAAGAAATTCCTCCTCTGGATATCTTTTATAGTCCTAGGCATAGGGTTGTTGTCAGGAAACAAAGGAAAATAAGGAGGACAGATCAAGAATCACTTTCATCCCCACAGGTTGAATTCATGAATATTGTCTGGAAGAATAATGAGGTAGATCCTTCAGAGGATCTTACCAAATTATCACAATATGCAGGTGCCTACAGTGCAGCCACTATAGATAAAGTTGCTGAAGTCAATCAAATGATCAAACAAAAAGACTCACAGATAGAAATGCTAGAAGAAAAGACAACAAATGATCAGCAAAAGATAATGCAGTTGGAGCAGCAGTTAATAGAAGAAAAACTCAGAGCCAACCAGCTGGAACAATAACTGAGTGTGGAAAAGAAAAAGCTTGATCAACAAGCTTTGAATAAGCAACAACAGTTGTCCCAAGAGGTGTCCAAGTTACAAACCTTGCTGCAAAATGAGAAAACTGCCAAAGCAGAGCAAGGAAAAATATTTCAAGCAAGATTGGATAAATTTAAGGATTATCCTAAAATTGACCAATTTAAAACTGAAGCTTTGGAATCAAATAAGCTATTGTCTCAGCAGTTAGATGATCTCTGTCAAAATATTGCATAAACAGAGCCTTTATGTGAAATAAAATCTTCCCTTATTGATGAATCAGTCAGCCTCAAACTTGAATTTGAGAATGCAGATGATAAGATATCAGAGTTTATTTCATGGCAAGACTCAGAAGAAGGAAAGAATGCAAATCTTCCCAGGATCGAAGAAAGACATAAAGAAATTTTGTTTGCTGAATGGGAAAAATAGTTGATTAAAGAAGAACGAGCTACATCAAGGGCCAGAGCTATGATGAACAATCTGACACAATTAGTTAATGATAGCTTATATGCTACTAATTTAATTTCAGATTGTATTCCAGGTAAATTACCAAAGGTGAAAGAAACTGATACCAAGTGGAAGCAGGAATTAATCAACAAGAATCAGAAAATCAGTAAAATTCAAGAAATTACATGGGATGTCATGTGGAAATATTTAATTAAACCACACAGTCAACATATGACAATAAAATTCCTTTCAAATGCCATCAATTGCATCATTCCAAAGTTATCTGATGCCACGTACACTGGTCAGTTGCATTCGAGGCTGAGTCATCCAACCGAGGTCAAGGATATGCTAAAAATCTGCCATCTCAGCACATTGAATACAGGAGAAAATCAATGAATCTGTTTTATTTTGATATCGCAGTCTTTTTCAGGATCTCCGATGATATTTTCTAGCATAAGTTATAGATAATTTGTTTTGTTAATTTCCTATTTAAACCCCTTTCATGCATTTAGAAAGGGGTCCTGAATTTGTAATATTTTGGCTTGGATGATACATTCATGTACTCCATTGACTATTTTATTTTTATAAAGGATCACATCCTATGATTTATGGAGAATTATCTTTAAGAATTGCATTTATGTACCTTGGAGGTTGTTTTAAGTTAAATCAAAAGATCTGGATATTGAGTTGCATCAAGAAAATATCTCAATGAATCTGGTATTTCTATCGATTTACTGTTATTTTCTTTATGTTATGAAGTATTCTCTTTGAATTTTTCTATCATTTGTATATGCTTGTTTTCACAAATATCTCTTTATCATATCATTTCTGAAGATATAGAAATATTCATCTATCATAGTATATGCAAATGATATATAGAATTATGAATGCGATGTGTTATTCTAACTCTGTTTAATTTCTTAAATAGAGTTATCATTATATGATACTACATCTTTCTGTTGAATAATAATACATTTTCATGGTTATTTGTTTAACTGAAACCATATTTAAGTCGTATTCATACTTAATGCCCGGGTTAGTTTTAGAATTATTTGCAAGTTATAATTTAAGTTAGATAGATTATTTCAGTCATTTAGTTCCATTATTCACCTATACAAACACTTCATTACCAACCCATTCATTATTAGGAAACTGGTCCTATAAATCCAGTCGAAGCCACCACACCAAATGGAAAAGGAGTTGTCCTAAGGTCCGAACAGGGTGGTTTTCCCCCAATGTTTGAAGCAACGATTTTCGAGGCTTCAACATCTTTGGCGCTAGAAGGAGGGCCTAAGCTATGAATGGAAAGAAAATCTAAATCTGCAGGCCATTCTAAGAGCAATTCACCCTCATCACCTTCCTCAATTTCCTCTACATCTCAAATCACTATGGAAGAAATTGAGAAGAATATCAATACACCCACTACCAAAACTTTAGATCTGTCAGACAATCAGACTCCTGAGTACCTTGAAATACAAGCCTTAGTTCATAAACTTCAAGGGTTCTCATTATCATTAGAAGAGTCTGAAATATCTGAAGGTAGTGTTACTTCACAATTTGTTTCTTCCAGACCTCTCACCAGGTCACAAAGTGAAAAACTTGGTATTCCTCCAAAGGAATTTCCTTTACCTAGTAGAGTTAAGACCAGAAAAACATCCTCATAATCAGGTAGTGATATCATTTCTTCATCGCAAACTCACTCATCTGCTTCCCAGACTCAAACCCAGAAGAGCATAGTTATTCCAACAACCTCCACTCAAACACCAGTTGTCTCTTCTAGTCCTTCAACTGTTATCAAAAAAATGGCACAGAGACCATGGGCTAGTCCAGGAGTTTTGGCAATGTCTGCACCTTTACATGATTTACTAGATCATCCTAAAAAATGGCTGCCAAAATTTAGTCCTGACCTTAACATACAAGTTGAACAACACATCAATAACTTTATGCTTGCTGTAAATTTGAACGGAGTTAGACATGAGGATGTTGTAGTCAGGTTATTTCCCTATACTTTGCAAGGGGCAGCAGGATCCTGGTATTTTTCATTACCTTCATGATCTACTACAAGTTGGAACATTTTCTAGGAACATTTCTTAACCAAATTTGGAGATGACAGATCAATAGCGACTTTAATCAATGATCTCTCCAATTTGAGAGTAGAACCCAAAGAACACATTAAATATTTTAATTCCTGATTCAAAAAAATTTTGAATAAAATTCCTACAACCTCAAAACCTAGTGAGCAAGTCAGAAGTGAATGGTATATAACAGTTTTTCCCTCAAACATAGAAATTTTTGTAGATAGAGCTGCTAAACCCACTTTGGCTGGAAACATGAAAGAAGCAATTACAGTTGAAATATGGATTAGTGCTTTGGATAAGAAGAATGCTATTGAATACAAAAAATAAAAAAAGGTCAGCTTTAAAGATGATTCCAAGAATAAGACACCCAGGGATCCTTATGATATGGAAGGATTACAGAAAGTTCTCAAAACTATGTCTAATGAGATGGTTGAGATTAAGAAACAAGTGGCAGAGACTTCTACCAAAAGGCCATTCAGAAATTTCAAAAGAAATCAAACTACTGAATCAAAGCCACCCAATTCAATCTCTAACGCAGAGTCAGATCTAGAAGAAGACAAGGAAGATGATACACCTCCATTATCGGAAGAAGATGAGGAAGAAGAAATAGTTGAATTACATGGGGTGTGGGATTTCATTCTTCCTAATTCAGATAGTGAAAAGGAACAAGAAGCCATGCCAATAATTACAAGAAGTAAATCTACAGCGGAGCCTGTCCAAACAGTCTAAAAGAAGAAAAATTCAACTTTAACTATGTTACCCCTTATAAATTTCTTGACAAGCAAGCAAGGGGCTAGTTTGTCCTATAAGCCTGCAAGGAATGCATTTCCCTTGAAAACACATCATTCTTGCAGTCTTTTCAAGTTCCCTACATTGTGACTGTTTCCCTCTGCTGACTTAAGTCAATAAGCCTTGCTGATAAAGAATTATGTTCCAAAAGGCTTTATTTCGCCCCTTGTATCCCTGCATTTTTCCCCCCATTCTATCATTTTTCCCTTTCTTCTAAGTCCCCCTTTGCTCCCCCCCTAATATCCCCATCAACCTCCGAAATTCCCCCAAAATATCCATCAAGTCCCACCCTTTCCCTTTGTTTCCTCAAAATTCCCCTCTGTCTCTCTATCGTTACCCTCCTCAGGCCTCAAAATGCATTAAAAAGGGTTAAAAAACCCACTTTCGGACCATATAATAGGCCTCAGCCCCTTCTCCGCTAGCCCGTAACCTTTCTCTCCATGTAACCTTGCGCCATGACCAGGCGCCAAAGCTAAAATTGATTAGTGCGTTTTTGTATCGGGTGCATTATAAGACGTTGATCTTCGCAGAATGGACGGCGATCGCCGCCCCCCACAGCTTGCACCGTGCAACTCGTTTACCGCCCGTCGTCGCATCTCCGCCGTCCGTTAACTCACCAAATCAACGGTCCGCAGCTCATCCATATCGGGCATGATTTAAACCATTGATCTGTACAGATACAACGGTACGGAATCCGCCTGTCACGGTGGTCCTCGCCTACTTTCAATGTTCCAAAACCATATGGTTTCCATCGCACCGCTTATGGAGGTCGGGCGGTATTTTCCTTTCGGCCAGCGATTCCATACAACGATCGACGCGTGGCTCCTGTACGATTCCAAAACCGCTTGCCCATCGCACGTTATCTTTCGGTACAGGACGCGCAACGATATTCATGTCAGCCGTCAGATCTGCCCTTGCCCATCCAACGGTCATCACTCGACGAAGCTGCGCGGGGTTTAATCTATGGCCTCCATACCCCTAGCCAACGGTTTTTTTCCCTCCCACATGTTTTCCACTGTCGATCTCCGCCAAGATCGGACGGTCCAGATTCGTCTGCCCGCCATTGACCATCCCGCCGTCGCCTAGTCCCGCCACGTCACCTCCACGTGTATCCATCGTACCTCCGTCATCTCATTGCATAAATTCATTCAAAGGTCGATGTTTATAAGGTTTTCGCGTATAATTGTTCTGCATTCCGCCAACCTCCGCCATCTCTGTTCTACACCATTCCATGGCATTTTCCGCCATTTCTCTGCAGTCCCACTATCATCCACATCATCCGCCCCCACCCATGGATTTCATAGCAGATTTCATGTTATTTGTCGGGTTATCAGAGGCAGAAAACCGCCATGGTTCACATGTACTACTTCAATGGCATGCTGCGTAGACAGAATTAAATCTGGAAGCCGGTACTACAATAGAAATGCCCGGGAATGATAGCAGCGTCATAAATATTACCCGGAGACAGTTTAATATTCGCAAGAAATCTATCTGGCGTCATCAAAGTCCAGGTTTTGCAGATCGAGATATTTATGGAACAGTGAAGAAAAACCAGCTAATGATCAAGGATTTCAGCGTTCAGAATTGAGGGTTTTGAGCCTTAATACAACATTTCAGAGGCAAAGCACTAGATCAACGATCCCGTGGATCATGCAGAAAGTACAACACGCAGAAATCAATGCATATCAGGGGTTTTTACAGCAGCAGAATGTTTTTCCTCCATAAAGGACAGAGCGCCCATGCAGTGTTCAATCTATGCCGTGTTCTGGAGAGATTTCCTACCTTGAAACAACCCCGGTACTATCAGAGCATTTATTTCATCAGTATGGCAGACTTCTTTATCATTCATTCATTTTTTGTTTATTCACCAATAGCACCACACAGTATTGCAGACATAATACATCAGAGTCATATCATAATAGTCTGAAGACTGAAGAAGATCATTCGTGCACCTAAAGAACACCAGGAATTGAATGCACAGGATTTAAAACAGAATGGGCTTCGGTCCTCTTTCTTTTCAGAAGTTTAATACTGCATTTAGTTCTTCACCTACCTCCTCTGCTTCCCTTCAACTATAAACTCATGAAAAAATTCATTGTAAGGTTGTTGATCAGTTATCAGAGAACTGCTAGTAGTTTCTGTTGAGACACAGTCTCTGTGTAAAGATTGTAAGATAGGTTGAAGGAGATGTTTTCAGACTGAGTATTCAGCTATTGGCAATGTTGTACTTGATTGGTATTGCTATTTAATATGACAAGCACATTTCTTTGGATCTTGATCTGAAGCAGCGGTGATGTTTTCCTATCTTTGTGTTTTCATTCATTTCATTTCGTTTCTACTGGCTTGCATCAGAATAGTGGCATAGGATTTACCCTTGTTAGGTACCCTATGTTTATGCTCTCATTGCCATTTATGTTCCTCTTCTAAATGTATTATCTAAGAAATGATTTCAGTTGGTTTAACCAGTGTAGTGGATGTTATTGCCTGCTCTCTGATGTATGAATTAAATGAATTCAGTTCTTAGGTGCTTTCTTGTTATAGATTTAGTTGGAAGATTTGGGAACACTAGGGATTAGAGTTAGCCCTGTCCACTAGGATCCTTGTGCGACCAGCTGATCTTTAACTTTGTGCTCTAAATCTGTGTTATCTCCTCTCTTTTTACCTCTCCATACCACATAATCATCTTGAAGATCCTATGTTTCAGATGGCTAGCCCAATTGAAAGCCTGCCCATTGATTAGCAAGCAAACCCTTTCCTGACTCCATTGCCAATGGTTCTGAATATTTCCTGGAATATTTCACCCCTGCCCTTTTTCCTCTTTGCTCATCTTGGTCTTACATTGAACCCTTCTTTCCTGATAACCAGCAACCAAATCAAAAAATCAAAACAAACAAACCCCGAGCCTTATAAATAGCCTAACATCTTCAACACTTGAACTTTAAAGACACGCACCTTTGACATATCATAGAGAGATCCGTCTCTGGACCCAGGAGGGCTAGATCCTGAGGTCTGAAAGTGGTTCTGATGTTGTCTCATCTTTTGGTATTTCCAACCTTGCCAAAACATGGGAACCCCAACATAATGGCGACTCCACTGGGGAATTTCTGAAATACTCTCCATCCTACTACATTCTAAGAACTTCAGAAACCTACAATCTCTGGTTAGGTTGGTAGTTAAACATTCCTATTCTCACATCAGCCTCTATACCATTTCTTGTTTTTCCCTTACTCTTGGACAGAGTCTGGAAAGGGCTAGGTAGCCTCTAGATCTCACACTCTTTCAGAGGTGACATATCTGGTAAATGCCCTTCCAGTCAATCTCTGGTTAGAGTTTGTTGTGTTTGGGAGATATCCTTGAAAGAGGACATCTCATAAGCACTGGGGTGGACAGTGTACCCTCCAAAAACATCCTAAACCTTCCACCTGGCGACTCCATTGGTGATTAGTAGGCCTACTAATTGTCTTGGTTTCACATAAGACTCCACTGGGAGACCAGCCTCCATAACAACATCAACCACAGTAGAAGTAACAGGTAGGGTTAAGCTACTTGGCCAGGAAACAACATTTTGGCTTCTAAAACCATTCATACAAGAGCTTACCCTAACCCAGACCCACCTGAAATAGTTGACAACCCTAAGGGCATCCTCATAAATCCACCTACACCTAGAGGATCAACTATTTCCAGTCACATCTATAGAGCTAATTTGCACCAGAAGATCTTACAGCTCTATCACACTTTCATCTTGACCTAGGCCTACCTAACAGCTTACCTAGAACTAGGTCATTCAGTATCTTAGACCAGCCAGACCCTGAGCTTCTTGATTCACCACGGCAAAGTGGTAGACACCTTCGGAATAGACAGACCCCTCCATCTACACCTCCAGATATACACTTCATACAAAACTTGGGGTTCAGTCACCCTAGATCTGCTCATCAGCATTCTGCTGGTCATAATATCCATGTCATCCATATACCAGCTGCCCAAGTCAATCCTTTACCTCATCAAAACATCATAATGGCAGCCTGGTATGCACCCCTGGTTTTACCTCAGCCTCTAGTACCCTTACCCAATGATTATCAGTGAAAGATCCCACACTTCACTGCAAAAGAGTCCATCACGGCCCAGCAACATGTAGATAAAATGGAAGATTCTTTTGACTACATGGAAATAGATGATGATATAGTCAAAATGAGAATCTTTGCCCAAAGCCTAGGGGGTGATGTGAAGAAATGGTTTAAAGGCCTACCTCCAGGTAGCATCAACGATCTTCCGAGTCTATATCAGACTTTCATAAACAAATGGGAAACTAGGGAAAACCCTCGCCAACTCCTGGCAGAATACATGACCCCCTCAAAAGAAACGCAGGAGAGAGTGTTCACGATTACACAACAAGGTTTAACAGCGTTTACAATGCCCTCCCTCCACATATGAGACCTCCACAAGGCATGGCTCTAGCAAAATACCCTGAAGGCTTTGATGCTGACATGGCCTATGAGCTTAGGGATAAAGAGTACAACACATTGGAAGACATGCAAAAAGGAGTAGTGAACATAGAGGCAAACCTGATGGAGAAAAGAGCAAGACTAAGATCTGAGAAGAAGGTAACATATAGAGATGACACTGTAGCTTCTACATCTGATCCAAATTATGATAAATTGTCTAAAAATGTGGAAAGGTTACAGCAAATGATGGAAAAAATGGTTGTCACAGTTAGTAACCAGAATGGAAATCAAAACTAGAACCAAAACTTTAGAAGAAACAATACCACTCCCAATAGACAAAGAGAATCAGATCAACAAGTTATTCCCCCTTTCCAAGAGAACTTCTTGGATGAAGATGAGGGAATCATAGAAGAGTCTGAGGGAAACACGATAAACATGTTTGAAACAGAAGATTCAATCCATAACTATTACTCAGAAGAAGATCAGCCCTCACCCTCTGGTTGGGAGGAGGAATGGTTGGAATCTGAAGATTACAGATTAGGATTTTAAAATGCCATGATGCAACTGTTACTCAGAAGAAGATCAACCCTCACCCTCTGGTTGGGAGGAGGAATGGTTAGAATCTGAGGATTACAGGATAGGGTTTGAAAATGCCATGATGCAGGTCAGAGAAAAATATGAACTTAGAAGCAAAAAGAGCCAAGAAACTTCCAAACCAAAATTTTCTGAGGTCAACATCAAGAAAAGACCTGAGAAAACTTCTAAAGCAACTGCTGAAAGTGGAAAATCAGCAGCTGAGAGTTCTGGAAAAAACAAAGAAAAAGACAACCAAAAGAGTGATAAAAAAAACCAACCAACTAGTAGCACTAGCATTGCAGTTAGTGCTCCTTATAAAACTGTAACAAACATTGTCCATAACGAGAATCATCACACTGATTCAGCCACTAAGGCAGTGGCAAATAGAACAGAGATGAGTATCCCAAAGAGTCAGTCCACTTTCAATTTGGAGAGTGAGATTGCAAGAATTAAAATCTCTGTCCCACTTTCTAAGTTGGCCACTCAGGATGTATATAAAGGCCAGATTTTGAAATCTTTGAACCTAAGTGAGAGTGGGGACACTGTAAATCTGAATGATGATCAGCCTGCCCTCCTATTTGGACCTAAGATAGAGGGGAAGTTTCAGGAAGGGGTAGTTCCACCTTTCTATATCAGTCTCAACATTCATGACAAGATCTTGCATAATGCAATGCATGACTCTAGAGCATCTCACAACCTAATGCCTAAGGTAATCATGGAAAGACTAGGTCTAGAGATAACCAGACCCTACAAAGATTTATACTCTTTCGACTCTAACAGAGTAAAATGCCTAGGCCTGATCAAGGACTTATATGTGAGTTTAACTCAAATCCCAGCTAAATGTATGGTCATGGATGTTGTGGTGGCAGATGTGCCACCCAAGTATGGCATGTTACTGTCAAGATCATGGGGAGCCAAGCTGCAGGGTACAATGCAGATGGATGGCTCATATGCCACAATTCCCATCTTTGGCCAATTTAGAAAACTGTATAGGGAGGCACAGATGAAATTCCTAGTCAGTAGCCCCGGAAAACCAGAAAATTCACCTGTTTATTCTATACATACAGACCTTGACTCCTTCATTTTTTGTAATGATGAATCCTTAGAAGGGACAGAGTCCCAAAACAGAGATACAAACGGAGAGGCAGAAACTATTGACTTTAACATAATGGCTACTCTAGATTTAGAGGACAACGAAGAAGAAAACCGCAACGAAACCTATAGGATATGAGGGGGAGACCTAACTCCGAGTGAACAAGAAACATAGTGTAAATAGCCATCAGGACAGATCCCTGAAACTCATACATTTCACGAGGAACAAAGCGATCCACAGCCCAGTACAGGCCCTATAGAGCAATATAATGTCGAACCCAGCCATAGGGAAAGGAATGACAATGAAACCAAGAGTGAACCCTTGTGGGTGATGAAATTTGATGGGTCATGCACCAAGAGAACTATTGGAGCAGGGGTGTGGTTGCATAACACAGAAAACGACTACGCAGAGAGCCACGCTTGCAACCTGCACTTCAAATGCACGAACAATATTGTAGAGTATGAGGCTCTAATCTTAGGCTTAAATCTGTTGAAGAAATTAGGGGCACGTAAGATAGCCGTGCAGGGATATTTTGAGCTGGTGATAAAACAGGTAAATGGTGAATACACTGCCAAACACCCTGGGTTGAGGGCGTATAGGAATGATGCCGTAGATATATTGAAAACGTTTTTCGAATACGAGTTAGTGTTTGTCCCCAGCAGTCAAAACATCATTGCAAATGGATTGGCTTACCTAGCTAGTTCATATCCTAAGACTCCCAACGACCAACAGATCATCATTCAAACCAAATTCAAACTTGTTGTGCCAGACAACGAAAAATATTGGCAGGTTTTTGAAGGTGATAAATAGATCGATGATTTCCTAATAGGAAAAAACAAGTTTGAGTTTTCTAATTCAGACTCCAAATCTGACTGTAGCTGCCTAAGTGAAGAATCCTCAGATGAGGAGGAAACACCCTGTAACATAGAAATAAACTCTTTAGATGAACAAACTGGAAATCCAGACGGAAAATGTGAAAATGCAGATAGTGAAGAAGTGGAGGTGCTGCAGGCCAAAGATAAGAATATACCCCGAGGCCTGGCACCCTTAGAAGACCTCTTTGACTTTGATGATGTAGCAAAAAGGCCCGCTATAGAACATGCAGACTCTGACGTGGAAGAATGCAACATAGGCACTGAAGATAAGCCCAAAATTATTAAACTGGCTAAGTCTTTACCGGCGGACATGAAAAATAAATACATTTACCTTTTCAAGGAATTCATTGATGTGTTTGCCTAGAGTTATGAAGACTTAAAGGCCTATGACACAAACATCATTCAGCACAAAATACCCTTGAAAGAAAATCAGAAGCCCTTCAGAAAAAAACTTCGCAGAATCAATCCAAAATAATTGCCTGCAGTAGAGGAAGAGATTAAAAAGATGTATGAGGCAGGTATAATAGTGCTTGTGAGGTTCTCTGACTGGGTATCAAACCTAGTGGCTGTAAGGAAGAAAATAGGGGAAATCAGGTTGTGTATAGAATTCATGAATCTTAATAAAGCCTCACTCAAAGACAATTACCCTTTGCCTAAAATGGAACATATTCTTCAGAGGGTAGTGGGTTCTAAGAGGATTTGTTTGCACATGATGCAGAATGTTGTCCTTGATGGCAACCCACCGAATGAAGATGAAGACATGAGATTGTTGACTTGTGTTGTCCTTGATGGAAATCCTCCTGATGAAGTTATTCTTGACTTGATGGACTTGGTAAATGATGTAAATCTGATATGAAATGATGTTTGCTAGCAATATGATGCTGAGTGTTGTCCTTGAATGGCAACCCACTTAATGAAGATGATGGCAACTTACTTGATGAAGTTGTGCTTGATAGAATATGTTCTTGATGAAGTAAATCTGATGTATCTACAGTGTGTACAGAAGGCAATGAAGAAAGGAATTCAGCATGTGCTAAATCTTGATAAAAAGAGTATGTCTCTAGGCATACGCGGATTTTCCTAGGGGAAGTCACGTATGCACGCGGGAAGCAACGTGTCAAGTTGCGTATGGGAAAAAGCACTCTTAAAGTGCAAAACCAGGGGTAACCACCATGGTATTGACCCATTGTATTGGGTAATGATTCGTCTAAATGACCCCGCCCAGGAATACCATCGGAAGTAATGTGGTTTTGGCTCATGGTATTGAAAAAGGGTAAACCTATATAAGGAGAAGAAATTCATTGTGCAAATCATGAGTGTGGGTGCAAGATGTCCGAGCTAATGAAAATACTTCTCTCCGAGTATAACCGAATGGAAAGGTTACAATGAATGAAAGATTCAATGTATGATGCACCAACGAAGGAGGATGAAGAAGGGACTCAGATTCCAGATACACTGCATTCCATGTATCTATTCATGGAAGGCTTAGATAAGGAGATGAGGCAAACATCCTGGGTTCAAGCAAAAGGTAAATCTGAACTGAATATCTGATCTGAAGAAGTATGCTACTCTATAATAGTTGAAGATCTATATGCTAGTTCGCTGCAGAAGAAGCGCGTATATACGCGGCTTCGCTGAAGAGAAAGCGCGTATGCGCAATAAAATTGGCTCTATAATTTATACTGAAGTATATG
>JAXQQM020071877.1:0-86980 GCA_034641835.2 Pinus albicaulis
ATATCAGGGAGACCCCTTTGTTGACAGATTTCCAACACAGTCAACATAACGTTTTTTTTAATGTTTTTCGAGCATATAAATAAATTTATAAAAAATTCCATGTAATGAAATACATTCTTAAAGTTTAAATAGTCTCAATAGACTTTGATTGTCATCATTATTATTACTATTATAGTTTTATATATAAATAATAGATATTTCCAGAAAATTAATTTAGATGATTAAATTTTTTTTATATAGATTCCATTTTTCTAAAATCAAAACTAAATGTAATTCTTTTAGCTATAATTTTCAACAAAATAACTATACATTACTAAATACCATAAAAACTTCACAATATATTTTTATTTATTTTAATAAATTTTCATTTAAAAAAGAAAAATGCATTGAATATATTTTTATTTATTTTAATAAAACCACATTTACAAAAATAAGGACAAGAGACATACATTGATATGGAAAATAATATATTAGTAATGTGACAATGTAAAAAAAAACACGTGTTCCTAATGACTCTATATGTTGAAAGTGATGATAAATTACTTTAAAAATAAATCATATATAACACAATATATTTAAAAATATTAAAAATATCATAAATTTACAATATATAAATAAAATATAATGTTTATAAATATAATAATATAAATTATATAAGATATTTGATTTCAGTGGACATAAATATTATTATCAACACAAATATTGTCATTAACATAAATATTGGATTTATAGTTTTGAGTTGTAATAATAAAGATGAAAAATAATTTATAACTTGTAATTTTAAGATTAAAGAAAATAATTTTTATCTTATTTTAGTGATTGAGGCAAGACATTCTCTTCTTGAAAGTATCACTATACATCATAGTACTAGGGTGATGTGTAATATCTATATCCTAGTAGGAGAGTAATGTGTAATGTCATTTATGCTCAATCTCCAATTGACAAACGCTCCTTTTAAAATAGAGATAAAATAATGTCTCCCATCATAAAAACAAAAATACTTCCTAAATAAAAGACATATTCTATGATTGAAAGCAAAATAAATATAGTTAATCTTAATTAAAAACATTCTAAAACATCAATATTTCCATTCACACTAAGTTGACTTAGTTTATTGTTGAAAATGTGAATAAACCTTAAAAATATATGGTAAAATATTTGACATTGGTAAAATATTTTTATTTCCATGTAAGTAAAATAATTTTATATCAAACTTTTAAGAAAAATAAAGTTATATATATATTCACTCTTGAACATGAGAAAAATGTATAATTCTTATTATTAAAAATATTTCAATATAGAAGTTAAATAAACTATCTAAATATCTATGCTCATTAATATACTTCAATATCAAACTTTTAAGAGAGAAATTGCTATAAAAAAATACTTTAATATTTTCTACAATAAAATATTTTAATATCTACTTTAATGTTTTCTTATTAAAATATTTCAACATCTAAAATAAGAAATAATTGAAAGTAAAAAAACTCAATTATTGTTTAATAGGAAGGAAATGTGTAACTCATTCAATTATGAATCTAAAAATTTCAATGTGTAATAAATACAATATTTTAATATATATAGTTAAATAATGTGACATATATTTCAAATTATATCAACAAAAAAAAATCTTTTAATGAAAAGATGTACTTCATAAAAAAATGATTTCAATGTTTGTGATAAAATAAAATATTTTAAATTCTTCTTATTATTCTATATTTTCACCTCTTTTTTCAGAGTTTTTTGTCTTATTTTTTTCTAAAAACAATGAAAGATTTGGTATAATTTACAAAATACAATTGTTAATGAAGATTTTGAAGGCAATTAATTCATTTATATACTTAAAATTGGAATTAACATTTTAATCCATTTATACATTGAAAGATGGAATTTCATATATATATATATATATAGCCATCTTAAATTATCCAGAGGGATCAAATTTCTAGAAGTGTAAATCATTTTTAAAATTTTGGTTAAGATGGATCTATATAGGTGTATAGGAAGAAGTCAAACAACACTGTAGCCAAGAGATTTTTTAAAATTGATTCCAATTTAGCTTAAAATTCTAGCAAGAATGCCCAGTCTTGGTTGGTCCATTGAAGGATTAAAGAAGAGATTATTCTACATAATAAGGATAATATAAAAATAAACAAATTAATTAATTAATTAATACCAAATAATATTAACATATACTTAAAAATATGTAATAATAAAAAATTATTTTAATTTGTGTCATAAACTGTCTCAATGTACCTGTTATGTAAAATATTTTAATGTTAATTGCGTATACATTATATATTATTTTAAAAAATTATGTATATATCATGAAAACATTAACTTTAATGGTTAAAAAGTTTATTTGGTACTATATATACTTTATTTAGCATTCAAAAATATAATTTAAACAATGAAAAATAACACATTGTATTTTACACTCTAAAGAAATTTACACCCGAAGAAATTCTAGGAGAAATTGTTAGGTGATAAAGACTTAGAGAGAAAATGGAAACTAAGATATCATGAGATTATCAATTTCAATAGCCAAAATAAAAAAATATTTATCTATGTGGTTGAATGTCAAGAGAAAAGTGAACATTGTTAAAATAAGAACAAATTCTCAAACTTCATAGTTAACTAAGAAAGTTGAAAATGAAAAACATTCTCTTAAATATTCATCTTTTACTCACATTCAGTCTAATTTTAAAAAAAAAATTACACTACCAATCTTCTTGACATTTTAAGTCAATAAAAATATGATAAGCTATAAATGCTTCTCTCAACATTTTTTTAGCATAAAAATAAATCATTAAAAATTTTTAAGTAATCTCCCAATTCTTAAAATCCCACTTACCATATCAATCTTAATAAATATAACAATTATTATTGTCATTATTATAAATAATTATATAATAAATGTAAAATTTAAAAAAATAATATTAATAAATTTATTTTTATAACTATTACTTTAATTATAATTAATTAATATATAAAAATATTTACATATTATTACACAATCATATTTAAATTTTATTTAAATAAAACTATTTTGATAATAATTAATCCAAATTCACATAACTTACAAATTTGCAACATCCCATCTCGATATTTAACCTAGAAACTTAAAAAGAAAAAATCAAACTAAATACTTAAAATTAAATACAAATCTTTATTATAATTGATATGAAATGTTGTGGCATCATGTCGAACATTCCTAAAAGTGAATATGTAAACATATCCTTATTTAAGTTTATAACCAAGGTTAGAATTTAAAAGTAAGGCGACATGAACAAGTCTAATGACATCTAGGCCACACCAGAATGGAGGAGGATGGGATAGTAAAATAAAATCTAATGGCGATTTGTATTTCTTGTAAACCTTAAATATTCTCACAAATATCTTCAATGCAGAAAGAAACAAAATCAATCTCAACTACTCTTAGAAGGACTTCCAATAAATAATTGACTTAGTATTTAATATTTTTCATTAATGCAAATGCATATAGTTGTCATTTTTTCTATTCAAGGATAGATATCACTATTTTAGTGAGTTTGTATTTTTTTTTTCTAAGTTGGACTAATGTATTAATATGAAACATAATGTACATGGCAGGACTGACCTCCGAAATTGTTGTTCTAACCAATTCTGGAGGGAGTTTTAATTAAAAAACCAAAAGACTGATCGCCCCTAGCGGGGAAACGGGCCCAAAATATGCTGCCCACTGTGGGGAAACCAAATTTGATCAGTAGCTTTCCAAAGTTAGACAAAGACGTCATGACAGCTAACAAGCCCAGAAAAAACAACAAAACATGAAAATTGACCAAAACTAGATGTGGGGACCTATCCTTGCGGTGGTTGTGCATCATGCTAGGTGTCTTTTTGTGTAAGAGGTGGCTCCTCCACAATGAGACATCTGTACTCCTTGGACGAGTAATCATATTTCTTGGACAGCTCAGGCGAGGAGGTTGTGTGTGCTTGACTGCTGCCCTTCCTTAGCTCCCCCACCGTGTGCTCAGAGCTTCCGCTGCTGCTACCTGCACTACTTGATGACGATGAACCAAACTTGACAAGGAGGGCGACAGACTTCCAGGAGTCCTGTGGTGGAACCAAGGAGATAGTAGACTTCTGCATGCATTTTCTGGAGCCTGAGCCCATGGAACTAGGTTGCACTTCTTGAAACGTGACAAAGATTGTGGCGGTGACCCTTGGTCTGTCCAGGAGGCTGTTGAAATGAAAGAAAGCTACATTTTCATCTAGAAGCGGGGAGTTGTGCTCTTCATGAATGGAGAGAGGTGGGCAAGAACCAGCACCTCTACCTCTACCCCTTCTGCACCTAATTCGCTGCCTTATCAGCATTATGGAGCTGTTGGACAAGCTAGAAGGCGAACGAGGCGTATGAGCACTATGGGCAGGTAGATGGCTATCAGTACCAGAAGGCGAAAGAACATCGTGCACAGGTTTGTGGCTATCAGCACCGGAGGGCTGCGGAGCAAGCAGGAGGCGGAGGTCGAATAGAAATTCAGAGGAGCTCAGATGTCGAACAAAGGCAAATGACAAAGACAGAGAATGTGTGCGGATCGAGAAAGACAATGAGGAGGGATGCGACACCATTGAAGGAGTGGCAGGACAGTTTGGAGAGTAGGAGTAACAGCCAAGTGCGGGAGAGGTAAATGACAGACGTTCGCAGTAGTGGGCGTTAAATGCCAAAGTACCCACGTTCTGCATGGCCATGTGGCCTAGCCAAGTGGCATGGCTTGGGTCGGCCACCTCTTTAATCCATTTAATCACCCGCATCCATGAGCAAGGTTTCATTTTGCACCAGTTGTGTGAATTATTTTATGAGGGTAACATCATTGGTGTTGGATAGAGAGCCTGAGAAGAGGATGATATTCTGCTCAACTCCTTTGTTGGCAAGAAGGTCCGCAACCTTGTTTGCAGAGCGGCGCACATGCTTGAAGGAGATGGCTCTGTATGGTTTGAGCCATTGCTCAATGTGTTCCAACCTTGTCAGTAGGCGCTAGCTTGTAGATACTTTGGAAGCAGGGGCGCCCAAGAGGAGGTGTGTTGTTGCGTTAATGATAATTTGAGAATTTCCTTCCACTTCTGAGGGGAAGAGATTTTTTTCCTGAGCTAATAAGAGACCCTACCATAAACCTTCCAATTTAGCAGAATTGTTTGAGTCCCAACCAATAGAGCCATAGAAAATGCAGAGGGGACGACCCGCGGAATCTCTAAATATGCCTCCAAAACCGGCAGTGCCTAGGTTACCTTTGGAGGCGCCATTAAAATTCATTTTGATAATTCCATTGTTGGGAGGGATCCAAGTGCTGGGAGAGTCTGGATGATTGGAAGGGGTATGTGAGTGATGGGAGAGATTGGGATTGGAAAGGTGCCAGTTTTCCCAAATGATACTTTCACAAGGTTGAGCCGGGATGTCGAAGTCCTGCCAATGATGAAGAGCTAGAGATTCTTGGAGGTTGTTGCATAAGTTGGTCCATATGATGTCCAGACTTTCATCTTTAAAGATTCTTTTGTTCCTTTCTTTCCAAATTTTCCAGAAAAGGAAGCCTGGAAGAAGAAACCAAAGCGTGTTGAGCAACTGGCTTTTGAAGGGTTGAGTGGGCCAGTTTTTTATAGTATTTATAATGTTGCCTTTAATTATGCCTAATATTTTGCAGCAAATATCTATTTTTTCCCATAATTAGTTGGAGATGCTGCAAGTGTCCAATAGATGAGGGGTGGTTTCGGTGTGCTCATTAGAATTTGGACATCTTGAGGGGCCAATGAATCCCCTTTTGAGGAGATTTTCCCAAGTGAGAATCCTTTTCTTGCTGAGGCTCCAGAGGAAGGTTGATATTTTGGGCCAGATGCCTGGTCTCCAAATTTGAATCAAAATTTTGTCCTTGGGTGCCTGTGCTGAAGGGAATAGCAGATGATATGCTTCTTTGGTGGAGAAGGTTCCATGTGGAGTGTAGCCCCATCGAAGCATGTCTTCTTGAGTCGCATATCTGATTTTCTTGTGGCTGAACTCTTTGTCAATTTCATCATATGATTCATCTTGCCAGTTATCTTGCCATTGAGCGGCTGGCGTCCATTGATGATAGCCCAAAATGGGATGAGGTTGCCAAAAGAGGTTGACTTGAGTACTCTCAAGGGCTTGCAAGGTGGCTTGCCATCTGGGTTTTTGAAAAAGATCTGCCAATTTGGGCAATTGCTGCCAAGAGTCATCTCATAGGCGAGCTGAGTTTCCCAATCTAATCTCCCAAAAATTGTGCGCTTGGATGAAGGCTCTATGTTGTTTGGAGGAGTTCCATATGAGTGAGCCAGAGTCTTCTGAAGTAAGTCTGTTGAGATCTGTTGGCGGTCTATAATTGGCATATTTGGTTGTCCATAGGTGAGCCCATGGGGAGAGGAGCTTGGAGAGCCACTTCCACAAGATTCATGCGCCCATAATGGTGTTACTGTGATGAGGATCCCTTAATCCTAGCTCACCATCTAACTTTGGGGTACAAACATCTGCCCATTTCACTAGAGCCCATTTTCTGTTTAGTCCTGAAGATCCCCATAGAAAATTGCGTTGAAGGTTTCTAATCTGTTTTAGAACCCATTTCGGTGCTGCCAATACTGAGAAAAGGTACAGAGGCATAGATTGGAGGACAGATTTGATTAAGACTAGTCTGCTAGAGATGTTGAGTGATCTGTAAGTCCAGGAAGAAAGGCATGCTTCAAGTTTATCAGGAAGCTCTTTCCAAGAGGAGTGTTTGATTGCTGCTTCAATGAGAGGAGCACCAAGATACTTGGATGGCAAGGTGGCAATGGAAAACCCAAGGCGTCTGGAAATGTTGCTTTGAGTAATGGCGGGAGTGTTGAAGAAGAATATTTGGGATTTTCCAGCATTGATGGTAGTGCTAGAGGCTTCAGAAAAGATGTCCATCAAGGACTTGAGGGTGCTGGCTTCTTGGAAAAAGGGATGACCAAATAGCATATTGTCATCAACAAATTGTTGATGGGTAATGGTATGATTGTTATGTAGAGAAAGACCTCTGAGAGAGTGGGAGGAAGTAGCATGTTGAATGAGACAGCCAAGCCCTTCTGCCATGAGGACAAAAATGAAGGGGGAGAGAGGGTCCCCTTGATGAATACCTCGGGTGGGTGAGAAAGGGGGGGAAGGAGCCCCATTAATGAGGATGGATAACCTTGGAGAAGAGATAAGGTTCATGATCCATCTAGTCAAAGTAGAGCAGAAGCCAAAAGCGAGAAGCATTTGATTAATGTAATCCCAACTTAATTTATCAAAAGATTTAGAAATATCTAATTTTAAAAGCATGCATTCTTTCTTAAGGTGCTTCAACGAATGGATGAATTCATGCGTGAGAATGATTCCATCCAAAATTTGTCGCCCTTCTACATAGTCAATCTGTTCTGGAGAGATGAGCAATGGGAGTAGAGGTTTGAGTCCGTTAGCAATGACTTTGGAGATTAATTTGTAGACGACATTGCACAATGCAATGGGTCTGTATTTGTTCGAAGTGACCGAGTGCTCCTCATTAGGGATGAGGGCAAGAAAATTTGCATTGATTGATGAGAGAATCCAATGCAGGTTTCTAGATTCTTCAACCAAGTCCCAAACCTCCAATTTGATATCCTCCCAAAAGTAATGGAAAAATATTGTTGTGAAACCATCTGGGCCTGGAGCTTTGCCATCTTTGAGTTGGGCCATTTCCTGCTCCACTTCTTGAAGAGAGATAGACTTGAGTAGCATTTGGTTTTGATCATCTATGATGAGCTTGGGAATGTGTTGAGTTATCCTACTAATGGCATGCTTCCTACATCCTGGAGGCTCCTGAAGAATGTGTTGAAAATGGCTGAGGAGTTCCTTTTCGATATCTGCATGCTACTCAAGCCGATCCCCCTGACTATTGTTGAGAGTGGCGATGTGATTGTGCATTCTTCTTTGAATAGTAGATCGATGGAAGAATCTACTATTCTTCTCTCCCTCCATGAGCCAATGGTTCCGTGATTTCTGTCTCCATAAAGTCTCCTCTTGCTACCGCCTCTCATCCATCTTAGTGAGGAGTATTTTTTCCTAGGAAGAAAAGGTGTCAGATCTGCCCTCTTTGATTATACGCAACTGTAGCTCCGTCATTTGTTGTTCAAGTTCCTTCTCATGTTGAAATATGTTCCCAAAGCTGGAATGATTCCATTTCTTAAGCGTAAATTTTAGGTTCTTGACCTTCTGCTGAAATTGGAACATTTTGGAGCCTACTGGAGATATGAAATTGTTCCAGCATGTGGTGACCAAATCCTTGAAATTTGGGTGCGAAAACCAAAAGGATTCAAAACGAAATGGTTGCTTGTTAGTTGTTCCAGGTCATGACCAATGTAAGAGGATAGACCAGTGATCGGATCCAGCTAATGGTAGAATGGAAGTGTGGAAGTTGCCTCCCAGGTGGATTTCATTGTCAGAAATGAGAAAGCGATCCAATCTTGAAGCAATCTGTTGTGAGCCTGATCTTTTGTTGTTCCAGGTGTGCATCCCATTGGAGAAATGAAGATCAACCAGTTGTCTTGAATAAATTCTTTGAAGCGAGTACTGTCCATCTCAAGCCAGGATCTGCCTCCTTGTTTTTCCTCTAATTTGGTGATCATATTAAAGTCTTCGTCGCTGATCTAGAGGGGATGGCACCTTGAAGAGTTAAGGAAGGCTAGAGTGTTGAGCAGGGTAATTTTTTGAAGAGGGTCTTGAGGGAAATAAACATTGGTAAGATGCCCATGAATATTGGAACCTATCAAATGGAATGAGGCTTGGATGAAATTGTGAGTAGCATGGAAATCAGAGAGAGAAATGATTTGGGGATCTTTTGAGGCTTGACCGAGGGGTCAGGAACATCGGATTGTGATGACTCTCCTTCCATAATCTGGTGGGTAGCAAGAATTTCAAAACTGTTGCTGATGGGAGGGGGAGGGGTGGGGAGCATAGGGAAAATTTGGGCGTGGTAGAGGATTTCTTAGTATGATTTCTACGGCTAGGGACTTTGGTGAAACCCTCCGCATCAGTATTTTCAAAGGTTGGAGCATATTTAAGAGGGAGATTTAAGGGGCAATCTCTAAAGAGATGGTCGTGCTCATGGAATTTTCTGCAGCGAAAAGGAACATGCTCATAATCAATGGTTTGGATCCATTCAAAGTCATCATGAAAAAGACTTACTGAATCCATGAGGGCTTTAGCAAGATGCATGTATACGCAGATCCTTGCATAGGGTTTGTATCTTCTGAGTTGGTTTCTTCAGCTATCTTGATGAATTCCCCCAGTCCATTTCCTATGTCTTTTAGGGTTTCCTCATCCCAGTATTCCAGAGGTAAAGAATACATTCTAATCCAAACTGGTGCCCAGTTGAAATCTTCCTTGTCAGGGTTTAATATTTCAATCCAGTCTCTCAGATACATGCCTGCTAAGTTGAAAAAGTACGGGCCCCCATCCAATATTCGATTTATGTTCTCAATGCAATTGAAAGTGGCATTGAAGAAGCATTTTGGTCCCAGCTGCAAGGTAACATGTCCCTTTGGTTTCCTTTGAAGCTATCCATCCCTGGAAAGCTTTCTCAGTTGGCCAGAAGCCAACAAATTTTCCTATGAGTGTATGGTCCTTCATGTACTGAATGTGACCATTAATACAGTGTCCTGGAAGGTCGATTTTGATGCGATCTGCTGCAATTGGAATGCATGTGGCAGAGGAGGCTTTCTTTTCTGCCTATGAAGCATTCTGAGTCTTTGTTTTGTCATTTTTCTCAGCATTTGAATTCGCTTGCATCCCTGTAGGGTCAAAGGATGGGATCTGTTCAAACGAGGTCGTATTGGCTGTGTCAGTGGATGGGTTTTCAGGAGGGGGAGGGGGGTTCCTGCCCCTCCCAAAGGAGCTGCCATTAACTAGGTTCAGAGGCTAGCGAGGAAGGAGCACTGTTGAGATCATATAGGACCACCGGTAGAGCAGAGGAGAGCCCTGGCGGCTTTGTTGCAAGGTTTCTGAAACCCTAAGGATCCATGAGGGAGGCGACAATCCGTAAGGATCTATTCAAAGATAATTATCACCATTTTAGTGAGTTTGTATTTTACAATAGTTTGTTATTTCATTTATTAATATAGGTTGGATTTTCACCATATTATTATGATCTCTACTAGATTTTTTGTGTGTTTTTTAGTTGCATTCTTATATTTAATTTCATTCCTTGCACAACCTTGACCACTCATGGTAAGATTGAATTATACTTTGACAAAAATTCCAGTACATTTTTAAGAAATACCTGGATATGTTTACATAGCCATATAATCAATTGATTACTTACAACACAAATATCATTTAATGTGAAACTAAATTCTAAATCTTTCTAGGAAAAAACTTTGGATAATTCACTATCCTTGGAAGTGCAAGTTTCTAAAGAGCTAGAAAGTATTTTTGGATCCAAAGATCATTTTCTATGTTAGCCATTCAACTTGGGTGACCAACTTAGTACCTGTGTGCAAAAATCAGAGGATACATGTCTATATGTAAACTTCTAAAATATTTTCTTTATTGGATGTGTTAGGGTCCTATAAGTATAGGATTCATAATTTGGAATTGACTTATGATAGTCTTGTAAAAATATGTACATACCTTGCTTTCTGCAAGTTGTTTTCCCATATTTTGTAAAAAATAAAAAATTGAAAATCAAAAAGAGGGTAAAAGTCCTAAAAGAAAAATCAAAAGACTTAGAAAAAATAATATACCCCAAAGAAAAAAGAAAAAAAACATGAAAGTGTGCAAGTCCAAATGCCACTACTTTTTACTTTGTTACTGATGATTATGGCAGAGTGTTAATAAATGCTATAATCTATGATAAGTTGAATTGTTCAATCTTGACTTGTCATGTTTCAATTTTATTGTTCTAAATAGTGAATAAATATTAGCCAGATTGTTTAATCCTGACTAATTAGTAGATAGGTAGAGAATAATGAGGAGCTCATCAGTTTAAACTGAGCCCTCGGATGATATAAGGTAGATTTATTTAGTTTTTATTGCTTTCAAAAGAATAAAATGTTCAAGGTTGCTAGCTCAAATGCACCTGCAAAATGGAAGAAAAAATTTTAGATTAAAAGTTGGGTAGGTAGAAAATGGTGGGAAAATCATTGTAAATATTTGTTACCAAGAAAAAATCACTAATTTCCCCTTTCCTATAGTTATTCTGCATTCTAGACTTTCAGTCAAAGAGGCTCAGAGCATTTCTTTGACTTCTGTTGGGACGAGACCCAAGGCTCAATGATTGGTAAGTTAAAAGTGTTGAATTCCTATAATAATCCCTAATTATCATCATTTACCCTACATTCATCCATTACATTTCAATTTCATAAGTAAAGACCTTTTTACTTAATGGAAAAATAAAATCCCTTTTTGATTAATCTCCTTCATTCATAAAAACATAAAAAACCCTCCAAAAATATTATATTCTAGGTCAAAGTGGTCAAATGAGAAATGATAAGGCTTTGCTTTTACATTATCACTTTACTTGGTCATATAAATGTATTTTGGTGTTTTTCATTGTCCTTGGTCATATTAACTTCTAACTTATTTATTAAATCTCTATAAACAAACCTTATCCTATTATTATAACCCCTTTTATCTAATTATCCCCAAAAACCCACTATTATAAGCTTTTTTGCCAAAGTTAATTATCCACATGTTAAAAAAAAAAAAAACAAATTATACCCCCTTTGGCATAAAATTAACATTATGTAAATATCCTGCCCCCTATAGTGAGTAGACATTTCCATAGTCTAAAACTATATAATAAAAATGTAAATAAACTCTCAAAAGAATAAATTTACCATATTACCAATCTCGTTATAACCTAAGGTTTATTTGCGAAAAAATTAAAGCTTGTATCATATTTCGCATTGGCTTTCAAGTATATATTAGCCCTGCGATGTACATATCTTAACCCCAGTTAATTCCATCAACCCGCATCATGCGCATTTTTGACTATATATATAAATTTTGTTTATATATATACCACCACTTAATCCCTTTCGAAAATACGTGTAGACTCATTCTATACATAAAATATTTTGATTAAAACTTTGGTTATAAATGTATATCTATAAAGTTTTATATCCGCCAACGCATAAAGAACCTCGGTCCCACATAACTTCCGACCGCAACCTCTAAACTAATCCTCACCATTCGCTCCCTTCCCAGTGATCCAATGACGTAAAATCCATTTCACGCTCACAGACCAATCGTTTACCTAAACACAAAACGAGCGCGAAATGGGTGGTTTTCCCATTTCAGCCTCTGGTGACGTGTCACATTTTAATTTGATCGCGTTCATTTTGCCAAATACCATTTACTGCCCAATATCAATGCGAAAACAACTTCTGGTTTTTCGCATTCGAAAATAGAAATTCCCTCGTTTTTTGACGAGACAGTTATTTAATGCATTAATGGCGACCATACTAGGGAAGACTAACATTTTCTTCAGAAATATTTTACAGGTTCAGATTTGATCTGTTAGGTCTTTGTAGTTTGCAAGATTGGCAAGAACAAACGCTGCAGAGCCTACATCAAAACCACTTTGGAATCCTAGGATCTAGCCCTCCTGGATTCAAAGAGGGATCTCTCTATATAAATGTTTTCAAAGATATTTCTTTAAGGCTTATGATATGATATTAGGCTAGTTATGAAGTTCAAGCGTTTTGTTTGTTTTTGGTTGGAATGGATATCATCAAAATGAAAGAAGTCTTTTGAAGGGTAAAGGAGTGTGCAGGTTGAAATAATGGTTCAGTTGATAGGATAGGTAAAAAACAATATCAATCCATTGGGCTATGGAGTCACAAAATGATTTAATTCCACAACAAGTTTCAAGTGTGGTCTATGGGGCAAGTCATCTATATCAAAGGATCTCTTTAATTTGATTTATGGTGTGGAACATTAAGAAGTGTGGTGAAAGAATCAAACATATAAGAAAACAAAGGGCAGCTTAAGATCAAGTAGGGACTTTTAACATAGCCTGCTTTTAGCATACTCAAAGGAAAACAAAGAATAACTTAAGACCAAGTAATGACTTTTAACCTATCCTACTTTTAGCATATTATCAAAGGAAAACATTTAAGATAAAACAAAGAATAGCCTAAGATCAAGTAAGGACTTTTAACCTATCCTGCTTTTGGCATACTCTTAATGGAAACTTTCAAAACAGTTGTTGGAGAAAACACTAGAGGACAGGGCTAACCATAGACTTCCCTAGTTTAAATTTACTTAACATACAATGAAAATATCTTTCAAGAACAATATCTTCAAGTTTTACTCAGCAAGACATAGGCTCACCAACATTCCTTGACTGGTTACACTCTATTGAAATAATTCTCAAACACACATTTAGAAGAAAACATAAAGATAAAGCTTATCAGTGAGATTTAGGGTACTTTACAATAAATCCTAATCTATATTTGTTGTTCTTTATCAGAGAAAGTGGACAGTATGGAAAACATGAGAAAAATAATAATTATAGTAAGAAAAACATCACCATTGACATAGACCAGGATCCCATAAATCAGCTTGTGTATTTGATGTTCAAACCAGTTACCATCTTCAAGTCCAATGGGTCTTTACAGCTTCAAACTTCTCTTCTCAGTCTATCTTTTTTCAATTACAAAACAGAGCTTCAGCAACCTCAATAGTTATTTACATTCAATGAGTATTCAACCAACAATAATACTAGGCTCCTCATATGATATATATAGGTAAATTTGAGGAGGTGGAGTGAAAGGAAGGTTTAATTGTTCAATTAATATAGAGTAAATGCTTCTCGACCTTTGGGAGGCCTTATGGAGAAGATTTCAGATGTATTAACTCTGTTAATTGATTTTTACAATAAGTTTTATCAACTTCAGTCACTTTTTCTGACTTTTGAGGCTTTTGGTAGGCTGGAAATTACTTCTGAGCTATCTTTGGAAAATATCTCTAATTGTGCATTCCATTCATATTCTTTTGAGGAAAATAAGACTGTAGGTGGCATTTCTGATGTTCGAAGGAGTAACTGCTTCGGTGATTTGTCTTTTGAAGCATTCTTTTGGTTGATCTGTCTGTCTTTGATACTTTAAACTCTAATTAGGCCTTTGATATGCTTTTGGGCCTTCTTAATCATCTTCTGCTTTAAACTGTGTCTTCATCCTTTAACTGTTTGATAAGCTTTTGATCTTCAAACTTTAATCTCTTATTGGTCTTCACTGTTGGTTGTACAAGTGGCAGTGATGCATTGGAGGACCTTGTTTTGTAACCAATATTCGTGATATATTGATTAAACATGGAAGTTCAGACTTTTGGTCCCTTTTGTCTTTGATTGAGCCTTAGAGGATCGTCATCCTCGACTTTGAGCTACTGTAATTAGCTGTGGGAAGACTTTATAACTCTCCTGCCATGAAAACCTGCAAACAACCAAAAACATATTATAAAAACCTATTTTGCTAGGGTATAACTACTTCAGAGGGCTTGTGGAGGGCGAAAGAGCAATGCGGAAGGGGGAAAATGCATTAGGGTAGATTCCATAAAGGAAACCATGAAAAACAAGGTTCAAATCTGCCTGTGGCGCGAAAAAAATGGATAAGTGGTTTTGGAAAACCAGAGATGGTTTTCGCACAGGATCATAGCGGTAAGTGGTTTGGGGCTAAATGAACACGATACAGTTCTCTGGTTGAGACGTATCCAGGCGGAAACCACCTATTTCACGTTGAAATTACGCGATCAACTTCATTGGTGAAATGAGCGCGAAATTGATCTGGGATCATTAGATCTTCGGGCCGAAGATCTACGGTCGAGGATGAGCCCGAAGGTTGGAAAGTTGCGCGGTGGGTGGGGCAGTGGGACCGTGGTGACGTAAGAAAATATGTTTGGTAGCAGGGAGGCTCGAAGTCGGATAAACATTGGTTTACAGTGATAAAATGTAATAATCCGGGTAGGGGTGAAATACATAAGACAAGGTGAAAGTGGGAGGGAGCAAAGGTGCTCAGCGGTGGGACCGGGAGGTGACATCATCGTGGGGGGACTAGGTGTATGGAAGAAACAACTCGGGGTGTGCCTCCACAGTGGATCTTAACCATAGATCTGAGATTTCCCACATTCAATAAGGTTAAGCGCGGGGCACTGGGGAGTACGGACCATCTTGATTGGGTGCCTCCACAGTGATCCTGAGCGATTGATTGGGAGGATCAACGGTGGATATTGATTCGAAGGGGGAAACAATATGAGGGAAGGGAGGGCCCACTTTAATTTCTTTTCGGAGTTTGAGTCTTTATACAAGGAGTTTGGGGTTTTTTTACATGAGAAAAGGGATTTATAAGAGCGGCGGGAAAGATCAATGAGAACCGTTGGATCGGGAGATGGGCAGTCAGGATTTGATCGCAGAAAGGCAAACATGAGTGGAGGGGATGGAGGAATGGTGGAAAGGTGATGAAGCGAGGGTCGTTGATCTAAAACAAGATCAACTGTTAGGATTGATTTCGACAGATCGGCGATCGGAGGAGCAGAGGGTCTGGGGACAAAGGAAATTTGAATTTGCGATCTGTGATTTAGCGAGGGTCGTTAGATCTAGGAGAGATCAACGGCTAGGATTTCATCGGCGGAGACGGAAAGCGGAGGGGAATGGGCGAAGTGGCGATGCGATGCGCCGATGCAATTGAACGCAGATCGTCTGATCTAAGGGAGATCGACGGTCAAGATTTAATTAGCGGGGGAAATCCATCGGAGGGGGGATCATCGGCAGGGAGCTTGCGATGCGCCGACAGCTGTTAGATCTTTGTGGAACGGACGACGGAGATTTAATCGAGATTTCGGCCATCGGCGGGGCAAAGGGTCTGGGGATAGAGGAAACGGGAACTGCCGATGGAATGAGGGCCATCGGATCGGAAGCGAGATCGACGACTCAGATTGATTCGAGACTGCGTATGGACATTTCGCCAATCGGCAGAGGAAAAAGGAAAAGACACGAAGAATTTTAAAATACCGAAGAGCGATAGCGATGGGGGGTTAAGACCCTTAGCCGACGGTCTTGGGCCTCGGTCTTGCAGTGAGAAGGGGCTTGAGCTTAAGTGAAAGGGCATTAAGGCCTTATATATAAAAAATGAAGGCTTTTGGACTAAAATGAAGGTTTTTTGAGAAATTTTGAGGGCAACGATAGGTTAGAAAATGAGGTTTAAAACCAAATAAAGCGGATTTATAACGTTTTAAGGGGGTTTGGAAGGAAAATAAAGGGTAAAATGAGGAAATTGGGGGGGTTTTTGCAGAAGGATTTTTCAAAGGAAAATGATGAAAAATGGGTTTGAAAAATAGTCTCTTTTATAACAACAGGGTCACTTAGTGGATTTTTGAATGAAGATATTAGTGGAATGGATTTCTTTGAGGATGAAGAACACATAGAGGCTTCAAGAAGTCATAGAATTGTATGAAATTTGTTTTTTGAAGACTAATAGACTTGTTTTAGCTATCATCAGTTATGACAAAATTTATTGATGGCTAACAGTGGCTCCACTTAGGGATGGCAACTCCTTGGAGATGTCCAGAACTTCAGAAATTTATCTCTGGAATGTAGACCTATGCCTTATCCTTGACAACCTTTTCTTCCTTGATCATGTTGCTTAGAAAGATGATCAGTATTACATCAAACAGAATAATTTATTCCCCAAACAACTACCTACACAACCTACTTTCCTAGAATTTTTTCTTCATAAGGTGCACTTGGACTTGCAAACTTTTGACATCAACATTTTATTCCTTTATTGAAAACCAAAACTAATCTAAATCTGCCCTTATTTCTTCCATGAGTTCAGATTAAACAATTGAACTCATTAATTCTCTACCTAAGCCACTATCTGCTAGGATTAAATTGTCTGATAGATTTTATTCTCTATTTTCTAAAACAGAAATTTAAATACAAACAAACCAGAATTAAGCTGTCTGATTTGTAAGACTATGAAATAAAAACAAGCTGCACATAGACTGAAATTTACAGAAATTTAAAACAAAAGTGTAATAGCTTAAGATCTGAAAAATAAAATAAAAGACATCCTTCATTCTTTCTTTCTGCTCTGGTTTTGATCTTTTTGAGCTATCTTCTTATTTTCCTGGTTCAAGTTTTTAGCATGTCAAAACCAGTTCTTTTTCTTTTTCTATGGCTTAGATTTTGGTCTGATTAGAGCCATTTCTTTCTATCCTAATCTAGTCTACTGACAAGCCAATATTTCATTGTTTGGCAAATCCGATTCATTAACCTATCAGCAGTAAATTGAAATCTATCTAGTCATGATTAGGTTGTATCACTAAATAACAGTGTTCATTTTGGTGGTGGCATTTAAGCTTGCACACTTTCAGGTTTTCCTTTCTTTTTTGGTATGGGGCTATACCTTTCTTGTTTTATTTCTGCCCTCTTTTCTCTTTTTCTATTGTTTTTGTATTTTTTCTTTTTTCAAATTCAAAAGCAGTGTTATATACAATGAACAAAAAAGCTCTGAAACTAAAATATCAGTTAACAGAAATAATGTTTGAGAATCCTGCCATTGACAGGACCTCCAAAATATTCTGCTCCATCCAATTCTTGCAGAAAGAATGCATTGTTTCCAATGGAAGATTGAATAAGACATGGGTCTTGTCATAAATTATCAAACTTTCCATGTTTTCCCTTATCTTCTCTCCTTGAATCCCATTTTAATACTTTGTCACCAATTTTAAAGTCACTTGCCTTGGTTCTTTTTTCAAACAGCTTCTTGATGTTTTCTTGTAGTTTTTGTGCTCAGATGTAGACTTCTTCCCTGTTTTGTTGTAGATGTATAGTCTGGTGTTTTCTTCTTGTCATATCATCATCTTTAGACTGTACTTTTTGGATCAGCTTCATGACTTGCACTCCTAAACTGGTTGAAAATATTGCATCTATCCCATAAACTAGCTGGTAAGAAGACATCCCAATTGATTTTTTAACTGTCAATCTGTCTTCCCATAATGCATGTACTAGCTTACTGTGCCATGATTTTTTGTTCTCTTCTAGCAACTTCTTGATTATGTTTACCAAACTTTTATTTGAGGATTCTGCCAACCCATTACCTTGAGGGTAATAAGTTGTAGAATGACCCAATATAATATGATATTTATGACAAAATTCCACCATCTTTTTTGACCCAAATGCAGCAGCATTGTCAGTTATGATATTTCTAGGCAGCCAAATTTAAACAGTATATGGTTTTCAAGGAATGAAATGATGACTGAGTCTATGGCATTCCTAGAGGGGGTGGCTTCTATCCATTTGGTAAAATAGTCTGTTGCTGTGAGGATCCATCTATGTTTGGTGGATGAAGCATAATGGATTTCCCCAATGAAGTCTAGACCCCACTACTGAAAAGGAGCTTCAGCAATGATTGGTTGCAGAGGTAAGGGAATCAGTTTTCTTTTGCCTTCAGAGATTTGGCATTTGTGACAGGCAATAATCATTTTGTGGATATCTTGAAAGAGGGTGGGCCAGTAATAGCCAGCTCTAAGGATTTTGTTAGCAATTGACTTCCAATAGAGGTGGCATCCACATTCTCCTTCATGGAACCCGTGCTTGATCTTATCTGCGTCATTCTCAGGCAAACATTTAAGCAATAATCCACTAGCATTTTTCTAATATAAACATTTATCCAAAATGCAGTAATTTACAGCTTTCAACTTTAAAAAACTTCCATTTGTTTTAGACAAACCAAGAGGGGCATTTATATTGAGAAAAACATAAAAAATATCAGCATACCAAGATGAATTCAGAAAATGATCTTCAATAATTGAAGTTGTAAACTCCTCCTGTTCATCTAATGCATTAAACATGTTTATATCAAGAGCTTGAAAGTTGGATTCAGCCATAAGTTTTGCTAGTCCTTGACCTTTTATGAGCTTGGTGGGCTTGATTTCTAAGTCATATTCTAAAATTACAACAATCCATTTTTTTCTTTTTCCATCTGGATCTTGGGTCAATATGTCTTTTACAACTGAATGGGGCACAAATGCTATGATGTGGGAGTGTAAAATGTAAACTTTGAAATCTTTTAAGGCTTTTACCAAGGCAAAGGCTTGTTTTTCCATTATATTTTACTTCAAAGGTGCATCTCTTAATGCCTTGTTGAAAAATGCAATTGGCTGCTCTTGTCCCTTCAATTTTTTCTGTAATAGGATAGCAGCTACTATGTGTTCTGATGCAAATGAAAAGATGAAGAAATCCTTTGTAAAATAAGGACTAATAAGAACTGATGTTTTGATAAGTGCTTATTTTACCAGCTCAAATGATTTCTTTGTTTCTAAGGTCCATTCAACTCCTTCTTCTCTCTTAAGCATATTTGTCATGATTCTAAGGAGTTCAACTAGATTGGGTATGAATCTTCTCAAGAAATTAATCTTCCCAATGAAAGATTGAAGTTCCTTGATGTTTCTAGGATGGTTGATTTGCAATATACCATCAATCTTCTTTGGGTCTATCCTTATCCTTCTTCAGATATGATATGCCCAAGAAGTTTACCTTCTTGGAGACCAAATAATGTTTTCTTTGGATTTAATGACAACCCACATTTTCTGCATTTCTCAAAAACTTTTCTCAAGTGTATTAGATTTTCTTCTTCTGTTTTAGAATAGACAGTGATGTCATCTAAGTAAATCACTATAAAGTATCCTATTTCTTCTGAGAATGCAATTTTCATGGCTATCTGAAATGTGGCATCAACATTCATTAAACTAAAGAGCATTTTCAAATACATGAAAGTACCCTAGGGTGTAGTAAAGACTGTTTTAAGTTGATCATCAGGATGCACCAATATCTGATTGTAACCTGAGAAGCCATCTAGCAAAGAAATTCTGTTAGAACCAACTACCTTTTGTAAGATATAATCCATTTTGGGTAAGGGATATTTGTCCTTTAATGAGGCTTTGTTTAAGTTTCTAAAGTTAATGCAAAGCCTTATTTCTCTTGTTTTCTTCCTAACATATACAAGATTAGACACCCACTCTGAGTATCTAACAGGGACTATAATTCTAGCATCATACATTTTTCTAATTTCTTTCTCTACTAGAGGTAATTGAACAGGGTTGATTCTGCACAATTTTTGTTTAAAAAGCTTCTGGTTTTCTTTGAGGGGTATCTTATGCTGGATTATTTCTGTATCATATGATTTTAAATCTTTATAGCTCCATGCAAAAACATCATAAAACTCTCTAAAAATCTCAATGTATTTCAATTTAATGTAAGTTGGTAGTGTCTTGGATAATTTGATCACTTTGGGCTTTTCCTCACTGCTTATGTTGCATTCTTCCACTTCAAATTCAATAGATTCCAATTTTGGCTTTTTGGCAACATCATTCAAGTCAAACAATTATTCTAATGGGATCAGTCCTTTTGGAAAGCTTTGATCTTTAGATTGCAGCACTTCTAAGTCTTCTTTTTCCAAATATGTGCTTTTTTCTATTGTATGTTTGGGTTGATGGGTTAACAGATTTATTTCAGCAATCTCAGGAGACTTTTCTTCTTCAAAAAGTGGGTTTTCTTCAGTAGGACAGTCTTGTTCATACTCTGAATCTGAGTTTGGTATTTTAAATTCATTTTTGGAATGTAGGAAGTCTTTTATTTGTTTATCTCCATAAAAAATTTGCCAGTATTTTTCATTATCTGGGACAGCTGGTCTACATTTGACTTGGGTGGTGCATTGTTTGGTTTCATAAGGTGTTAGACAAGTACTAGCAGCAAAGGCTAATCCATTAGCAATAATGTTTTGGTCTCTTAGGACAAAGGTAAGTTGGAATTCAGCAAATGTTTTTAACAAGTCCATGGCATCATCTCTATAGGCTCTAAGTCTGGGATGTTTAGCAGTGTATTCCCCATTTACTTGCCTAATTATCAATTCTGAATATCTATGAACTGTTATTCTTTTGGCCCCTAATTTATTCAATAAATGCAGGTCTAAAAGGAGAGCCTCATACTCTGCTATGTTGTTTGTACATTGGAAATTTTATAGGAATGATCCTCAGCATGATTGTTTTCAGTATTATGTACCCATATGCCTGCTCCTGCACCAGTTTTAGAGCAAGATCCATCAAAAGTCATACTCCAAAGAGGATTGTTTTCAGATTTGTCATTTATTTCATTGTTGTCTTCTTTGTGTTGCTTGCATAATATGTCACTGTGTTGTTCCTGCGGGTCTGCACTATGCTGAATTTTGTTTAGTTCCTCAACATTTTCAATGTTTTGAGGTTTTATTCTTTGATTTTCATGATCTGCACTATACTTATGACTATTTTTTACTTCAAGACCTATGATCTGTTTGTTGTGATTTCCTAAAATAACAAACTGTCTTTTAGATTTCTCCTTGTTTTCCTCTTCATTTATAGTTTCCCCTATGTTTGGATGTGGAGGGAACACTATATTGGGTGATGTTTCATTGACTAACTCTTGCTCATTAGGAATCTCATCATTGTAAAGAATGAATGAGAAAAGGTTAGTGTGTATGGAATAAAGAGGAGAGTTTTCTGGTCTTTCTTGGTTACTCACTATGTATTTCATGTGTGTTTCCCTATAGAGTCTTATAGGTTGACTGAAGACAGGGATGGTGGCATAAGTCATATCCATCTGCATAGTACCTTACAACTTAGCACCCCATGATCTTGAAAGAAGCATGCCATATTTGGGGGGTATATAAGCTACTACAATGTCCATCACTAAGATTTTGGTTGGGATTTGAGCTAAGTTAAAACATAGAGCTTTTATAAGGCCTAGGCATCTCACTCTGCTTGAATCAAAGGAGTATAAATCTTTATAAGGTCTAGTTACCTCAAGGCCTAGTTTTTCCATTATTACTGTGGGCATGAGGTTATGTGATGCCCCTGAATCAAGCATAATATTGTGAAAAATATTATCATGGATGTTCAAATTGATGTAGAATGGAGGGGTAGTTCCTTCTTGAAATTTTCCTTCAATCTTAGGACCAAACAGAAACTCTGGTGTATCATAATTTAAGTTAAGAGTGTCATGAATTTCTTCTATGTTGAGAGCTTTCAAAACTTGACATCTATATACATTCTGAGTGGCTAAATCCGTGAATGGGACAAAGATTTTAATTTTGGCAATTTCACTCTCTAGGCTAAAGAGAATCTAATTTTTCAAAACGTTTGATTCAGCCTTCTTAGTCACTGATTCATCAGCAAAATCAGCTTGCTGATTTATACTATTTACAGTAGTCAAAAAGGTTTTTTCAGGAGCATTAGCTGAAATGCTAGTGCTGCTAGGGTCACCACTCTGTTTTTCATTGATTTGGGTGTTTTTTCCCTTGTTTGGATCAGAACTTTTAGCCACTGTCTCATGGTTTTATACTGTCTTTTTGGAAGTAGTTATAGGGTTGTTTTTGGCAGAATTTTGAGAGGTTTTCTTCTTGGGAGTTTCTTGATTCTTCTTACTTCTGAGGTCATATTGTTTAGGTGATCCTATGATGGCATTTTCAAAGTCTGGTTCATAGTATTCAGTTTTTGGTCTTCTATCATCATAGGGTGTATATAGACCTTGTTTTTTCATGGAGGAAATCAGAATCCTCATTTCTTACTCCTAACATGTTTATGTGATTATCCTCTGTTTGTTCATTTGGTTCTTCATCCTCATTGACATAATTTTCTTGAAAATGAGGTCTGATCTGTTGATCAACATCTCTTTGTCTATTATGAGGTTGATTTCTCCTAAAGTTCTGATTTTGGTTTTGGGATTGGTTCCTGTTTTGAGGAGATGTTTGATTTTCTCTAGATTGAGCTCTCTCATATATGCTCATTCTCTCCATCATCTTCTCCATCATCCTTTCCAGTTTTGAGTCAGATGTGAAAGGTGCAGCTTCATCCCTATATGATACCATCTTCTTAGTCTTCATTCTAGCTCTCTTCTGAATCAGATTTGTTTCCACACTAAGAGCTCTCTTTTGCATGTCTTCTAAAGTTAAGGGATCCCTTTCTCTTAGCTGATAATCCATTTCAAGATCAAATCCTTCAGGGAATTTGACCAAAGCTGAGCCTTGTGGAGGTTTCAATCTGGGGGTAGTGCGTTATAAATACTATTAAATCTAGTGCAATAATCTTGAACACTTTCCCCATTATTTCTCTTGAGGTTGTTGTAATCTAAAAGTATTTGGAGAGGGTTCTTCCTAACTTGCCATTTTTTTATGAATGTTTGATGGAAAGCTTGGAGATCATTAATACTATTAGGGGTTAAGTTTTTGAATCATTTTCTTTCTTCTCCCTCTAAACTTTGAGCAACTAATACGAGTTTAATGGTCTCATCATCTATCTCATTTCTATCAAAATAGTCATTCACCTTGTCCACATGTATTTGAGTAGTAATGGAACCACTAGCATCATATAATGGGATCTTGGACTGATAGTCCTGTGGCAAATTGGATAAAGGTAAATGAAGGAATAGAGAAGCATACCATGCTGCCATGATAGGAGGTTGTGGAAAAAATGGGGGGTTTACAAGTGGAGGGTTTATGAAAGGAGGGGGAGGATGGAATGGAGTAGTTTGAAAAGTGGGTGTATGGATAACAGAAGTATTTGGACCAATAAAAGACTGTTGAGCAGATCTAGGATGAGAAAAACCAAAGTTATGAATGAAATGAAGGTCAGGTGGAGTGGTTTCTCTACTATCAGTATGTTCACCAGTATGTTGGGGTGAGTGTGGAGACTCAAAGTCTATCTGATCTATATCACCAAGTGACTTAGTTCTGGATGCGTTTCTTAAGTCAACTTGTGTATCTTGCAGAGCTGAGAGATTTCTAGGGACGAAGTTAGCTCTATGAATTGGTCTGAAAATAGTTGAAGTCTTGGATTTAGGAGATTTCCTAAGGATGCTTTATGGGTTATCAACTATCTCAGGAGGATTTGGGTCAGGATAGGCTCTAGCATAAATCCTTCTAGAAGCCACTACGTGGTGTTTTTAGACCCAATGATGACAAAAGATCAGCCAAGTATGACAGTCTTCTAAAGGCTAACTAATCTCTTTCAAAGAAAACTCAATCCTCAAAGTTTTATTAATTGGGTTAGAATGATGTTTGGAGGATAAAAGAATTTCCTAGTGGAGTCTTAGGAAAAACCAATAGGGTTAGCAGACCTACTGAATACCAATGGAGTCGCCAGGTGAAGGATTTTTACTTGTTTTGAAGATTTGGTTGTTCACCATCAACAATAAATAATAATCAGTCTTGGTGACACTTGTTTCATTTAGAAATAGGGATTCGTTGAGTTGCGAAGTTATCTATTACTCTATATTGTTTTTCCCTAGTATGGTCGCCAGTATGTTAGGTCTTTGTAGTTTGCAAGATTGGCAAGAACAAACGATGTAGAGCCTACATCAAACCCACTTTGAAATCCTAGGATCTAACCCTCCTAGATTCAGAGAGGGATCTCTCTATATAAGTGTTTTCAAAGATATTTCTTTAAGGCTTATGATATGATATTAAGCTAGTTATGAAGTACAAGGGTTTTGTTTGTTTTTGGTTGGGATAGATATCATCAAAATGAAAGAAGTCTTTTGAAGGGTAAAGTGTGAGCAGGTTGAAAGAATGGTTTAGCTGATATGATAGGGAAGAAACATTATCAATCCATTGGGCTATGGAGTCACAAAAGGATTTAATTCCATAGCAAGTTTCAAGTGTGGTCTATGGAGCAAGTCATCTATATCAAGGGATCTCTTTAAGTTGATTTATGGTGTGGAAAATTAAGAAGTGTGGTGAAAGGAGCAAACATATAAGAAAACAAAGGGCAGCTTAAGATCAGGTAAGGACTTTTAACCTAGCCTGCTTTTAGCATACTCAAAAGAAAACAAATAATAGCTTAAGATCAAGTAAGGACTTTTAACCTATCCTGCTTTTAGCATATTCTCAAAGGAAAACATTTAAGATAAAACAAAGAATAGCCTAATATCAAGTAAGGACTTTTAACCTATCCTGCTTTTGGCATACTCTTAAGGGAAACTTTCAAAATAGCTGTTGGAGAAAACACTAGAGGACAAGGCTAACCATAGACTTCCCTAGTTTTAACTTTACTTAGCATGCAATGAAAATATCTTTCAAGAGCAATATCTTCAAGTTTTACTCAACAAGACATGGGCTCACCAACATTCCTTGACTAGTTACACTCTATTGAAATCATTCCCAAACACACATTTAGAGGAAAACATAAAGATAAAGCTTGTCAGTGAGATTTAGGGTACTTTACAATAAATCCTAATCTATATTTGTTGTTCTTTATCAGAGAAAGTGGACAGTATGGAAAACATGAGAAAAATAGCAATTATAGTAAGAAAAACATCACCTTTGACATAGACCAGGATCCCATAAATCAACTTGTGTATTTGATGTTCAAACCAGTTACCATCTTCAAGTCCAGTGGGTCTCTACAGCTTCAAACTTTTCTTCTCAGCCTATCTTTTTTCAATTACAAAACAGAGCTTCAGCAGCCTCAATAGCTATTTACATTCAATGAGTATTCAACCAACAATAATACTAAGCTCCTCATATGATATATATAAGTAAATTTGAGGAGGTGGAGTGAAAGGAAGGTTTAATTGTTCAATTAATACAGAGTAAATGCTTCTCGACCTTTGGGAGGCCTTATGGAGAAGATTTCAGATGTATTAACTCTGCTAATTGATTTTTACATTAATTTTTATCAACTTCAGTCACTTTTGTTTACTTTTGAGGCTTTTGGTAGGCTGGAAATTAATTTTGAGCCGTCTTTGGCAAATATCTCTAACTGTGCATTCAATTTGTATTCTTTTGAGGAAAATAAGACTGTAGGTGGCATTTCTGATCTTCGAAAAAGTAACTGCTTCGGTGATTTGGCTTTTGAAGCATTCTTTTGGGTGATCTGTCTGTCTTTGATACTTTAAACTCTGATTAGGCCTTTGATATGATTTTGGGCCTTCTTAATCATCTTCTACTTTAAACTGTGTCTTCATCCTTTAACTGTTTGATAAGCTTTTGATCTTCAAACTTTAATCTCTGATTAGTCTTCACTGTTGGCTGTACAGGTGGCAGTGATGCATTGGAGGACCTTGCTGTGTAACCAATATTCACGATATATTGATTAAACGTGGAAGTTCGGCCTTTTGGTCCCTTTTGTCTTTTATTGAGCTTTAAAGGATCGTCACCCTTGACTCTGAGCCATTGTAATTGGTTGTGGGAAGAATTTATAACTCTTCCGCCATGAAATCCTGCAAACAACCACAAACATATTATAAAAACCTGTTTTGCTGGGGTATAACTGCTTCAGAGGGCTTGGCGGAGGGCGAAAGAGCAGTGAGGAAGGGGGAAAATGCATCAGGGTGGATTCCATGGAGGAAACCATGAAAAATAGTGTTCAAATATGCTTGTGGTGCGAAAAAAATGGATAAGTGGTTTTGGAAAACCAGAGATGGTTTTCGTGCGGGATCAAAGCGGTAAGTGGTTTGGGGCTAAATGAACGCGATACGGTTCTCTGGTTGACATGTATCTAGGCGAAAAATGCCTATTTCGTGTTGAAATTACATGATCAACTTCATTGGTGAAATGAGCGCGAAATTAATCTAGGACCGTTAGATCTTCGGGTCGAAGATCTACAGTCGAGGATGAGCATGAAGGTTGGAAAGTTGCGCGGTGGGTGGGGCGGTGGGACCGTGTTGATGTAAGAAAATTTGTTTGGTAGCAGGGAGGCTCGAATTTGGGTAAACATTGGTTTACAATGATAAAATGTAATAATCCAGGTAGGGGTGAAATACATAAGACAAGGTGAAAGTGGGAGGGAGCGAAGGTGCTCAACGGTGGGACCGGGAGGTGACATCACTGCAGGGGGGCTGGGTGTACGGAAGAAACAACTCGGGGTGTGCCTGCATAGTGGAACTTAGCCATAGATCTGAGATTTCCCACATTCAACAGGGTTAAGTGCGGGGCACTAGGGAGTATGAACCATCTTGATTGGGTGTCTCCGCAGTGATCCTAAGCGGTTGATTGGGAGGATCAACGGTGGGGATTGATTTAGAGGGGGAAACAATATGAGGGAAGGGAGGGCCCACTTTAATTTATTTTCAGATTTTGAGTCTTTATACAAAGATTTTGAGGTTTTTTACATGGGAAAAGGGATTTATAAGAGCAGCGAGAAAGATCAATGGGAACCGTCGGATCGGGAGATGGATGATCAGGATTTGATCGCAGAAAGGCAAACATGAGTGGACGGGATGGAGGAATGGTGGAAAGGCAATGAAGCAAGGGTCGTTGATCTAAAATAGGATCAATGGTTAGGATTGATTTCGACGGATCAACGATCGGAGGAGCAGAGGGTCTAGGGACAAAGGAAATTTGAATTTGCGATCTGCGATTTAGCGAGGGCCGTTAGATCTGGGAGAGATCAACGGCTAGGATTTCATCGGCGGAGAAAAAAAGCAGAGGGGAAAGGGTGAAGTGGCGATGCGATGTGCCGATGCGATTGAGCGCGGATCATCCGATCTAAGGGAGATCGACGGTCAGGATTTAATCGGCAGGGGAAATCCATCGGAGGGGGGATCATCGGCAGGGAGCTTGCGATGCGCCGACAACCGTTAGATCTTTGTGGAATGAACGACAAAAATTTAATCGGGATTTCGGCCATCGGCGGGGCAAAGGGTCTGGGGACAGAGGAAACGGGGATTGCCGTTGGAATGAGGGCTGTCGGATCGGAAGCGAGATCGACGACTCATATTGATTCGGGACTGCTTATCGGCATTTTGCCAATCGGTAGAGGAAAAAGGAAAAGGCACAAAGAATTTTAAAATGCCGAAGAGCGATAACGATGGGGGTTTAAGACCCTTAGCCGATGGTATTGGGCCTCAATCTTGCGGTGAGAATGGGCTTAAGGCCTTATATATAAAAAATGAAGGTTTTTGGACTAAAATGAAGGGTTTTTTAGGAATTTTGAGGGTAACGATAGGTTAGAAAATGAGGTTTAAAACCAAATAAAGCGGATTTATAGGGTTTTAAGGGGGTTTTGAAGGAAAATAAAGGGTAAAATGAGGAAAATGGGGGGGGGGGTTTGCAGAAGGATTTTTCAAAGGAAAATGATGAAAAATGGGTTTGAAAAATAGTCTATTTTATAACAGCAGGGTAAATTAGTGGATTTTTGAATGAAGATATCAGTGGAATGGATTTCTTTGAGGATGAAGAACACATAGAGGCTTCACGAAGTCACATATTTGTATGAAATTTATTTCTTGAAGACTAATAGACTTGTTTTAGCCATCCTTAGTTATGAAAAAAATTATTGATGGCTAACATGATCTATGATGGTGGACAGTGATCAGGCATATAAAGGTTAAAATTATCCACCTGGCGACTCTATTGTCCAAGATCCAGAGCTTCAAAATTTAGAAGAAACACCATAACCAAAAAATCCATATTCCTAATCATTAATGGTGATACAAGATGACAGGGTTTGTGTTAAACCTTTCATCTCATGAAATTTTCAATGAATTAAGGGATGGCTTATTAGAATTTCAGCTTGATGAGGATTTGCTAAGAGTTGTCTTTCTTATTTTGAAATCAAGAAAATGTTCTCCTCAACTTAAAATATGTGTTCTTGAGTTAATTTCTGAAAAATATGAAAATGGCATTAAACTTTTGCATTCTCAAATTCAGTCTTATAATTTTCGAGATCCTAATGAATTCTTGGAAAATCTTCCTTCTCCTAAGCAAGAGGATTTAGGATGATTATTCTTTCAATCACAAGACTGAAGAAATAGTTTCAAGGTTTAATATTAAGAATACAACTAATCAATTGGTCATCGAAGGCCTAGAAGCACAAATCATACATTATGCTTTTGATGATCCTATAGCAAATTATATGGAAATTATTTTTAGCTCAAGTCTGCAAACATATTTTATCTATGAGGATCAAATATATTAGCAATTGCCACTACACATCATATCTTTGATTATGAAGACACATGATCAAGTTATGCTTCCAAGTTTGATGACAAGCAGTCAAATTATCCCTTCATTTCTACAGCTACTTGCTTCATTGGCATTTTTTGTATTACCTGATTCAACAAAATTAACATTAGATTAGAGTAGGTAGATGAATGCAAATAAGCTCAAATCTCTGAGCATTTTTTTCAGTATTCAGTTTTCAGCTAGTTTTGAAATAATTCATTAAGATTTAAAGCTAAGGAGAAGGTCCTAAATATATTTAATATCTATCAATTTGGTTTGAGAATTACAATATGTTATTTTAGTTTCAGATCAGATTTCTGTTTGCAGAAAAAGGACTAAATTAAGTCCAAGAGTTTCAGCCACAAAGATTTTATAACAAAGCAAATGCGTTTTTGGGATTGGCTCAAAGGATTAGGCTACTAGTCGAAGGTGTTCTTGACATCTCATAAGGAGATGCCATCCCCATGTGAAGTCGTTGTTAGAGTCCTATAAGTATAGGATTCATAATTTGGAATTGACTTTTGATAGTCTTGTAAATATGTACATACCTTGCTTTCTGCAAGTTGTATTCCCATATTTTGTAAAAAAATAGAAAATCAAAAAGAGGGTAAAAGTCCTAAAAGAAAGATCAAAGGACTTAGAAAAAATATAGACCCCAAAAGAAAAAAGAAATAAAAACATGAAAGTGTGCAAATCCAAATGCCACTACTTTTTACTTTGTTACTGATGATTATGGCAGAGTGTCAATAAATGCCATAATCTATGATAAGTTGAATTGTTCAATCTTGACTTGTCATGTTTCAATTTTATTGTTCTAAATAGTGAAAAAAGATTAGCCAGATTGTTTAATCCTGACTAATCAGTAGATAGGTAGAGAATAATGAGGAGCTCATCAGTTTAATCTGAGCCCTCGGATGAAATAAGGTAGAATTAGATAGTTTTTATGCTTTCAAAATAAAAAAAATGTTTCAAGGTAGCAAACTTAAATGCACCTGCCAAAAGGAAGAAGAAATGTTAGAATAAAAGTTGGGTAGGGAGAAAGAAGTGGGAAGAAGCTTGTAAACACTCATCACTGGGTAAAATTACTAATTTCCCATCCCCTATAGTAATTATGCATTCTAGACTTTCAGTCAAAGGGGCTTAGATCGTTTCTCTGACTTCTGTTGGGACCGAACCGAAGGCTCAATGACTGATTAGTTGAACATGTTGAATTCCTACATTAATCCCCAATTATCATTATTACCCTTCATTCACCCATTACAACTCAAAATTTTAAGTAAGAACTCATTTCTTACTTAATGATACAAAATATCCTATTTGATTAACTTCCTCCATTTCATAAAGCATACAAACCCTCAAAAAACATCTTATCCTAAGTAAAAGTGGTGAAATCATCAAATGATAAATTTTACTTTAAGGTTTTCACTTTACTTAGTCATATAAGTGTATTTCTTGAGTATTTCATTTTCCTTATCATATTAATTTCTTACTTATTTTATTAATTCCCTAAAAGAAACCTTATCCTATTAATATAACTCCTTTTATTTAAATATCTTAAAAAAACCCATTAATATAAGATTTATGCCAAAGTAATTATTCACATGTTGAAATAAAATCCTAAAATATACCCCCTTTGGCATAAAACTAACTATATATAAATACCTCACCCCCTATGGTTATAGACCCTTCCAAAAGTCTAAAATTATATAATAAAACAAAAAATGCAAAAATTGGCTTCTTATGCATATCTTTTGTATTTCTGAGTCCATAAAAATTACCCTACTCATCCCATTTTATCCTAAGTTTTTTATAAAGGTTCAACCAGTGCCTTTGTAAATACATTTGCTATCCTTCCCCGCACAAACTTAACCCAAGGTTAAAGTGTGAAATTACATAACCTAAACCTTTTCCCTTTTCCCGTTATGTAAAGCCACCTGCTTTATATAAAGTTAACCTAAGGTTTTAACCCCGCTTTGCATATTAAAACCTTGCCTCCGCATCCAAAGTTGAGTTATACCCCTGACCCGCATATATAAGCTCCACTTATATAAACATAACCTCTTTATTTTCATATAAGAACTTTGGTTAAAATGCACATCATACAAAGGTTTTTATTAAGTTTCCAAGCCATCAGTGCATAGTTCAAACCCTGGTCCCACCACCATTTTGACCGCAACTCCTAAAACTAATCACGACCGTTCGTTTCCTTTCCAATGATCCAACGACGCAGGATCGATATCGCACCCATAAACCAATCGATCACCCAAAGCTCAAACAGACGCGAAATGCGCAGTTTTCCCATTTTCGCCTCCCGTGACGTGGCGCAATTTCATTTGATCGCGCTCGTTTCAACAAAAACTGCTTACCACCAAGATCCAACGCGAAAACTGCTTTTGGTGATGCATTCGAAAATCAAAACCGCTCCTTCTTTGATTTGACCAGCATTCATTACGTTTTTTAAAAGATTTATATCAAAGGTTTAAACCTTTTTTATGATATTCTTTTACGTTATTTGTGCTTCCCGACTGTTAAAAAGAACTCTGCCTGACTATATTGAAGCCGCCCAACTGTGTTTTAAACCTAAATTTCACATTCAGAGCCCATTTTAATCGCATATTTCCTGTTTGAAGACCAACAAAGACTTTTTTGACTCCAACTATTTGAACCAGAGCTCAAATTCAACCTTAAAAAGTTGCAGAAACCCTTTCGACAGTCAAATACCTACCATCTGTGGTATTTCTCGACATACAGAACCTACAAATTCAAATTTTAAACCATCCATATGTAAAACAAAGTCTAAATTAGGAGAATTGTCTGTAGAAATTGCCCAAAAATGCCCAAAAGCAAGCCAAACCCTAGCCAAATTTTTCCAGGAAACCTTATTTCCGCTGTAAACCTTTTTTAAGCTAATTACATTAGTTTGTGACTTCTGAAGATCAATTCTAAAACAGAAAAGGGTTTAAAGTCTACAGATATCTTAAAAAATCCTTTTTACAATCCAAACCATTCAGGAAACCCTCGTTTCCTATCTTATCCCAGTTTATATCTCACAAGCCTAATTGAGAAAAAAGTCCAAAAGAAGCCATCCTTAGCCTAAATTGCTCAATTTCATCTCTGTTGAAGTAAAAAACTCCTGCAAATAGTCTAATCTTGCAGTAGTTACCCAAAATGCCTAAAAAACAGAGTTAAACCTCTACAGACAGATCTCATTCCACAGGTCTTTTCAAAAGCCTTCAATCACCTCCCTGCAAACTTAGAGTTCATTAACAAATTGTTTGATTTTTGCAGGTTATTATCATAATATGGATTTGGACCAACAGTTTCAATACTAGTTGACAAAATTGTTTGCTCCAAATTCTCATATTTTAATTCAAAAGCTTCATTCAACAAACAGTTTGTTTACAAAGAAAGAATAAAATCAAGTCAGAGAGAGATCAGAATGATGAAATGTGCACAGTGAATGGTAAAAGTGAAATCAGAATTCACAATGACAGAGAAAACAAAACAGTCAAAATGCATCAGAGTTAAAGTGTATCAGGTAAAAGTTAGAGCGAAAGTTAAAAAAAAGTTACAGAGCAGTCAAGGTAAAATAGTAAAAGTAAAAACAGAGTCATTAATGGTTAACAGAGATGAAAATACTTTCACCAACAACAATGAAGTTTATCCAAAGTGAAAGTAAAACAGTTAAAAGAACAAAAAAGTTAAAAGATGAAAACAAAGTAAGAAGGAACATTTTTGCATAAATTTCCTGTTTAAGTTATTTTTTTGCAGAAATTATTGTGACCAATCCAAGATGAATTTTAAAAAACTGAAGGAGGTTTATGTTCTTAAGATGTTCACCTACAAAAACCTCTCTCACGTTTCTAACAGCCATTATGGGTTGGGAAATATTAAACAATATTGGAAAGCACTTTTTGCATAAAATTCCCGTTAAGTCATCATTTTGCAGAGAAAATTTTGGCCAATCAGAAATACATCTCACAAAACGGAAGGAGTTTTTTGTTCCTAAGAGACTCATATATAAAAACCTATCTCAATTTGGGCACAAGAATTACAGAATGAAAGATACATGCACATCTTTACAACCTATTTTTCAGACTCTGTAAAACTCTGTTTTACACATCTTTTTGCAGAGCCTATTGTGAATAGCTGGAGCAGAAATTTAGGAAACGGAGAGAGGTTTATCTCATCAACATATTCATATACAATAACCTCTTTCACTTTTTACATATCTATTTCGGATTGAGAAATAAAAAGGTATCATTGGACCCCAAGTTTGCAGAATTGTTGGAGCAAAATGCACAAAGAAAGGAGATAGTTAGTGACTTGGATGCCTCATCATCAACTAAGAGTTGAGATCAAATTCGAATTCTCCTCTTTGCCATTACCTATCCATAAAAAATAGTGCCAAATAGATGCATTAGTTTTGAGTGTCCTTTACTTAAGTTCTATTTATGTATAACAGTTGGAGATATTTGGAAACCAATCTTGATATTTTTTCAAGATATTCTAGTTCAGAATTTGTATAAATACTTAACTCTTTGAAGTATTTTTGTGTGGAATAAAATTGCTAAGATTACTATAGACTTTTTACTGATACATTGGAGGCTTACATGTGTTGATTTCGAAGTAGCAGAGTGGACAAAGCTAATTGGGCATCATAATTCAAGATTCTTGCGATAAGTTTAAGAGTAAAGTGCATCTTTTCTTGTCATTGTTTCATTTATGAGTTCCATGCAATTTCATTATGTGCTTGATCTGTCTTAATGAGTAACTAGGAATATTACTTCAGGATTAGCTTATTGCTCCCTGTTTTAACTAAGTTACCATTTAAATGTTTTTTGCTGATCTCCAGTGTTAGGAATCCTTCATTGCTCCTACTCCCGTTTGACCTCTGCCTCCTTCTTCCATTGTCCAGATCAAAGGATCCTTCATTGCCCTTTATCCCGACTATACCATTTCATCAAAAAACCTTTTACCCAAAACTCTTAAGGTTATCTACCTTGTTCTGAATACATTTGCACCCTTTTGGCCTTGCCTTCTAGTACTGCTATCTAGACTTAGACTCCATATCCCAATGGACTAGTAGATCTCTCTCTAGTTTAATCCAAAGTGATTTTTACCCACCAAACATTTTAAAACAAAACCAAATTGTTCTATCATAACTAGCCTAAAACATATATAAAAAACAAAGATAAATCTTAAAGAGAGAGCCCTCTCTAAATTCTAGGAACGTTAGATCCCAGAATTTGAAGTAGGTTTGTGGTTACCTCGGATTATTTCTCTTGAACCTGGAGAAATTACTAAGTGATAACAGGATGGGTTTTCTACATACATCTAGGTAGTATAAAACTATTTGATATTGAAATTGGAATTTCATAGCAAAATTGATAGAATTTTATATGTTCTAAATCTTTTCCAACAATGCTCAGAGAACAAATAGAAAGAGTATTGAATCTATGTTTAAACACTTCTTCCAAATTTACCTATTATATATGTCTTCTTAAAAGAAACTATGACTTTTATGAATTTTTGTATTTCTAAAATATTGAATCTTTTGTTTGCAATTATGAAAAATACTTATTTACATTATATGTTTTTTCAAGAGTTATGAATTTTATTATTTTTATATCAATTTTTTTTATTCTATTAAAAAAATAATTTGACCATATCTCTTAGATGAATTTCTATAATTTCAAATAAAACATTGTTTTTATATTCCATATCTTATTTTAGTACATATAAAATCCAATAGCTTTACATATCTTTTATGTTATATTAAAACTAAATTATATTAACATTTTAATCAAATTCACATATATTTTATAGATGTTAAACATTTTATTTAAAATTTAATATAGTATGATGGGTTTTTACATTGTTTAAGTAAAACATGTTTATGTTTTAAAGATACTTAAAACACGTTTGTATTTGAATTTTAATGCAAACGAGATTCCAAATCTTTTCAAAGATTTTTATTTTGATCTATCAAAAGAACAAAAAGATGCAATCTCTCCCTTTGACGATTTTGTTTACTTCTCCATAACATTTCATTTGTTTTTCTCTATAACATTTTATTTTTTTCTCCCTTCTCGGTTGGCTGAGTTTTACTTAGCTAAATGGTGTGGTTTATTTTAGCTTAGGGATGAAATGCTTGTTGGTTGTGTGTTTAGCTTTTGCAAATGTATTTATATCTATTTCATATATATACAACTTGAGCGGGCTTAATGGTTAATAGTATGTGTTTCCTCCTAAAAGTGAGATGTTCAAAACCAGAGGGAGTAGAATATGTATGCCTTTGTAGACTTAGCCCTTAAATACAAGGGGGTCTCATACATCAATTTGATGTCTAGTGGGTAAGTGGATTGGTAACTCCCTTATCCCACACACGAAAGAATCTCATACATCAAATTAGATAAAATTGAATAATAATTATATTAAAAATCTACATAACAAAAATGAGTATCCTTACATAACCAATTAAATTATTATATGTATTTAACCAATCAAAATTAATTAATTGTTGACTTTGCCTTATGTTTGTTGGAGGTTTAATTTTACCATCAATATAAACTCATAAAAATAACAAAGTATAATGGCATTTTTCCTTGATTAGGAAATCACCCCCAAAAAAACAAAGGTAGGGTAGCATTTCTCCAGGATGTTGCAGATTACCGTTCCCATCCCATATACATATCAAGTAGCGACCCATGCCTTCTTTCTCTATTTACTTTGAAATCATACTTTGAATCCTGAGGATTTCAGCGCTTAACAGCCATGCCTTCATTCTGTATTTACTTTGAATTCTGAGGATTTCAGCGACCTGGTCAACCCAATTGATTTTATTTGATATTGTAATTGTGATTACTTCAAAACCATGCACAACATCACACACTTAACTTTATCAATTTATTTTTTTCTTTTGAATTATTTTAAATTCTACAACATTCTTGTATGTGCAGTATGATGTTGTAGATTTATAGTTATATCCAAAACTATTGGAGCTTCAGCGAACTTCTTAGCCAAGGGCACACATCCAGTGGCTCTGATGAGCAACGCAATCTTGTCTATAGCCCAAGGAAATTACATTAGAGGCTGTATGAAAATGAGGAGCTAGCGAAGCAGACAGGTGGTTAAATGTGGTGGTAGCTTACCAAGCTCGACACGCCCACCCTGACCTAGACTGCAGCGCAGCAATGCCAATGTCTATTACAGTATTTTCAGGGCGCTCAATGTAATGTATAAATTGTCAGAGCCTTCATAGCCGTAGATTAAAACATTGTTAAAGACTAAGCAATATGCGGTCAAAATCGAAAGCCTTAGCCCTCCTGTATGAAGGGGGAGAAAACAAACCATGTTCAATGTACCAAAATATATAATTATTGAATGACAAATCAAACCATGTTCAATGTGCCAAAACATATAATAACTGAATTTTTACTTCCGTCTCACCATTGTAACTTTTCTGTGTAATGGGTATAATTCTCACCGAAGAGGTTGATTGATGCACCTGTTTTCTCTAATCTCGATTAACATTGGTACTAAGTGGATTAAGATACTTAACGAAGATACTCAGGTGTATTAATAGCAAAAAGTGGAAAAGATATCTAGCAAAGATACCCAAGTGGAATACTATTCATTCCACTCAGGGAGTACTCTGAAACACTAAGAAAAACCGGGCTTCAATTGTTGACCTGGGGAAGGAATTAAGGAAAAAACTGATATGTAAACTTGAGAAACTATGGAAGAACTATCATAGGATTTCCTTTGATTAAATCATTCGATTGGAAAAGAGGAAGTAAAACTACAAAAATTAGCGAACCTTTTTGCTACGCTAGATTGAGGATTTTGCATTTGAAAGATTGTTTCCATTTTTTTCGAAATATATGGCATTTAAATATTCGTCTAAGTAATAAGCACTGTCAAGGATAAATCATTTGACGATTGTCGTGTTAAACGAATTTGATAATTTGAAATTTTGATCTGCGCGGTCCTAAATACTCAAGATACTATATATTGATACAGATATATAGTGATTTAAAAAAAATTTGGTTAGACTAATTTAATTACGCCGAAAGGCGTTCCCTTTATTGGGTTTGGCCGAATGCGTTTTCCGCTGGAGCCAATCACAGGAGTTTTCCATCGTTCTTCGAGCGAATGACAATCTTCCGTTTGCCGCCTCCTGGTTCGACCTCGCCTGATGCTGCTCTTGCCTCCACCTCAGCTCACAGTCCAGCGCGCGATGCTGCTCTTACCTCCACCTCGGACGATTTCGCTGCATGGACTTCTCGGATTAATTCCTGCCTCGCTGTTTCAGTGTTTACAGCTCGCACGATTTACTTCAAAATCCAAGAAATCGCCCAGATCTGGAATGAATATTTGGTGGTTGCAGCGTTAAATATGCAGACGCGCTTGGTTCAGCCTTACTGCTCCTTCATTAATGCTCAAACCTGCCATATACGAGTCTGGTTAAATGCGTTCATCCTCCAAGTCTTCATATGTTCGCCCGCAAATTCCCTAATCGCATTGTCTGCAGGATGTTCAATGTCCTTTTCTGAGCAACAGGTTCAGTTTGAACTCTTTTACCCCGCTTCTGGTAACGTAGTCACATATCCCCCTTTGGGTGAGGGGCTCTTCTCATTAGCTGTCCGTGAAACAAAGGTAGCAATGTTGGAATGTTTTCTGGATCATGTTCTTCACATTTTTGGCAAATTTGATATCTGGACAATATGAATGGTTTTAGTAGAAATTATCAGGTTTATTTTCTAGAGCCTTGCTTCTTTTGAACGATTTTATCGATGTATTGTAAGAGCATATAGAGAAGCTTTCACAAATAAAACCACTGAATTGGTACTGCAGGTGAGTTGTAAAAATCTGTGTTTTAGAAGCACCGTATTAATTATACGGTTTTTCACTTCCCTGTAATTAATCCTAGTCATATGATTACCGTAGAAAAGTTGCTTAAGCTGCCATCAAAATGCTTGTTAAACAGAGACAATGGTCTTGTTATTCTGTGTTGTTTGACTTTTTAATGTACCCAGATCAGGCTATTTTAGGGTAATAAGGTTCTGGCTTTTGTTGGCCATATGTACTTTGCAGTAGTCTTACTTCCATTTTGGTTTTCTTGCATCCCTTTTACTTTTGTCGTGATCCAAGCTAATGAGCAGAGCAAATGGTCTAAAAAATAAATTAACACCGTAACTTATCAGCCTTAACAATTGCATGTAAGTGGGGTTTAGAATCTAAATTCAATACCAATTCGACAATTGTTTGTAGGTGTCACCAGAATCAGTCCCATCGGAGGAGTAGGAGTAAGTAGCTTTTAAACCGACCTTCATTATTGTTGGCCATACATACTCTGTTCATCTCTATTCTGTCTTAACACCAAATTGTAATCAAAAGTCGTTAGATCCCTTGGGCATGCAACATTGCTGAGCAATACCATAAAACTTTGTATAATCACATTTCGACCCTGGATAAACAAAGGAAATGCTCTGTTTTCCAGATCTACAGCAAAATCTTGTTGCCTCTTTGGTTTCCAAAATTGAAAATACGCAGCTGAACCTCTGTCCAGAACAAGAATACCATCTTCATTTTCTCCTTATATATTCTCAAGAGGGCAAGCCAGAAATCTCTTTGGCTTTCTAGATGTTGCTTGAGTCGACAGAATTTGGAGTCTCTGGAGTGACATGAAGGGACTGCATTCCTAGTGATAACCCCATCCATCTTCTCTCTCTTTTCTATAACAGAAATTGTTAGGTTTTTTTTGTCTTTCCCATTGGACTGCAAATTCCCAAGGTACTCACTGCTTTGAAAATTCATTATGACTGAGTTCAAACACGGCTTTCAGAAAATTGTCCAGAATGGTATTCGATTATGGTCACCTTAGAGGATGCTTGCTTCTCTGTATTTTGGAAGGTGGATACCAATCCTTGATGTTCTGTTTCTAGTGGTGTAAGCTTCAGCCTTAAGCAAAACTATTAGATTGAGAGACTGGAGATCGATTGAATATGTGTCAAAATCAATGAAAGTTGTTGGCCTTGATGTGCACACAATGGTGCATTCATTCTCCTCTTGTATGCATACAATAATTCCCTGGTGTGGGATTTGACCTCAGGGAAAGAGCAAACTACTGTACAACTATTTGTTAATCTCTATCAGTGGTGTTTGCCACAACTGTAACATTTGCTGCTGTTTCTAGAGGCTGCCAGTTTTGCTTCATGTGTAGCGTATTATATAAGCAAAAAACTCCTCTCCTTTGTGCACTCCTTTGTTACAACGTCTTTCACTGAAAGGTGTTATTCTCATTTTGTCACCATCTGAATTCAAATGTTGTTTCGTTTTCATTGTCTCTTTCAATTTAAGCGCACAGGTCAAAACAACTATCTCATGGATAGCCGATTCTGATATTCACCGTCTTCTTGTTGCTTCAATGTTGTTATAGATTTTTCCAAAGGCATTGCTTGCACACTGGAGACAGTACTTGTGTGCACCATGTGCCTAAGCCCATATTTAATTAGCAGTAACATGGAGGGTGGTTATCCAAAATTCTAAATTTCTGCCATAGTTGTGGTTGAGTTCTTATTGTTATTGAAGGGCTTCATTTTTCATACTAATTAGTTTGAGAATGTAGACCTCAGTCTTTAATTGGACATTTTATCAGGATATTTCTTTCTGCACATCTTTATATCAAAATTTTATTTCATTATGACCTCCATGGGTAGGTTTCTCTGCATTGAAGGTAAAATTGTCTTTTGCGATTTATCTATGAGAAATTTCATACGATTGATTTTGATGATATCTTTGAGTCTCAACTGTCTTGTGTGGCACCCTCCTTTGTTCCATCATTTGGTGGATTCACGCCCTTCTTTACACTCTCTTTGTCTGCTTACTTTTCAGCAACCTTGTCTTATTCTCTGTATATTCCTCCCCTCTTTGTTTTTCATTACTTTGAATGAGCTATGCCACCATTGACAAAATGCTGTAAGTGCCCGCATGTGATATTTCAGCTTGTAGGGTAGTTCTTTGGAACATGCCCTTTTGTGCATTTTACTGGATTCAGTCATTAGATTTTAGCTATTTAATTTTAGAGGTTATGTTCAGAAAGCATACTTATATCAAGAGTACAAATAGTTGGGAAATCCTTCTACTTTTTAATAGTTTCGTTGATTATAGTAGCCCATTGTTTCTTCAGCCATGTAGATTAAATGAGATGCCACTTCTGACTTAATTGGTTTTTCTTGTTGGTTAAGAGAAGAGCACAGAAAGGAGAAAAGCACGCAGAAAAGATTGTACCACCGTGCCCTTGAAGGAGAAGAGTCCACAGTCCCGCTTATTTCATTTTCTGCGTTCACTTCGTTCGACATCGCCCGGTAATTCCCCTGCACGACTTCTTAGGAGCATAAAGCTACTAGTCTGTTGCATTTTACTGGATTAAGTGCTTAAATTTTAGCTCTTTAATTTTAAAAATGAATACAGAAGGAGGTTTCTTATATTCAGATTCGCTATTTGCCTGACCGGAATATAATGGTTTATGTGGTTAGACAAAAGGTTGTGAATCTCAGGTCTTTGTGAAGGTTTTCAGGAACATTTTCTTGGATGTATGGAAATCATTTTCTGCATTAAATGTATATACTTTGGTGTCTGGGATAGGCAAATGTTTGCAGGTTATACAGAAACTTGTGAAATACTTTCCTGTTTTGAATTTATATACTTTAGTGTGTGGGAGAGGCTTATTGTTGCAGGTTATGCAGAAGCCTCTATACTTCTTACTTGCTCTTCGTTGATGGTTGAACAACAATTCTTTTTCCCTTTTCTTATCCGTTGACTTATAGATGGGAATGGGACGGACATTATGTTAAAGAATTCCAGAACTGGGACTGTATTTAGCTACTTGATTATACTATTCTAGGTGATTGGGATTAAAAAAGATGGCATAGTGACTGATTTATCTTGAAATACTATAAAACATCTGCCTTTTCTGTAGCAGCAGATTTAAAATGGACTAAAGAGACATAGGACCTTTCTGTGGCATTTATCTACTCTTGCTATTACATTGTTCCCATGCAACTAGAATATATATTAAATCTATTTATTGTTGTCCTATTTGGTAGATCATCTCCAGAGGTTATGTTCAGAAAGCATACTTGTATCAAGAGTACAAATAGTTGGGAAATCCTTCTAATTTTTAATAGTTTCGTTGATTATAGTAGCCCATTGTTCCTTCAGACATGTAGATTAAATGAGATGGCACTTCTGACTTAATTGGTTTTTCGTGCTGGTTAAGAGAAGAGCACAGAAAGGAGAGAAGCACGCAGAACAGATTGTACCACCGTGCCCTTGAAGGAGAAGAGTCCACACTCCCGCTTGTTTCATTTTCTGCATTCACTTAATTCGCCATTGCCCGGTAATCCCCTTTCCATTTAAGAAATACAGAGATGAAATGGTTTTCCCCTTATGCATTTTGTTGCTTGTTCATCATTTGAGGTGTTCTGTTTTAATATGATCTCATAGCATGATCTGTCCCTCTTTTTATCATCTAATGATGAAAAATCACTTATGTAATTCCAAAACTATGGGTGGCAAATTATGGTTGTGACAGTTCTAAACCAAAACATTAAAATCCCTCAACAATATATCTTCATATGGCAACATACATTTTTCTTATATTCTGTATTACATGTGATTGCAAACATCTTGTTGAGGAACCTGAGATCTATAGAATACTTAATTTCTGTTGTCTTTCATGTGAAATTCGTTTGCCTCCTTTTGCATACTTCTTCACCACAGGTACACTGATATCATTTCAAGCTGTTGCAGTCGTCCTTTTGCAACTTTTGTGGTTCTTTTACATGGCTTTGCCCGTTGCATTGCTGTGGCCTGTTAGAGCCATGTCAAAAAAAATTCTCCTCTCTTTATCCTGATTTGGTTCTGCATATATTTATCGCTTTTTCCAATGCCCTTTGCAGTCTTCTGTACCATGTATGCCTCTTTTTATTCAACCTTGCTGATACCTTACTGGTATTAGATTACAGTCCTAATTCCATACTCATGATTGGATTACCGAAAGAGGCATACAAATGGGCAAAAAACCGCCTCTTGGCCAACATTTCTTCAATTTCACACAGCCTTCATGTCATAGTTCCCATAAACCGATTTCTGTTTTAATTTCAATTATGCACAATGCAGCTTCCCTCACTTTACCTTTCCATTTGACAGGTTGTCTTCTTCTCCTATCCTGATACTTGCAGTTGTGTGAATTTCTACTTTATATCAAACATCCAAGTTCCACTATCGTATTTGTTCTCTGTGCATGAGTTGTGTTATTTTCATGGCCTTTTCATAGGGTTGTATGGTTTCACTTGCACCATCAGCAAATTTCTATCATGCCATTCTTCTAGACTGGAGAGATTTAGTGATGTGTTTTAATGATAGTTGATCATGAAACTATATTGTTTGAACATGGAAAGCTTCAGTGACGTGATTGTTTTCATGGGCAGCTGATCATGAAAAGCCATTGGACATTGTTGGACCTTATAGCAATCGTTCAAAATTTGTTTCTAGTCGATATTGCCAGGAACTAAGAACATACCATGGTGCACATAATTGCCAATCCTCAACTTTATCTTGTGGGGAAATAGTGAGATAGATGTTACCATCTTGAGATGGATAGTACTAAATAAGATTCATATCATAATATGTATTGTATTTTCACTACCTTCTGATCAAGGCCATTTTCTCACATATGATCAATGAAATGTTTTCTGAAATTTCAAAATGTTGTAAACTGTTATATTAAGATTATTTTTCTAATATATGAATAGCGAAATGCATATTTATTCTAATATTTAAGTGGATATTTTTAATATTTTTTAAATTCATTACTATGGAAATGTGTTTTGAATTTTTCACTGAAATCTCATCTAGGTTGTTTTTTGCTTTTTTTTTTCTCTTTTGGGTTTTACATTTTCTTTTTTTTTATTCATAGATAGCAAAATGTGTGTCCTGACTTTTTCATTTTCTGTAATTAGAATAGTTTAAGGTTTTGAATATATGTATATATCTATCAATTTACCTTTTTTGAAGTTCTTTCTAAGATTTTTTCCTTATTTTAAAATTTTTTGATTCTAACAATTTTGAAGTTCTTTTTAAGATTCTTTTCTTATTTTAATTTCTTTTACTAGTAAAAAAAAACAAATTTGCTCAAGCTATGTCAATTATTACAATTAACTTGAATTATGTTAAGTTTATTATCAGCCCAATAATATCAATTAACAACAGTTATCCTGATTTGACCATTTATCCTGAATTATGTCACTTTTCAAATTAGTCTAATTGGTTGCAATCAGCTCAATCCAATAAATATGATATTCCTATTTAGGTCATTTGCTCTAATTATATGATTGGACCATTTAGCTCTTCAGTACGCTTCCCTTAGTGCAGTCCTCTTCACCCGCTTCCTGCAGAAAATGGGTTGCTCAACGAACTGTCTATTGAAATCTCGCTGCAACGCTCCCCTATGCTGGTCTTTACCATGCATTGTATTCCATTTATGGTGGAACATTGGATTTGGTACAGAGTAGAAACGCTTGCCCTCTATCTTATTAATTGGATGCCTCGTATAGAGGACTTAAAGGCTTCCTTTCATTGCATTGCTTTTGAACATGTATACAAGGAACACAACACTTCAATTGCCTGTTAAAGCCATGGCAACAATTTCCTCCTCCCTTTATCCTACTTTGGTTGTAAATATATATCTCATTTTGTAGAAACGCTTGCCCTCTATCTTATTAATTGGACGCCTCGTATAGAGGACTTAAAGGCTTCCTTTCATTGCATTGCTTTTGAACATGTATACAGGAAACACAACCCTTCAATTGCCTTTTAGAGCCATGGCAACAATTTCCTCCTCCCTTTATCTTACTTTGGTTGTAAATATATATCTCATTTTCTGCAATGCCCTTTGCAATCTTTTGTAGGATGTCTACCTCTTTCTTTTCATCTACTGAAAAAATACAATTATGTAATCCCAAAATTATAGGTTCCAACATATAGTAGTAACAGTTCTATTTTCAATCAATTTATTCCACTTGCTTGTGCGCTTCTGTTTCAACCTGCCATGTGTATCTGTCGTATCAAACATGACTTTCAATAAGTTGAAACACAACACTTACAATATTCAAGATATACATTTGCAAGTAGTGTACTTCACAAGCTCATTTGCATATAGGCCTCTTTCACATTACTATTTCCTTTCTGTTTACTATCAAAATAATTCAACATGTCCTATTCCAAAATATACGCTCCATAGGGAAAGCCTTTCCAGTACTCATTGTAAGGAACATATTTGCACACCTTCCACTTGTGCAGCTTACACTAGCATCTTCCATATACCAGATTTGTCACTATTAATTGAAGACTTGAAATCATCCAAAGTAGCAATTCTACATTTCATCTCACAAATTAGCAATATCGGATTTGCCCTTCGTTTAGTTGGACATGTTCTTTTCCACTATCTTGACCTTGCTGTCTCTATTCGCTTGCAGCGTATCTTCTTCCCAAGCCACCTATTATACCATGGAGACATCATTATCTTGCAATTGTCTTCCTTCTCTGCTGGATGGTGCTACCGACCAGCAACCAACCCTCCAGATTGTTGAGCTTGCGCAGATCAGCTCTGCCCGAACTTCAACAGCTCGGTTCCGCGTCTCGCTCTCCGATGGTGTTCACAAACATTCTGCCCTTCTCCCTTCTTCGCACACACCCCTCGCGCAGGATGGTGCCTTGGCTGTCGGCTCCATTGTTCTGTTGAAGAGATGCTCGTGCACGTACTCACATCAAACAATGTACGTTTACTACATAACGCCTCACACCTTCCTCCCCTATAATTGGTCTTCCCTTATATCCCTCTATTTCCTTTATTATTTCTAAATTTCTACATGTCCACTTCATTGATACATTTCTCGTTCTTGCAGGTCGCTCTCTATTCTCGAGCTTGAGGTAGTCCAGCGCGTTGCCCCATTGGTTGGTGACCCATGCCCTCTTACTCTCTCTACTCAACAAATGGTCCAAGCCCCCTCATCCTCATCTTCTGCCTCTCCCTTTTCATCACCACCGTCCCTTGACATTCACTCATTGTCCTCCCAAGACCCCGCCGCATCATCTTCAACAACTCTCCCTTTTAAAGCACTCTCCCCTACAAGGAAAACTTGGTCCATCCAAGGCCGCGTCCTCTCAAAAACACCCCTTCGGCATTTTACCAATGCACGTGGCTCTGGAAAGTCGCTAGGCTTTGACCTTGTCGACCACGAAAACGAACAGATCCACGTGTCTGCCTTCAATGAATTGGCTGAATCCCTTCATGCTCTCATTCAAGTTGGCCAAGTCTACAATGTTGCAAATGGAACCATAAAGGTCCCCAACCCTTCCTATAACCATCTAAGACGCCCATTTGAAATTCTCCTCTTCTCTTCATCAACCGTTTCTCAAGTCTTGAATGATGACCTCACAATTCCTTCCCACACCTTCCACTTTGTGCCTATCAATTCCCTTAAACTCTCGCCTGCTAACTCAATCGTTGATGTCATAGGTATTGTTAGCTCACTCTCTCTCACCTCTATTGTCCACAAACGTGATGGCTCTGGAACTCCAAGAAAGACAATTTCTCTTCGCGACATTTCCGGGAACAGCATTGACGTGAACTTGTGGGGAGAACACTGCCATGCTGAAGGGCGTGAACTCTCTGATCTTCGCATGGCTCGTGCAGTTACAGTACTTGCAATTCGAGGTGGCAGGGTCGTCGAGTTCAACGGCCAGACTATCAGCACAATCCCTACCACCTCCCTATTCATCGATCCAAAGATCGCTGAAACAGTGGAACTTAAACAATGGTTCGAGAAAGAAGGCATTCAAACTTCGTCGCCCTCACTTAGCCGCAAATACTCAAGCACCAACAAGAAGTCACTTACTACAAAAACAATTTCTGAGATCCTCTCAATTTCAGCTGGAGAGAAAGTCCCATGGATGTCACTCCGTGCTACTGCTACCTCAATTGACTTGCATGATTTCTACTTCCTTGCATGCCCACTTACCATTGATGGTATGCAATGCATGAAAAAGGCTATACAACAAGATGATGCCACGTGGCGTTGCTCAAAGTGTGAAGGGTCTTTCACCAAGTGTGACTACCGCTACATTCTCCGCCTCCAGCTGCACGATCACACTGGCCACCTCGACAATGTTGTCGCTTTTGACGACGCCACAACTGCCCTCCTAGGCATCTCTGCAGAGGACCTTTTCCTCCTCTCAACAGATCCCCAGGCTGTCCTTGACATATATAGCAAAATCAAAGGGCGGCAATTCCTCTTCACAATGTCTTTAAAGAGCGACACCTTCAACGGCATTGAACGGCTGCGTCCAATTGTTATGCACGCAGAAGATCTTCCTTTCGCTGATGCGTCGAAAATCCTCCTTCGCCTCCTGCAACCTCAGGCTTCCCCTGCGAGCAAAGCATGTCGCCGCCTTTAGCCATACATTTCTTGCCTCTTCCCATTGTTCAACTTTCATCGCTCTCTTCCCTCACGTGCCAGGCATCGTCGATTTTGCATCTATATTTTGTAATCGTTACTATATGTTCACAACCCCTTTCCATTTCTAATAGTCCTCCTATATGTATAGGTATCAACTCGCTTCTTCATTGCATCTCCTTTATATGTTTTCCGCTATGTTGTAATGCACCTTCTTAATATATGAACATTTACAGATGTCGTTTTCCCTTTCCTCCTTCATGCCTTCATCTTGTTTGCAAAACACACATTTCTTAAATGCAAATGTCAACATGCTATCCTTAGTATGGAATATAATACAAAATTTGCTTCTTCTTCTTTGCAAAAAAAAGAAAGTATTTGCCTTTCATTTCCTCTTGCCAACAAATGCAACATGTTCTTGCTTTCAAAACACATATTCTCTAATTTCAAATATGCAACACTCATTTTTATGCAAACCATATTCAATACATTTCCACTTCAAAATTCACTCGCACCATTTCCATACGACTATTTCTATGGTGAAATACATAACAAAAACAAAAAAAAACTCGCAAAAAATAATAAATAATAAAACATAAAAATATGAAATAGAGTGTTGCATCTTCATGCTTCCCTCTTCTTTCATTATACTTCATGCATTTGACATGCCTTTCCTTTTTTCCAACAGCTATGCCAACCACACCAGAAAACAATTTGCAAAGGGAACAATGGCGCCGCTACTACACACTTAACAAAGAAAGAATTACTGCACGTCGTCGTCTCCTCTTTTCAACTCGCCAGGCCAACCTTCTCTCTCAATCCACCACACACCAAACTCCCATTCCTTCACAAAGTACCCTCCTTCCACTACATCTCGCCCAAACTTTCCCATTCACCCTTGCACCTCCCCTCCCTACCCAGCCCTTTCCATACCCTGCAATTCCTTTGCCTCTTGCCCCCCCTTTCCATGTCCCACACCGTCTTCCTCCTTCTCCATCTGTTGAACAATTCCTCCCTATCCAGCTCCAACATGCACATCTTCGCTTCCGTGAAAGAATTGATGCACTTAGTCCCATCCAAGTTTGCTCAGTTTGTTATGAAGCTTACCCATCCATGAAAACAAAAACAAATAACGGAATCATTTGTTGTGCCCGTTGTCTTCATGAACGAACAACCCACCGCTTTTCCTTCGCAAACAACATGGACCCAGGTATCCAACCCCATGTCCTCTCTTGCCTGACTCAAGTTGAAGAGATGTTGATTGCTCGTGTAAACCCCATTATTCAAGTCACCCATGCACGTGGTGGCCAACTAAAATATTCCGGCCACACTATTAGCTTTCCTCAAGATATCACTACTATTGTGAACTCTCTTCCTCGCATGCTATCAGAACTAGACATCCTTCTTGTAAACAAAACTAGTTCTGATGAAAATTCGTATGAATTTTTTGTCAGTAGATCACGTGTTCATGCAGCATTGCAATTCAAACTACAAAATGATCCGTATTACAAAGATGTCCACACTAACCAAAGTTCCCTGAATGCTTTGCCTATTGTGCCCACCAACATTTCCAGCATGCTACGCCATGCCAACACATCTTCCATCCCACTTCAACAAGCCATTCTTGAAAATTGTGATTCTGGACTTCCCCAACCATGCCCATCTGACCTCCACCCATCCTCCTTTGTTGCCAGTCTGCCAAACTCTCATTCAGATGAAATACTTGCCTACATAGAATCCCCCAATCACTCGCCCATCCATTCACTTCAATGGCCCACCATTGACCTCTCCCCAATCAATGAATACAACACAGAGGGCCTCTTCTCCATGGCCTTTCCCACCCTCTTCCCCACCGGCTCTGCAATGATTAATCAACCAAGAATTGTAAAAGTAGATATGCAAGAATACGCTTTGCATCTAATACGCTACCATGATAGCCGGTTTGCACAACATCCTCGCTTCCGCTACTACTTGTACAACCTCATCATGCGCCATCGCAGCCAGGCAACCGCCTCTGTCTTCATGAAAAGAGACCTTTCAAACACCCTTCCAACAACAATCGCTGACCTTCGCCACCACCTTCAGCAAATCCCCCCTTCCACCATCCCAGACCAGATTATGCGCTTTGGATCATCCTTGCGCGACACTCGCTCATTTTGGACTAAGGCTAGACATGAGCTTCACGACATGATCATTCAACAAGGTACCCCTACCATATTCTTCACACTCAGTGCAGCTGATACCAAATGGCCTGACTTGCATAGAACCATGCCTTCCAACCCTCCATCCAATTCACATGAACAAACTCGATGGAGAATCCAGAATGTTGTTGCAAATCCTCACCGTGCATCTCAATACATCCATTGCAGATTCACAATATTCCTCGAAGAAGTGCTACTTAAAGGACTCCTTGTAAAGGATTACTGGTGCAGGTATGCATACTATTCCTTCCATCTCTTACCTTTCATTGACTTTGGTTCCACGCATCCATCTTATTTTTTTTCCCCTTCTTCTTTTTAAGGTATGAATGGCAACATCGTGGCTCCGCACATATCCATGGTTTCTTATGGCTCCCAAATGCACCTACTATGGACACTTTGGATTGGACCAATGCTTCTGCTGTCCGTTCAGCTAAAGATTTCTTCGATGCATCCATCACTGCTTGGAACCCTCGTCCCATTCAAAACCGGGCGTTTGGGCTAAATTATTCATCTCTCCAAGACCCATGCCTCCTCCAGACACATGATATTCTTACAGGCAATCATTTGCAAGACTATGAGCAACTTGTCAACTCTGTTCAAAGACACACAACTTGCCACTCTAATACATGTTTGTGCAAAAGAAATAACAAAACAAGTTGCCGCTATAGAGCCCCATGGGAAGTTCGCGACACATCATCTCTTCACATTGATAGTGCTGGACGTAAATTGTACGCCCCTGCTAGAAATGATGACAAGCTAAATGTGCACAACGCTCATCTTCTTTCAATTTGGAGGGCAAACATGGACTTCCAACCAATTCTATCACGGCATGCTGTTTTGAACTACATTTCAAAATATGCAGCAAAAGCAGAGGCAAAGTCTGAAAGCTACTACCAAATGCTTTCCCGTCTCTCCCAATGTTCCCCACCTGATGCTCCTACTATTACTGTCGTCCGCAAAGTTCTGACCGAAATCGTCGGTGATCGGGACATTGGTGCATAGGAAACATGCCACATGCTGCAAAAACTCCCACTAGTAAAGTGCAGTCGTTCTTTTGTATCCCTCAATGTGAAAAAACAAATATTCAAACGTGTTTCACAACATTTGGATGGTGAGCCTCCATCGACACCTTTCATCGTCTCATACATGCATAGACCACCTGCACTCGAGGATTTGCCTCTTATTGAAGTTGCACGCTCTTGGACATTCTCTTCCCGCCGCAAAAAAACACCTTGGAAACAGATCTTCCCTCCCATGGTTGTACGTGTCCTTCCTCGTTTCACCTCCATCCCGTTGAAAGACTCATCATCCTATGTTGAATTCTGTTGGAGTGAACTCCTTCTATACTACCCTTTCCGTACACTCCCTGACGACATCGGCACATCCGACGCGGCCATTGTCGCACATTGGGAACAATTTAGACATACATATCAAGCTTGGCATGTCCACCGCACCCCAATCGAACCTCCCGATGCTGACTCTTGCTGTTCATCTCCTGATGCCCCTCCCCATGCCCCCGCCCACGACATGCCTGAATGGCAGTTTCTCTCTCAACTCCACCCAAGCAACAACATCCTTCTCAATGAACTTGAAATGCTTGGCCATCGTGACTTTGATGCAAATTATAATTGGGCCAACTCCATTATCCCTTCACACTTGCAAGAAATAGCCATTCGCTTCATCAACTTCAACCGCTCCTCCACAACAATCCACCAAACCCAATCTCCATTCCCACATTCACTTTCCTCCTTGTCCCCAAGCCAAACCATTGCATTCAATATCATTTTTTCCCACTTCCACACACACGCTCTAGGATCAATTTTAAAAATGATAATCCAAGGCACTGCTGGTACTGGAAAGTCATTCCTAATTGAATGCCTGAAAAATGCCTTCCTTGAAAACTCCACCAATGGACCAAGCCCCCTCCTCTTGCTTGCTCCGACCGGTGTTGCAGCATTCCACATCAATGCATTGACAATCCACTCTGCTCTTCGCATCCGTATATCCTCTATGCAACCTTTAGAGGGTCAAGCCCTCCTAAACCTTCAAGAACAACTCCGAGATGTCAAATACATTCTAATTGATGAAATGAGCTTCATTGGTCCTAAATTGCTTTCTCAAATCGATGATCGCTTGCGGGAGGCATTCCCATCAAATAAAAGCAACCCTTTTGGTGGACGCTCTATAATACTTGTCGGGGACCTTGCCCAGCTTCCACCTGTCAAAGACACACCAATGTATGTAGGCACTTCTCGTGGCAATGCACTATGGCAAAGCTTTGATACTGTGGTTACACTTTCAACAGTTTTCCGTCAACAAGGAACTAGTCCTGCTCAGATTTCCTTCCGCGAACTCCTCTCCAACCTTCGCAATGCAACACCCACTACTGATGATTGGAGGCTTCTTATGACACGTTCAAAAACAAACCTTCCTGCAGCTGAGGTCCAGTCATTTTCAAATTCTATGCATCTATACGCCACAAATGAGGCTGTTAACATGCACAATAAAACCATGTTGAAAACACTCAACAGACCAATCGCACGTTGCTACGCTACCCAAAGGAAGGAATTTAGAGGCAACAACGTGGAAGATGAACAACTAGCTGCAAAAATTCTCCTTTGCATTGGACAACGAGTTATTCTAACAAGCAACTTGTGGATTGAGGCTGGCCTTGTCAATGGTGCCCTCGGCACTGTCCACGAACTCGTATATGCACCAACAACTAAACCACCCGAACTGCCATTATTTGTCGTAGTCGACTTTCTTCACTACAAAGGCCCACCATGGGATCCTTCAAATCCTAAATTTGTGCCAATACCCCCCATAACAAGGGGCTCACGCACACAAATTCCGCTTCGCATGGCATGGGCTTTGACAATCCACAAATCACAAGGCATGACGCTGGATAAGGCAACAATCGACATTGGAACCATTGATCGTCAGGGTCTCACTTTCACAGCAGTATCAAGAGTTCGTTCATTGCAGGACTTGTGCATCTCCCCTGCTTTCTCCTTCTCTCGCTATTCCCGGATGAAGGAGAACCCTTTCGTCATACGCAGGAAAAAAGAAGAGGCTCTGCTCACCTCAAAATCTGTTACTCAAGCTCCTTCAAACCCCTCTACTACTGGTGCCTTGCCATCCCACTAGCTATTTACTATTCTGCTTTCCCATTTCACTATATCTTCTATACATCAGTCACTAACATGCTTTCATTTCTTGTGCAGGAACATAATGGACCACAAATATATCTCGCAACTTCATCAATTTTACATAGAAATCAAGGAAAAAGAAGCTGCGCTTCTACATGTCCAGGAGCGCTTCCTACGCCCACCCAGGCTGCCTCTTTACCGGTTGCGCCCCACATTGCATCTACTTGAACGGATCAGAAATTGGATGAACCTCCTCATCCATATTCATGAAAGGGATGCACATAGAGCACTTCGAGCACACTATCTTGATCGTGTACCTTTCTTGACGTTAAATGGTGATGTCGCTGTCGAGCATCACCTTGTCTATACGACTAGTTTTCCCTCTACTGCAAAACCATCTAACCATTGTGCTACACATGATGCAATTTTGTCAATACATCTTATTTTGTCTTTGAAAAATATACAGCACATCTTACTTTCCAAACTCTTCCTACTCAGCAATTTCTGTATATACAAAATTTTTTTTTGAAGGTTCCTATGGGTTCTCTTGATTAAAGTTTCTCTTATAGCCATGGAATCTACTGCTATTATCGGTTACTGGTCGCAACAAATTCTTATCAGTACTCATGAGTTTGATGCCATATGACAACTATCAAACAGTAGTTCTATTTTTACTGCTCAGCACTTTTCAATCAATATTCATACTTATGTTGTAGCATGCATTATGTTATATAAAGCTGTTATTGGTACTTGTTGATTTTAAATTTCTCTCCGTAAACAATTGTGTATGGGCAATCAAAAGTTCAATATACAGACAACTGTGCATCATAGTGCAAAGAGTTGTGTGAATGGATTTTTCCCTTTCTAGACATTTCCATTTAGCATTCATTCGTTTCATTTCTGTGTATTACGTAATCAATTCAATTTTACACCTAATTTAACCCCTTATGTTACTACGTATTATGGGTTATAATGGATTCCCATTGTCATGCTTAGTGGAAGGCAATTGCACATACGAGCTCAATTCTTGTTGTCTTGGGATTCTCCTTTATTTTAATCTGATGTTTATTGGAAGGTCATATTAAGACAGTTGAGATAAGTTCAATCCCTGAGCTATGTCAGCCAGTAGTTTTCAGTTTTAGTTCATTGGAAATTGCACATGTATCGTAGTGCTTCCAAGGGATGGCTTAATGGAGTGATATTCAGCACAACACCTTAATGATGAGCTCAGTTCCTGTGCGCTCAGAAAAATGGTGCACAAACACATGGGCTGTAATTTTGCCTGCCTATCTAATTGCTTTTAGTCTCATGTTCAATGGAAGGAGAATAATCAGCATTACAACTTCTTCTGTCAGTATGATGGTTAGTCAATCACAAATATTTATTTGCTTACATCATTTTATTTCATATAGAAGCATGATGTTAATTTAACAAATATTATCGGTTTCAATGCCTGCAGCGTGTTTCTGAGTCTTACCAACAGTGGACTGTTGCTTCACGTGGAAGGTATTTATTGATCATGTCAGGAATTCGATTTGTTGGCAACTATTAATTAGTAGCGATACATTTATTACCTTTCATATATCATTTCTAAACTAAAATAGTTATCTTTGTTCAACTCAATTCAAATAGCCAATACAAAATTTAGCCCTAACTTTTTTATTTGCTCTAATTGCATTGCTTTTACTTTTCATTCCTGTGATCTCAAACTGACCCTGTGAAATACAACAACACATTTACTGGCATGAACATGGTCATAAAAGAGCAAGGAATTAAGGGGTTATTCAAGGGTTGGGCTCCAACTATGGTGGAATACACTGCACAAGGTGCATTCAAATATGGGTTCGAGTTCTTCAAAAAGTACTATTCGGACATTGCAGGAGCCAAGTATGCTGCCAAGTACAAGACATTGACCTACCTTGCAGGTTCGGCCTCTGCAAAGGTCATTGCTCATCTTGCCCTCTGTCCCATCGAGGCCATTAAAATGAGGATGCAAACACAACCTGGATTTGCCAGATGGCCTGCAATGATGAATATGCTCCCTCCTGCTTTTTTTCTAGCCCAACTGCATTCCTTTCTCTGTGGATTACAGTTTGTAAAAGGCCATTGGTCCGCTATGGGGACGCGAAATTCCTTGTAAGTTTATCTTCCATTCTTTGCAATCTGCACCCGCATTCATAATATCATTGGATTATTCAAAATATAAAACGAATTCGTGCATTTCATTGTCATGCATTTGGTGCTCAACCAAGAGTTTATCAACCATGTTTTAGAATGCTTAATTGAAGTTTGAATATTATCTAGCTCAGCTAACAAGGAAGTTGCAATAATACTTACAGCTTCTCATTGATTTCTCATGTTGTATAATGCACAGATATAAGTTTATATACATCAACTATAATGCAAAGGTACATATTATCTCTTTGATTGCTTCCTGCTATTATGTATCTTGTTTGATCAGAGCTAGGTCAGTTCTAATTTACTTGAACTTCCTTCTGTATTTTATGCTTCACAACATTTTAATCCTTCACAAAACATTTCACATGTAATCCTAAACCAAATGAATGCTTCTAGGTTCTATAGATGTTATTCTGGAAGTTTAATACCAAGTAATCATATTCATTGAACACATGCTCAAGATAGACTTTAAAATTCCGGACTGATATTTATATTAAACCCAGAATGGTATTTAAGACATATAAGGGAACAACAACTAATTTGAGCATAGAGAGACCTATATACACAGTGAATAATAGAAACTTGAGAACCGGGTATTTGTCCTTAAACAAACTGACTTCTTGAGCATCAACTTTCCTCCAGAAGGGCACAACAATGTAGATATCCGTCTTTATCAATCAGCTTCAGCCATGTACACTTCAACATTGGGCTCAGCTACAAGCATAAGTTCGTTTCCAGCTTCAGTGTATAACCAACAATGTATAATGTGCTCAGAAAATGATGGATCTCGTCTAGCCAATACCCAAGATTTTGTAGCACTTAATTCAGCTTAAGGTGGGTCTGAATTTGGCCTTACACAGAGAAAATGATGGGATTCAAACTTGCTGCAGTGGTGGCATAAAAACAGCCCTGTGGATTCATACAACTCAGCCTTATAATGATAAAAAAGTCAGGGGTGACTGTGAATAGAAAGAACCTCCCTTTGCAATAGTATGCATTGATCAAGGGTCTGCGTTTTGGTTAAATAAAGGCCACATAAGTGCTGAATTTGGCCTCAAGGAATCAGCTTCAGCCATGTACACTTCAACATTGGGCTCAGCTACAAGCATAAGTTAGGCTTTATGGTGGAGATATTCTTTACTCAGAATCAAATAAACCTAGGCATACATGCTTTAAGATCCTTTACATTAAGTTTGGATTTTTTATTTCAAAAATAAAAAGTTCAGAATTAAGTCCAACAATAAAATATTTCAATCTCATCCCATTGCTCATATGTGCAAAACACAAACAGAATGCTATAAAAACAGAAAAAATATACCTCTTGAATCTTTTCCAACCTACTGATCAATGGAATCCAGTGAATCAGAAATTGCTAAAATTGCAGTGAACGGTGGCTCGAATTGCAATTTCATCGATCTGGGTTGATTTAGAGATGCAAAAATACCCTTATATTACAGTTAACTATTGTCGAGATTGTAGATTTTGGGGATTGAGATTTCCACAGCTGGATTTAGGGCAAATTTCTTCCAGAAAAAGCATCAAGAAGAGTTGTGGTTTGAGTATCGCTTATCCGCACCTTATTTATGTCTTTTGTTTTATGAACTCTTCTGAATGTGTGGACAGGTGTCAGGAAAAAAGTAGTTTGAGTGCCCCTTATCCAAGCCTTATTTAAGTCATTTGTTTTCTGAACTCTTCTGAGTGTGTGGAAAAGTGTCAGGAAGAGGGGTAGTTTGAGCGCCCCTTATCCATGAATTCTTTATCCCTCTTTTTCTCTGTTGTCTTCTGAATGCGTGGACCATCTGGCCAGACAAATTGGATTTAATGAATGTTAATATTTATGTTCAGGTATTAAGCTTCGAAGGCATTTCTAAGGCAATTCTGAACTTTGAACGAGAGCCTGTGGACGCTGCCTTTGCAAATATTAATGGGGATTTCTCATTTAATCTCTGTAGTTTAGAACATAGTAAAAATTGTTAAGTATGCCTGACTTTGAAACCTTATACACCAATGGTTGTTCCCTTATGGTACAGGTATTGACTGGATCCCTGATTGCCTATATTTCTTCTAATAAGTCAAACATTACTCCTCAGGATGATGCCCCATACAATTTTACCAACATTTGGACATTTGAACAGTATCTGGTCACACCTATGACTCCTTCAAAGCAAGGGCTGTCTAATTGTGGCCATTACGCTTTTTACATGTGAGAAAGATCCTTAAAGCATTTTGATTTTCTCTCGACCAATATCTGTCTTCTTTCTTGTTTGTACTCCTGTGAATTAAATAATGAATGCTTAACTTTACTGTCACTTATGATGCTTTATACATTGCATTATAATTTATAATAATTTTAATTGACTTCAGTCTGATTTCTGTAGGATGCTTCCGAGTTGTGGCTGAGAAATAGTAAATGAAAATGATTTGGAGAAGCTTAAGTGTTTCAGTTTTCCTAAATGATATTCTATTATTAATTGATTCAGAGCTCCGGAGCTTCTATTGGGAGCAAAACAGTACTCAACAGCAATTGATATGTGGTCCTTCGGATGTATACTAGCAGAACTTTTGGCAAAGGAGCCTTTGTTTAATGGGAAGAGTCAAATAGACAATCTATAAAGTAAAAACTTCATTCATATTGAAGGCCATCATGTCCTGCTCTTTTGCCTAGACAAGTAGGTTTGAGATTCTGCAGCGTTGTGTACATTATATGCACATCTAAGAAACCAACACATGGTTTTAGAATTGAATGAAGGCAATGTGAAGGTGTTAAAGTTGTCAATGTGGAGGTCTTATCAGCTTGTTTGGATCTTACAAAATCATTGCTATGACTAGTGATTTTAGAATTTGAAGAGTATCAATGAGAGCACTCACTCAACTACAGAAATCTGTCTCTTAAATATTGGCATGAGTATGTTTGCCTTAAATAGGAACCACCGATATCATTTTGGCCACAGTACTGCATGGGTACTGCTATCAAAGTAAATATCTAATACTGCATTTTCCAAGCATTAGACTCTACCGCCTAGTGCAAGCTTGTCTTTTTCCTTTTCATGTTTTACTACTATACCATTCATACTCTACTATAGCATTCATAACGTTGAACTGTTTGACCTGCCCTGCCCCACGTTTCATGGCTAAAAGTTATAGATTTGACATTGAGATATTTTACCTGCCTTGGCGCAAGTTTCATGGCTATAAATAAAAAATATCATTGCTATGATTGATATTGGATGAGGGTTTGCATTGTGTTTATTTGCCATTGTTTATATTTCATTTTAGTATTGTTGGAATGTAGTTACTTTCCAATCGACATGTTGTCACAATCATTGGCTGGGTTACAAATCTGAGTTGCAAAGGTAAGCTAGCCTTTTCTTTATCAACTTATCGCAGTGGATATAGTTACATGTTCACATTCACCCCTTTTAACAGATTGTAGATACACACATGATAACTGTTTTTTAGTTACATGGTCAAATGAAAGGAGAAAATAACTGCTAAGATGTTTAAGAATTGGCATGTGTTTTGTTCTATATTATTTCAGGGTGCTTTATTCTTGAATTTCAGGGGATTGTTGACAGGATTTGGAGTGCGAGTCATAATATCATTCACTGTTTGGTGTTGAGGCTACAACCAAGAAATCAAAGTCAGAGAAATTCAAAATATCTGTTGGTGCTGTGTGAGTCCGTAGCTCAAAGTGGTTTTTGAGTTTGTACTAACATATGCTTCTGTCATGCGAAATGTCAGTACTAGTAATATTTCTACTCTTCCCGTAATTCTTGACCACTCTCGTGCATTTCCAAACGAAAATAAAAATAAAAATAAATAATAATAATAATAATAATAATAATAATAATAAATAAATAAATAAAATATTAATAAATAAATAGAAATAAAATAAAATAAAGATATAATTAAAAATAAAATAAAATAGATAGAAAAAAAAACTTTATTGCAAAAATAAGAATACAATAAATAAATAAATAAATCAATAGAAACAAAATAGAACAAACATTAATAAATAAATATACAAAATGAAATAAAAAAAAATTACATAAATTACAACTTAATCATATTAATTTAAAAATTAGTATTTTTATTAAAATAAATATAAATATTTCAAATTCGAATTAAGTATTTCAAAAATATGTTTTCAGATATGGTCTTATCACTTCTACCGTTCTTGTTATGGTTTCAACTCCTTCTTATATCATTTCCAAAGCTTCAACTCTTGCTCACAACATCTTCAGAAATGTTTTCCACACCGCTCAAACCATGTAGCTCAACCCACCAACAGCTCACAAATGCACATATATCTCATTAATATTTAACTCCTTCACCAGCTCCTCTTCAAAACTAACATATAATCTGATTCAACTCCCATCTCACACAGTTTCATACTTGTCGCACAAACTGCCCCCGCAAAAAAACTTCTCACCTGCCGGTGAAACCGAAGATACACCATTCCTCTCCTTTCGGCGTTCCTTTGCGCCACAGGTGCAATTGCTAGTATATTATTTTAATATATTTATAAATGTAGGGAACTAAATATAAGGAATTGAATCAGTAAATTTATATCAAGAAGTGCTATTTAAAAAAAAATATATATATATATATATATATTAATAAGCACCTCATCATTCTCTGTGCAATACCCATAAATTTTTTATTTGAATGTTGCTAAACAATTTTTACATCTTACTCAAATAAAATTGGAAAAACAAATTAAAAATTAAAATTAAAGACAACATGGAAGAGGTAGTAAACTACTAACCCACCCCCAATGCAGTTTGTAGCACAAGACTGCAGTTTGGGACACACGAAATCTTCAACGACCTACGAGCTTTTCGACATAGTTACTCTCCTGCACCATTATAGCTGCAACATGTGTCGGCTGCTCCAACGCATGTCGCGCCAAACCCTCCACATGTAAAACTCGAAGCTTCGTCAGTTTCGCCAAACCCTGTATTCCCATAAGCTTCGGACATTGAGGAGCCGAGAACTTCTCCAGCGATACCAACCTTTCAAGACATGGCAGACTCTCCAGTTCATGACAATCACTTATGGTCAGTTGTCGGAGTTTTGCAACATTACAGAGCTGACCAATTTGAGATTTTCCATACTTGTTTCCTACACTTTAACAACCATTTGATTTTCTGAACAACGGTTTATAGATTTTCCCAATAGCTGTATAAAAAGATAAAAATACATTGTTGAGTAAGAAGCATCTTGACAGGTGCAGAGGACCTCTAAGAACTCAGTTTCGTTGTCGTGTTGAAGGCGAGGGATAGATTCAACGCTGGAAGAGACAGCTCCAAGCACGCTGGATTGACTCCTAACGCAACTCTGCAAATAGTATTAAATGTAAATCGGTGCAAAATATTATGCAAATCCAACACACTGCCTTTCTCACTAGCATGTTGTAAATCAGAAACAAGTCGATATGTACCTCTTCCACGACTTCATAAAAATACCTTACTTAGAGAGGGGGATTGACAACCTTCCGCTGCACATTCCAGGCATGACTATACCAAATGAATATCCCCTTTCCCAACAGATCTTGGAGAATGTCGTCTCTTCCCATTGAAAACAGCAACAAATGTAAATAAATCGGCGTGGGAGTTAAATAAATTCAAATTTCAGGTTTCGACGGGCTTTCAAATTCAAATCAAAAATTCAAATCATTGTATATAAAAAGAAGAGTTGTCGAAACCGTATAGACGGAGCTACTAGCGGACGGTAACGGCAAGCTACTAGCGGACGAAGACGGAGCTGCTAACGGGAGAAATGTCTATCGATAAGGCCCATGGGTCCATCTGTGGATGGTAGTCTGCCGGAAGATCTCGTCGGCGATAAGTCGACGCGTAACTCGGGGGCAAAAAGTCAATTCGTTAGCCTACTTCCTTTGGGCCAATTTCTCAGTTCATAAATGGGCTAAGGCAAGAAATACTCACCGTAAGATTAAAGTTGACGCGTAACTCGAGAGTAAAAAGTCAATTTGTTAGCTTATTTCTTTGAGCGAGTTTTATTTCTCAATTTATAAATAGGCAAAGGCAAGAAATACTCACCGTAAGATTAAAGCAATACATCATCCATCTTACAATGGGCATTTCTTACTTCGACACATTTATAGACCAATGAACTAGAAAATAAGGCTCGCCCTCCCTTTGCAATGACTTCGCAATATCGATATGACTTTTACCTATTTCTTTCGTTACATTGTAAGCAGCAGGCGGGTCCGAAAGATATTGTGGCCCCACTTTGAAATTACGCAGCAGGCGGCGCCCAAAATTATTGTGGCCCCACTTTGAAATTGCCCTGTCCTTTGTTTCCATTGACGTAAGATATGAACCCTCCAAGCAACTACATGCTCAGAAGATTCTGTCCCACTTGTGGATAATATTTAAAGGCCATCTCAAGTTAAATATTTGAATCAAGTCATGATTGCTTAGTGCGGTTTGCACTGGGTTAAATAACTTCGTCTCTTATTGTTATCTTTCTCATCTATGTTAGACCCATTAGAAGATATTTAATATTTCCCAACAAAATAATTCATTTATTTAATTTTCCAATTTTCAGTGTTTCTCATGTACCCGGACAGAACGACACCGAGAGATTCCATGCCTCTCCAACACCCTTTTCCCACGGCGTTTTCTATCAAAGCCATAAATTTATTAGTTTGAGTTCAACCATTTTTTAAATCAAAAAATCTAGTCATAAGAGTGTTGAATATTTTAGAGAAGTGTTTAATTTATCTTTCTCATCTATCTTGACTCATTAGATTGTACTTAATATCTTCCAACAAAGTAATTCATCCACCGATGGACTCTTGTACCATTACAGGTATTTAATATTTCCCAACAAAATAATTCATCCATATAATTTTTCAAGTTTCCCTGTTTTCTTATGTTACATTGTATTTGGACAGCAGGATAAGAGTGATTCCAAATTTTTTTAATACTTTTTTACAAAAAGTTATTTGAGCTGGAATCTGCTAATTTTTTAATAAAAATTTTATTTATAAATATGTTTGAATTGTTTTTTATGTGAAAAAACAAAAACTTTTTAAAATAACTAGCTAGCTAACTAGCTTGAATGATGGCACCAAAAAAATAAAAAAAATATATATATATATAAAAGCTTCTCCTACCGAGAAAAGAACCACTCCGAGAGTATGGAATATACGTCTATTGTAGATATGCATTTACTGTATATGGAATACGCATTGTTTTTTTTTTTTTTTAATTTTTAAATACACCTTTCACCGTTAATATGAAATACATCTTTGCTGTGAATGTGACTTGTCGCCATCACAATACACCTATGTAGAATGCCCCTGATTATTACAGCGATTAGGTCATAATTTTGTGCATAAAGTCACTTTTCGCACGAATTTGGTGGTGGTGTTTTTTTTTTTTTTAATAAATATAAATATAGGAGTGTTTAAATATTTATTTTTATAGTTATGGAAATTTTTTAGACACACAATTCTGAAGTTTGACATTTTTAATTTAGATTTCTTAAAGTTTCTGTCAAATTTGGGTCAAAATTTTACATAAGTTTCTACTATTTTTTTTTGGCAAAATTGTGACATGCTTAGGTTACTTAGATTATTACATATGTATTAAAACTTTTATGAAATTTTGATAATTTAAAATTCAGTATGAAAAAATTTTCAAAGTATAGAGTTTATAAATATTATTATTATTATCATTTTATTTAATTTTAAAAGATTTTTTTTATTATTTTTATCTAGAAAAAAATATTTATAACAATTGAATGTATTTTAAGTTAGATTATTTTTGTTTGGTAAAATTTACATATATATATATATATATATATATATATATATATATTGAAATCCGCAACTAGAAATGCTTCCAATTTAATTTTTTGAGTTAACTAAATCAGGATGCATGTAGAGTTCTTCTTAAGTTTTAGGGCGTCCAGATGCAATTTATTTTGAGTTGTAATTAGTTAACTCAATTATTTGAGTTAAAATTAGTTTAACCAGTTCAACATGCAGTGATCAATCAGATAACTGATAATTCACTATAAATGGTCGTTCCATGACAATTCTAAAGAAGGCCCACTTAAGATTGAAGTTAAAGGGCAGTCAACTATTAGTTGTATAATTAGAAAATTGTAGAGGGCATGCATGAGGTCATCAATAAGCCTTAGAAGTATTGTGCAATCAATTGATGGGACTTTCCTAATTAATAGGGGCTCAATTAGCCCAGGAATGCATGAGCAAGGCTGGTTAGTCACATGCAAGGAATTGGTGAAGTATTGGACCAAACCTACCAACATCAAAGTGAGACAGTCAGAGATAGTGCAAAGGTTTCTCAGGAAGAGAAATAACATTGTATTGTTTCATGTTCTTGACTTAATGCAATATACAGGTAGCGAGGTTTTTAGCTGAGACTTTCCCCATATACATCTTTGTGTTGTGCGATTGAAATTATTTCTCTCTCTTTTTCATGTGATTGTGCAATCATAATTGGTTTCTGCAATTTGTAGAATTGATTCAGTATTTTGTTTTAGTGCATTACAAGATCAATTGAATTTATTTAGATATTTCTACATGGTATTAAAACAGGAATCACTATAAAAGAGAAGAACCCAAGTTTGGTTTGAAGAGGTGAATCAAATTTGTAGATTTATTCTTCGAGACAAGCAACAGATCATGATGTGTTTCTCTAGATTGAGACTCGAATATTCCCTTAAGGGTAATTTGAATTACATAGCATGGAAGGACAAGATGGAGGCAGTGTTGGAGGACAATGGACTGAAAGAATTCATAGATATTAATATTCCCCAACCTACAATAGTAGATGTTCAACTTCTTGATGCATGGAAGAATAATGTAGCAAAGGCAAGAAGGATTATGTTAGAAGGAGTTCGAGATCATATTGCCTCAAACCTCCATCGAAAGAAAACTCCATATGATATGTGGAAGGACTTAATAGATCTGTTTCAGAATAGCAGTGACCTCAGGAAGTTGGCGTTGAAGGACATGCTCAAAAAGATCAAGATGGAGAAGGGCGACATGATTCCAAAATACTTGACGAAGTTCACACAATGTCGAGATGAGCTTGGAAGTGCTGGGGTGATAGTTTCCCAAGATGATTTGGTGAGCCTAGCACTTCTAAGCCTTCCCAAGAGCTGGCATAGCTACTAGGACTCGGTGAATGAGAGGAAGAAGCTACCAAAGTGGGAGAAGCTACCAGAGTGGGAGCAATTCTGCTATGTCTTGGTACAAGAAGAGATTCGGCGGAACACCAGAGATGGATCATCATCCAAGACTGATGATGAGGAGAACTATGCCTTGTATAGAAAGGCGAAGAAAGGGAAAGGGAAGGCGTCCCGTTCCAAATTTGATTATGGTCATGCAGGAAAGAAGAGAGACATGTCAAAGGTAAAATGTTTTGTAAATTCCTCAGCCGATTGACCCGGTTGGACTGACCCATAATACAATAATAGTAGATAAATAAATAAATAAGCGTCATTAGCGTTTTTCTCTTTGGTTTTTTTTTACCTTAGGTGTTTTCCCATAGTTTCGTCCAAGAAACCTAGCTATAAAAGGAGGAGGGAGATCAAAAGCGAGTCATGGAATTTGAACTTCTCTTCAACGATATTTTGAGAGCTCAGTCGAGTTTTCAAGTTGTGAGGGTTTTCAAGTTTCCTTATAATCTATTGGAACGCGTCTACGAAAAGAGTTGATCATGCTAGACTACCAACTAGGGTGCTAATAACAGTCCCATCTATATAGTGAGTCGATCATCATATGCAGTTATCAGTCACGTGAGCCAGGGTGTGGATTCATCATGGAGAAGGGTGCATCGTCAATCCAGGGAACAAGACAAGATATGGCACAAAGCAGAAAGTTTGAGTCGAGCCGTCAGGGTGAATGCAGGAGACAGAAATATCTGGTGTGAAACGCATAGATTAGAAACCTCTTATTCCATGCAGCTGAGGGTAATGAAGGTTCTGTTGATTGAAACCAAATAGTAGATGGATTTGACACCTCCCTACCATTGCCATTAAGCTTGATAAATTGTTAGCCAATCATTGAATATCGACCAAGGCACCATCTCTGAGGAGTGCAACATGCTCGACCTTAAGCAGTCCATGAGCAGCGCAGTAAGAAGAAAGGTTGACCCAGGGCACTGGAATAAATCCCGGCAGCACGTAATAGGTGTTATATGACGTGGGTATAAGCGTTAAGTCCCCAACAGAATGAGCGATGTTTAACTTTGTCGAGACATCCAACCATTGCAACACCATATCAACACTAAGCCCAGAGCATAGTTGATCCACCTTTCTCAACGGTCAACTGATTTGTAATGTGCTGGGTCGTTGCATTAATAAAGAGAGAGGAGTTTGTATGGCTTTAATTTGAATATGGTTGCCTCTTTTTAAATATGGTATAATTCTCATTGCATTAATAAAGAGAGAGGAATTTGTATGGCATTAATTTGAATATGGCTGCCTCTTTTTAAATATGGTGCATTAATAAAATAATTCGCATGGCTTGAATATGGCTTTCGTATGGCTTTGAATATGTTGTCCCTTTTTATATGGTTTGTTTAGATATGGGGTTGGCATGTAGATACGTGGAATGGAGTTTTATGCCTATACTTTATCAGGAGGTTTTCTTATATTAAGATTGTTACAGAGGTGGTATATTTTTATTTTTACGGAAATGGTATCATTTCTTTCTTAAAGATTATTATAGTGGTATTAGATCCACTGTCTTGGCCAATTGTGGGATGCTAAGAATGGAGAAACAAAAGGGGATTACCGTCAATTGGGAAAGAAAAATGGCTAGGAGTCAAGTAAAAACAAAGAGATCAAGGACCAAGGATAAGAAGGAGAAATGGGTGATCAAGAAAATACTAAACTTGAAGATGCATTACAAAAGATCGTCGACACTTAGAACACCATTATGGAACTTCTTAAATTACAAATTGGGCAACCAAATGTGCAAAGAAATAATGGGGGAGGAGGTTCTCATTTAGGAGGGGACGGTCCATCACATGAATATGTCAATATTAAGAGAAACGGTCCACCACAAGAACATGTCAACACTCAGAGCAACCCTTCCAGTCAATCAACCATGCCTCCATTTTCGGATGACTCCTCCAAGGAGCAAGACTCCCCTTCACCAATTGCAGAGATAGTTACAACATGGATGAAAGAATATGATATGTTGCCTCCAAACATGAAAGCAACCTTGAGCATTAATGATTTTTACTACATGAGGAAAAAAGAACAAATGAAGGCAACCAAACATGGATCTACAAAAGGTTGTGGGAAAGGTAATCTTCCTTATTTTGATGGTTCAACGAAGTGTTCTGCAGGGTCATGGGTACAAAAATTGGACACATATTTCCAGCGCAATCCCATGCGAGAGAAGGTTGCCATTAAATATGCCACACTTCATCTCGACAGAGAAGCACACAAATGGTGGAAACATGGCATGGCCACTCTAGGACATGGGAGCATTATCTCTTGTCCATAATTCATGCAGAGGTTGATAGAAAGATTTGATACAAAGGATCTTGAGATGTACTTCAGGGAGCTAACCCAAAACCGACAGACAGGGAGCATTGAATCTTATGTTGCAGAATTCCAAAGGTTTGCAATAATGGTCGTTGACCTCTCCATGACCTGGTTGGTCATGTTGTTCATAGAAAGGTTGTCATAACCCCTACGTGGTTGGGTTAAGACCTACCAACCCACCACATTAAAAGATGCAATTAACCGTGTGAGGGACATGCAGGATGCAGTACCCAAGAATAGATTCCTATCCAATTTTTCTATTCCTCAGAAAGGGAAGGAAGTCAGGCAGTAACAACGGAACCATTTTGTAAGTGCAAGTTGGATGATGAGACCAGGAGCCAATTTTTTTTTCAAAACGTATAGTGCTTTCAACATACTGAGTTTTACTCTAGTTTCTGTCATTTTCGACTTACCTCCCATTCACAGATACGATTCAAAATTTAAAATTATTATCAATGATTTTCTTCACTCATCCATTCAACAAGATTTATAAACTATGTATCGAAAAAGAATCTTTCAACCATTAACATGTAATCGTCTTATAGGTAACCTCAAATTCCTCAGAAGGATCTTACAGGAAACAACCACCTTCTTTTCTCAAACATTTCCATAGTGTAGGAATGTTAATTTTCTTACTTTATATGTATTCATCTTTAATTTTTTAGTGCATAAGCTTCCTCATCATTCTATATCATGAACCAATAGTAATGAAATTTGACTTACTTAGTTATTACTTAGTGTAAAATAAATTGACCAATAAGTCACTTTGTAGGTAATAATTATCATCAATATTTCATGACTTATAACTGAAGTTACCCTTAGATATCTATTTTAATTAAATTTTCATTATCAATTTTAATAGGTAATTTATGTCCTCAAATATTTTTTTTTTTCAAAACAACATAGTATTTTTGCACTGAGGTTTCTCACCTGACCGCACCCATATCTCAAGATTAAGTTAGGTAAGGGTGCAGAGTTTCGTCTTGTAAGCGAACTCACCATATTTCCATTCTTCTTTACTATGAAACAAAACTTGGTTTATTACTATTTTCCCTTAAACAAGCCGCAGTGTTGAACCCTTTAGCCTTGATACCACTTGTAACAATCCTCGACACAGACTTTTGAATCTACCCACTATAGAAAGAATTTACAATGTATAACTTGGTTTATTTTCTTAACTGCAACAAAATCATTGTAATACGTTCCTTTTACCTTTCATTAAAATCAAGGATCTCACGCGAATGATGTCATGGTTCTATGGTTATTCCAATTGGACTTAGCCTTGGTTCCAAGGTCTCTGATGTAGGAAATCCACTAAGGCGTAGTTGTGATACATCAACTATGTTTATCGTACACACATTTGGTTTTATTTAATTTAAGAACCCTACCAAATTTGTTTCCTCGACATAACTTACATAACGTTCTAATGACCTTGTAATCGATGTACTCTTCCGGAATTCTCTCGAAGTCCAACTGGCACACACTAATGAGAACTTGGGTTTGAGGTGACACTTGCCAAATGTCTCAATCTTTGTTGTTAATTTTTTTAGGGTTAGATGAGACGATCCAGGTGAAGGTAAGGAGGTTAAGTGTTATTCCCTCTGTTGCATCATCAAATCATTTACAATGCTTCCTTGACTCCATCTAGCTTCGTCGTCTATAAATTCAAGCCTTAGTCTAACTCACACCTGCTGGGTAAGTATGACGATATATTCATAGTAATTTTTACTGCCTTTTCTTTGACTTATTTTCTTTTTATATACGTAACTGTGACTGTCGTATTTTCCTTTTCTTTGAAACAATACATAAGGTCTAAAAGAGTCTCCTCCAAAGACAACACAAAATTTGGCTTCTACCAGCTCCAGTTACCATGGTAAGATTATGTTATTTACTATTTTATCTTCTTTAAAAAAAAATATCTTGTTCTAACCCTATTTTTCCCGGGGCTTATGGTAATATTCCTTTGTTTCTTATTGCAACATCGGCTTGTTTACCAACATGGATACTAGGGTAAATATTTCCCTCTTTACATGAATATTCTGGCCATCAACAGGTAGCAATATTTATGAAGGAGACTGGGTTGCTACAACTTATATGTTTGGGTCTTGTTACAGTTCCAAGATGGAGTTTCAAAACCCTACCAAATAGAAATGCACAAGTACGTTATTCAACTCTTTGTGTCATAACTCTTTTAGATTTTAACTGCCATTGTTTTCTCTATACTAATTTTCTTGCTCTTTATTTCAATGTTGTGCAGGTAAAGGTACTTACCCATGCATGACTAGTTACTAACTTCTTCTGTGCAAATTATTCCAAGTTCATTCCTTTTTTATTTTTAAAAATACACTCTTATTGCTGTCTTTCAGGGTTAATGATGTCGTTTAGGCACACAGTTTTGATCCAATCATAAGGCAATCTTATTCCATCGATTCACTACTAAGGTCGTTTGATTGGCTTAAATTTGTAATGATGAGGATTTACACTAAACAAAAGTTTTATTTCATAGATTTTCAATCCCCTCAGATTTTTATGGATATGTTGTCTAATTTATGTTGAGATTGTGATGGACGTTATATAATTTTCAATTCTTGGCATTATGAGTAAAATACCTAGGTTATGATACTCTATTTTTTCCAAAGAATACTTGATGCTATTGAAGGTGAATGTTTGTCTTTTTGGTTCAGAATGAGATTTTATATTATTGTATTGTTTCTTTATTTGGTGAAAATTTATATATTGATTATTTAATCGACTATTTGTGGGTAAAACCAGGGACCGTACCTGAGTTGCTATTCAGTTAGCTGAGTCGAGGACCTAACCCAATTTTTCCAAAATTGCATACAAATGTTATATGGAAGGGGGTTCAGTTAAGGGAAACTAATGGGACTGACTTACAATGTTAATTACTACTGAAAGAGATTAAGCCCTAATCCAAAGTTGTTTCCTTTCTATGAAAACAAGGATACCATTTCCATCACATAATATTGCTATATGCATTTCTCTTGTATAAAATTTCCCATCATGTCTATTACGAGACCATACACATTTTCTTTAACACAGAACTCTCTTAAAATTTATGAATAACTGTCTACGGCAAGTTTCTATCTCAATAGGAGAGTTTTCATGTCACATGCCTGTTTTGCACTCTAGAGACTTATAAAATGTTGATAGCTATTAGGGAGGCAAGACTCCCTTCATAATAATTTACTTTAATGATTACAACAACAACGTATATGCATTTATGAAATGACCCCCTTTTTTATATTTGTTCATCATAGCTCGAAATATTTGAAACATATTATATTATTGTACTATAACGAGTCATGTACACATAAATATTTGTATTATAATCCATAATATTTGCAAATACATTGTTATCATAGCTAGTAAAACAAACAAAAGTATTTTGTAATAGAAAACATTTAATTATGTAAACTAGTCAGTTGAAGATACTTAACTTGTTTGAGCTTAGGCCGCCAAGAAATTCCTAGAGAACAAAGTTCACTCCTCCCCACCAATGAGAATGGTAGTCTTCACTAGTTCCCCTCTTGCTAGTTACATTTCTAGAACAATAATTGATAGAGACCTCACCAGGTCTTTTGTAAATCCTCTGGACCAAACAAGTCGAGATTAGGATATTAGACTCCAAGCTTGATTTAGGGTTTCCACTGACCGACTAGCTCAAGAATACCTTGTTTAACAAGGTCCTTCCCTTCCTCAACAATATTATGTTTGAGGAATCTAGTGGTATTCTAGTTTCCCTTTTGAGATACCTCCTGTATTTTCCTCTCATACCCTCTTTGCTTGCATTCCCAACCGAGATGATTTATCTCTAGGGTGGGAGTAATTATCCTCTAAATGAATTTTCCCCTTAAATTCCCTAGCTAGCCATAACCAAATTTTAAATAAAATAAACTTTAAACATTAAAATTTTGGCCAGACATCCACACATCCCACGGTTTATTGAATTACTATAGTAAAAGTAAATCAAATATTTACTTTTATTGAGGGGTGTTACATCACATATTGTATTTTTTAAGAATTCATAATATACATTTTATAAAGATTTATATCAAATTAAATTAAATTATTTTATGTTATATATTAATTCTTTTATATTAATTTTGAATTATTGTGTTTTAATTGTTTAAATGTTACAAGATATATAAGTAATTATTTATCATTTTTATATAATATTGTGTTATATGATAATAAGTTTATTAACTATATTGTAAAACAATTTACTATTCTTAATTATTTTATTAACACAAAGATAATGGCATAGTATAATTTAGAGACCAAATGACTTTTTCAGTTGGAATTTGGCAATATGATTTCGAGCAAGTTTGTAATTTCTTGTTATTTAAAATGCACTTTTAAAAGTATAAATGGATTCAACATCTAAAGAACCCCTAAAACACTTGAATTGTGTAGATTAAACAACTTAGAATTATGATACTGGAGCAAAATTAACTTAAAAAAATGTCAAAAAAACTATTTTGTCTATTAATTAAACTACATACACTATCTTATCTTGCAATATTATATATAAATTGTAAATATACACTGACCATGAAACAATGAAAAATATAAATATAAAAAAACCATAAATTATAATAAATATAAATATAAAAAGATCATAAATTATAATAAATATAAATATAAAAAAATCATAAATTATAATATATTATAGTAAAAAATAGATATTTACACTCTTATTTTTTAATAAAATACTTTAGAACCTAAAAATTAATATATATATATATATATATATATATAAAATAATTTTCTAAAATAACTTATATATAATAGTTATATAACATTTTATGTTACAATATCTCATGAAAACACTGAAATTATTTATAATATATTATGATAAAAAATATATAAAAAATACACGAATAGTAAAATATTAGAATTATATATATATATATAAGATACGATGGAAATACAGCTCATTATTAGTTTACTGTATATTGTTTAACATTTGTTGACAGCTGAATGAATAGCATGTCATAATCATCAAGTAAGGGTTAATGCTTAATAGAAAGAGAGATTGGATTATGATTGTTTGACCAGCAGCCTATAGGGTTCTGTGCATTGCGTCAATGCAATCCGACGAAAAGCGAAAAGCGAACAGTAGTCAATCAAATATTGAAAATCAAATGCAGGGCAGATCCTGCCTACCAAGCAATGGTTATTGCCTGTGGGTTTCGCTTCCTTTCAGTCATTAGAATAAAAGGAAATGACAATATCAAAGTGGGGGCCACATTGCAAAGAGCAGGTGGAAGAAGAATACTTCACCTTTAGCGTGCATGACTTTTGTGTTATCCTGCTTCTATCGGCCTCTATCAATGTAATTTAGTGGACAATTTTTGTCGTCCAATATGGCTTAAAGTTACCGACGACCGGAAACATACTTCTTTAAATTTAATTTGCAAAAAAAAATAAAAAAAATGCTGAAACCGGCAAATTTGACAACCTGGTCGAGTTTAAAATTTTAACCCTGTTAATTGTCCCATTATTATATGGTTTGGATTTTACTTGGGAAGCACCAAAATATCCCATCTATTTTAATCCACTTCGTACCAATGTTAATCGAGATTAGAGAAAATAGGTGCATCAATCAACGTCTTCGGTGAGAATACCCATTACACAGAAAACTTACAATGGTGAGACGGAAATAAAATTCAATTATTATAAGTTTTGGCACATTGAACATGGTTTGATTTGTCATTCAATTATTATATATCTTGGTACATTGAACATGGTTTGTTTTCTCCCCGTTCATAAAGGAGGGTAAAGGCTTTCGATTTTGATAGCATATTGCCTAGTATTTAACAATTTTTTAATCGACTACTATGAAGGTTCTAATAATTTATGCATTACATTGATGCATTGTTGCATTGTAGTCTAGGCTAGGGTAGGTGTGTCTTCCAATGAAAAGCGAGCTTGCATCTTTTTGTTCTTGTTGGTGTACATGCATATAGTTAGCCTTAATTAGCCTCATTTCAACTCTAGTTATTACATGTGATGTGCACTTGGCTTTAGCTAGTTAACTAGAGTACTTACATGTGATGTGCACTTGGCCTTAGTTAGTTAACTCTAGTGTTTACATGTGGTGCATGTGCACATTAACAAAACATAAAACACACTTAGTCTCAGTTAGCTTTAACTATCCATAGTTATTGCATGTACAACTAAGCTTAACTTAGTTTCTTTATATATTGATTCTCAAATTAATATTGTGTAATCAAATTCATCCTTAATTCCAATTTTTCTTTTTCAATTCTTGCAAGTTTGTGCAATTATTCTTCAGCTAAATCTGTATTTGTAATATTCTATTTTTTTTATATGGTTGAAGGGGCATAAACTACCCATGGTATTTGCCCACATTTTTCTCCTTCGTTTTCGAGGGAAAATAATAAAATAAGGGCTTCTAGAAAATCCATCAAACATATAAATGGGGGTAGGAGCTAGGCATTGAGGGCATTCGGGTTTATTTGTCTTATTGTGTTTTGGCTGAGAACTTGGCATGGCTAGTTCTAGCATTGATCACGGGACAAAAACCTTGTGATGAATTTGTTTGGTGGAACCATCCAGGGTCCACTATTGTGCTTCAGTATTTTTTTTATGTTTTAATGAGTAGTCGTGCATGCCACTGCATGGCTCAAATATTTTTGTATGGGCATGTACCTTTTTTTCCAGCTCATATTATAAATAAAGGGCTGCATCACTAGATCCCATTTGTGTTCATGTTTCTTACTTAAAGGTTTTTTTTTTTTTTTTTTTTTTCGTAACACCGAAAATGTGCTAGATCCGTGATAATTTTCACCTGAGGTTGGGGATATTATAGTGGGAATCCCGAGCCGGTTTTCCTCATCAAATTTAGTAGGTCTGCTGAGAAACTACTATCTCGTTGATCCTAGTCACCCTATCTAGAATCTCTGCAGTTTCGGTAGCCCTTTGTAGCTACCCTAATTAGCTTATCACTGTTGAATTTTATTTTGGTGTTTGAGATGCCATTACTATTTCCTTGGCTTCACATCTATTATTTTTAGGTTTTCCCACGGTTTTTCATAATGGGTGACTAGATTGATACTATTATAATCATGCTTCCCCAAGGATTAAACTGTTGGAAGACCGAAAACCCTAGTAGTGCAGAGGGATCTCCAACAAGATTCAAGAATACCCTAGTATTGGTTAACTTGTGGCCACGATTAAAATTTCCTACACTATGTCGCAACAAGGGCACCATCATAACATCAGTGAAGAGCGCCCTTTTTGAAGAGCCGCATAGTCATTACATAACGTAGAATTGTTGAACAAAATCTGCGACCGAGAGACTAGAAGTGGGGTCTGAATCTTGAGGATCCTTACAGTTAATTAGATTCGTCGGGTCGGAAGGAGTTGTCAAATTGAAGCACCAAGACCGTGGCTATCACGTTGCAAGGTCAGGTTGCCATTTGCAGCGATACATTGGGTCACTCCACTTATTGGCCGCACAAGGGAGCCATACAGAGAGGACGTGGAATTATTTTGAGAGCGCACTACTTAGTTGGAAAGGCCATCGTCAACGGATGCTACTTCACAGGCTCATTGGATTGCATAGGTAGAATCAACATTCATGGAAAACTGATGGTAGAGATCGAGAGGCCACGGGCACAAAGCTCCAAAGTTGTGGAACCTTGCCGAGGGCGCAACACATTCAAGTAGGAGGAGGCACGCCCTTGGGTGATTAATAAATTTTATAGCGGAAGTGTAGGGTCGTTAATGCCGAAAAGCGGTTATTGGAGGTTGATTAGTTCGTGAGCATCAACAAAGGGGCACGAGGTTATTTTCTGTGGTCAAGGCAAATCACCATGTAGGCCATCCCATCAAGAGCGAGGTTGTTGTTTGTGGTCAAGACAGATTACCGTGTGGGCCATCCCATCAAGAGCGAGACCACAGGAGTAGTAAGAAAGGTCGATCCATTCGCAACATGGGCACAACCAAACCAAATCGGGACAAGAAACCACACATCACTGTGCGGTTAATCGAGGGTCCAGTGGGCAACTTTTAGTGTGTTGATAGATAATTGGCGTAGGTGCATTCTTAGGGTTGTAGGCTAAGTATCCATAATGCTAAGGTGGGTGAGAAACACTGTGTAAAGAGCTAAACATGTCGTAGGCAGACCAACAATGTCGAAATGATCTTCTTGGTTGCAGTTGCAAGGATCCAAAGGTGGCAAGCTACCACGATAGCACCGTAGTCCAAAGATCATGAATAATATGTGGCATAAATCTCAGGTGGCAGAGTTCTAGTTATGAGCCATATCTAGCAAAGTCGTAGAGGAGTCGAGAGTGCAACAACTTATTGTTCCGAGTAGATCTGCATCTATTTATTACAAGGGATTGCGCAACATTTGCCACATTAACTTGCTACTTCTATGTGGATTAAGGGACGAGTTTCCCTCTAGTTTATTGTGCATGCTACCACATTTTGATTTATACCAAGACCGAGCTCTACTCAATTGGTTAAGGACGTGTCTGCAATCATCTTGGTAAATGAAGGATCTGTGCTTAAAGGAGCTGAACGGCCACACCTTCCTTTAACAGGTCTACGACATTTTCAACCTAGGGTGACCCCGCTATTAAAAATTTACGATCGGTCCATATGTTGGTATATCGACCACCATTATATTATTTGACTGTGGGTAGTCATAAGCTCATGCCATCCTCTTTTGGTTGCTTTAATTCATTCCACTTCATCATATGTTTTGTGGTTTATTTAAAAGGTTAGTGCTTATGTTCATATGATTATTGAGAGGTTGATTTTGAAGACATCAATCAAGAATAAGAGTAGTTATTTATCTCCTATAGTTTTCTCAGTCGAATCCATTCATTGGGAGACATAATTATCACAAGTTTACAGAAATCATATTGAATCATTCATAGGGACCACCTATGGGTTGACCAATGTATCTTGAGAAGAAGGGGGCTTTAATGAGAATCTTGAGAAGATGGATCGTCTTGAAGAAATTTTGGAAAAAAACTAGAACATCCTTGATGAACTACTGAGGATATATGGTCCTTTAAGCAGCGATACCCCCGTAGACCAAAATGATAGTCAAAGTAGGAGGCCATTATCAAAAGGGTCTATGTCATTTTGCATCAAAAGCTTCCATGAGAGGTGAAGGAAGGAAAAATAAGAGAAGCTAAGCTCTTTGCACTTGGCTTTGTATTGCAACAAACAAAATCAGTCATAGAACTTCATAATTTGGAGGAATTAGACACACATTTTTCTAAGTTGTGACAACCAGAATGGAAGAAACTCAGTTGGGCTCTCAAGAAATCCATGATTGCATTAATACAACCCAAACTTCGGGAACATCCTGATGAAGAAGTCAGGGTCACAGTTGCTTCTTGTCTCAGCACGGTCATAGCTCTAACATCACCATTACTGCCCTACAATAATGATCTCATGACAGATATACTGCAACTGATAGTAGAATACCTTCAGGGGTTGAATAACGTCATGCTTCCTGCCTTTTAGATCAGTGAGGAATGTTAAAACTCATGGCAGAATTCATCTTTGGCACCGTTATGCTGAATTTGGAATGCGATGACTGTTATAGAATCATTTATCACCTTTATATACTTGATGATCTATGTATTGGCCTTGGGAAATAATTACCATTTAGACTTGGTCATCTTCCTAAAAAATAATATTTTGAATTCCATACGCGACTCTGCCCCGTCTAAAACACGTGTAGTCACGGATCCACTCATATTTGACCCACGTATACAATTTGAAATATTAAAAAATATATAACTCCCTATATTTTGGGCGGGGATTATGTGTTACACCAGAAGCCCACCTACAGGACCCCCTGGCCAAACTGTTTACCAACTAAAAAAACTGTTTTGAGGAAGTATAAATACACCTCATGGGGAAGGCCTTAGGGAGGAGAGATAAAGGCATTGATACTATAGCCTATTATAGCCTAGATCAAGTTTGATTATCCCTATGCCTCCTGTACTTCCCAGGTTCAGGAAATCCTTGTTTCCTTCTTTGAGATGTTCACCTCCTTTATGTGACAGCTTTATGCAACTTTTATGGAAGAATATTGTTGAGGCTTGTGTTGGACGGATCTAGAGGATGCTTTCACTTGGAGCCGTGGCTGATTTCAGGTGATATTTCTCCACATATTTTACATGCATTAATAAAGAAGCTTTTTCCCGTTCCTGATGTCATAATATTATATGATTTTTATACATGTTAGGGATCTTGTAATTGTTAATTTCATGTTGTCTTTTATAAGCTTATATGATCTAACCTACTGACATTTAGGATATATATGTTATAAAACTATTCTATGTGTTTTTTATTGAGTGAGTTGTAGGTCTTGAAGCACGTGGAGAAGTAGAGGGTTTTCGCCCTGCGAGAACGACCTCAAACGTAGGACATACGGGTAAGGTAATATCTCCTAAGTTTACTAGTTTAAGCATTAGGACCTTTAGTTTGATTGCTTCTTGTTGTTGCATGCCTTCCGCTCTATTAGGTCCCTCAACCCAGACCTTAGGGTAGTTTTGCCCGCAACAGAATTTGTGACTCTACTAGGGATTACATTCGCGTAATTCCTAGTTCGGGTTGTTTTCTCTGGATTTTGGGTTCCTTGACTAATCTGATCATTTTCCCAGTTTTATTGGTTCTTTACCCATCTAGGAAAAAGCCTTGATATTTTGGATCAGGCTTGGATTTTTTATTTTTCCTTGATGTATTTTCTATATGCAGCTTTTAGTGCACACAATTGTGTATACATTCATTCTGGTCCAAATAAACACATGTATCCACAAGTTTCCTTAGACACAAACGTGTATGCACGCATGCTGCACATTGCCAACCTGCGTATGGCTAGTTTCAAATGAAAATTTGGTTTTTTGAGTCTTGTAAAGTCTTTTTTCCTGTTTTTGGTCATTGTTGTAGAACCTTTGATGTGTCTGGATAGTGTTTCTATTTGTTGTGTATCAATTTCTTTCTTTCTTTCTTGAAAACCTAGTCAACCTAGGGTTTTCTTTGCTTGGTGCATTTTTAGTTTTGGTTGTTTCACCGAGACTTCTTTTGAGGTTCTCGGTTGTTCTAACATTTCAAAACAGTGAGTTTGAGACGGTTTTCTCATTCTTGGCCTTGTCATTGCTTCATTTTTTGGTTTTTGGCTTGTTTCCTTGTTTGGTTTTCTTGGTTTCTTGAGATCAACTTTTCTAGAAAATCTTGAAGTTGTATTCTTGGTTTCTTGAAGTTTTTGTGACTGCTGGAGTTTTATGCTGATGTTTCAAGTCATTTTCTTGGGTTAGTTACTTCATTCCACTTATTGAGTCCCGTCATGAAAGTGACATGGTTGGCTTAAGGATTTTGGAGTTGCTTGTTGGCTCAATTTGCTGATTTGAAGTCTTTGGTAGTTTTTGCTTGTCTCAAAGAGATTTTGTTGCTTCCTTAAAAAGTAAAAGGCTAAAAAACATTGGTATTTTTCGTTTCTTTTTCTTTTGGTTTTCGTTTCATGGTTATCATCATTTTTGGAGAAAGTTTGTAGTTTTCCATTTTGGTCTAGTTGCTTGGCTTTGAGATAATTTCTGTAGTGAGCTTGTCTCCTTTTGTATCAAGTTACTTTTGGAATTTGTGTGCAAATAATTTCTTGTCTTGGGTTTGTCTATGCTTTTGTGTTAAAGTGATTGTGTCAAAGTGATCATACATGTCTTGTTGAGAAACTCATTTGCTTCTCCTTTTAAGTAGTCCTAGAATCTGCATTTGTCATTGGTAGTTTTGAATTAGTGTAGTTGCACCGTTAAGCATATTTATTCTTTTTGATAGTTTTTGAGTGTGTGAGCATGATCTTGAAAATAAAAGAAAATTTTCTTGCTTTTTAGTTGTTTCGTAGAACCTGAGTAGAAATATCTTTCATCGAAGAAAAAGTTGCATATGCATGTAGCAGGTTTCTATTGATTTCTCTTTTGTGTGAAAACATCACAAGTTGCATTCTCCATTTACCCTTGACTTAAAAAGAACATCCATTCAAATCAAGCGCTTAATTTAAAATGAACTGGAATTTTTTGAGTTGTCATTAATAAACACCAACTAGTCTAGGTCATAGGGCCTTGGAATAGGTGAGTGGAGAGTTAACTCTCCAAGGCCACTTAAAATTTCAAACATAGAAGTTGATTAATGAGTGAAATACAACCTCGTTAAGTGGAACGGGAAAGATATTCTCTAGAGATTCAAGTGCGAGGGCAAGTGAAGGCAGAGAAGAGAGATACCCCCTCTCCTATCTGCTGGATCGTGACCAAAGACCGTTCCCACCGGTTGTCGATATGAACCGGTGTCCATAGTTGTTATTCCTAGGTATCACATACATGACTACGGGGGGGAATACCCATGGTACCTGAGGCAAATATTGTATCACTCTCATTAGTACTTCTGGCGGGTGCCATTGCGAAGCTTGGGTACTTGCACCGGCAAAGGCTTTTGTTAAGAGGTCAGCGTAATTGTTTCTTTTACCTTCTCTAGTAGGCCTGGGGCGTACTTACCCCATATTATTCTCAAAAGGTCCTTATATTCGCTTTCTTGTATTTTGGTGTCTAGTCCTAATAACCCGGAGCAAAAATACCTGAAGGTTGCTTGATTTTTGAATCTTAGGGACATTTTTGTAGAGAGTGCTCTTTGATCCTAGATTGCTATAGCTTTATAATTTTTTGTGTCTACATAAAATATCGTAATTATTAAAAGTGGCTGACCGATTGGTTCTTCGATCGAAGAGGCTTCGTGGGATTTCTCCTGCGAGTGCCATGTAGAAATTATACAACATGCATGTATATCATGGATTTAATCCGATCTAACAATGTACTAAATTTAAATACTGAATCACTTCTTCAAATCAATTGTGGAATTAAAAGCACAATTGCCAATCACATGAAGTAAAGAAGAATCAATCAAGCCACAACACAGATAATTTCCCAGGGAAAACTTGCTGCTCAAAACCCCACTATCTTCTATTGTACAGCCTCCAGACAGCCTTCCTTGCTTGCGCAATCCCTGATGAATGCAATCCCTAAAGAATAGGAATTTTGGCCTTCCTTGACTGCGCAAGTATCATGGGCACTCTAATGGGTGTTTGGTTGCATGGGTGCAACCCAATAATCCTACAACTGATAGTCAACTTCCCTTTCACCAAGATCTCAACTGAGTCTCCACTGGATCTGACATGCATGCAACTAATAATAGTAAATCCTCAGTTGCATGTGAGATCACTGATTGTCAGTTAATTAATATTTAATTCACTTGATATCTCACTAGTGTATCTAATAGTTACAACTAGCACAACTGAGTTTAACTCACTTAACTGAGTTAAACTGACTACAAACCCCATTAACTAATGCACCGCTACACTTTGAAATCTGTTACAACTAGAATTACTCTACATGCCTCACCAACTACCTCTAACTTGAAATGCATGAGCTAAATGAGTTTATCACACTCAGTCAACTATTACAAGTTATTTCTGAGACTAGATTACATTTTATTGTCCATATTAATTAAGGAATAACTAAAATAGACATGCACCAAATTTAGCCTTGTGTGCCCCTCCCTAGTGTAGGTGCTTATTGCATTAGGTGTGGGTGTTGAAATTTTCTTGTTGAATTTCAACACTCCCTCTCAACAAGAAAGGGATTATCCTTCACCCTGATCCTGCCTCTATGGTATTCGAATTTTCTCCTGGTGAGCACGTTTGTCATAATATATGCATCCTGATCTTCCCTGGGAATGTACTGAAGCAACATTATTCTTCTCTCCACACAATATTTGAGATGATGGTACCAAATATCTATGTGCTTGGACCTACCATGAAACACATGATTAATTGAGAGTTTAATGTAACTCTGATTACCACAATGTATCACTGTCGGATCCATCTAAGAACCAAACAAACCAACCAAGATATTTCTCATCCACATAGCCTCACATGCAGCTTGAATTGTTGCCATGTATCCTGCTTCTGTTGAACTGAGTGCCACAGTTCATTGTTTCCTGTTGTACCAGGAAACTGTTGTCGATCCTATGTTGAAGATCCCTCCTGATGTGCTCTTTCTGTCTGATGGACTGCTTGCCCAATCTTCATCCATGAAGCCTTGAAGCTCCACTCCCTCTGTTCGTCTCTACCATAGACCATACTATTATGTGCTCCTTAGGTATCTCAAGAAATGCTTCCCCGCATTCCAAAAGAGCTTGGTAGGCTTAACCATAGCTTGAATCAACTGGTTAACCGCGTAGAAAATTTATAGTCTAGTGTTCACTAGATACATCAGTGAACGAACTAACTGTCTGTAGACAGTAGCATCCACTACCTCTCTAGAAGTAGCATCCTCTTTCCTCCAATTTCCTAGAAGAGGAGTATCCATGGGTTTGCAGCTCTCCATGTGAAACTTACACAATATCTCCTTGGCGTACTTGCCTTGAGACACAAAAAGTTCACCATCCCGCTGCCATATTTCCAATCCATGGAAATAGTGAAGGAGTCTCATGTCCTTCATTTTGAACTCCCTTGCAAGATCCTCCTTGTATGAGTGTATTAGCTGCTCATAACCAATCAAAATTATATCATCAACATAAAGAAAAATAATCAATAGCTTACCCTCAACCACCATCTAGTATAGGTTTGCATCTGCTTCACTTTCGGTGAAGCGTAGTCTGGTGAAATAGCAGCCTATCTGAGCATACCAAGCACAAGGTGCTTGCTTCAGCCCATATAGTGATCTCTTGAGTCGACACACATGCGACTCACTGTTGAAGATTTCGAAACCTTCAGGATGCTCTATGTACACCTCTTCCTCAGTGATCCCATTGAGAAACACAGTTTTCACATCCATCTAATGAATGCGACAGCCCATCTGCGTTGAGAGTGCAAGTATGGATCTAATGGAAGAGTACCTTGCAACAGGCGGAAAAGTCTCATCATAATCGATCCCCTCGATTTGTGAGAATCCCCGAGCCACAAATATGGCCTTGTATTTCTCCACACTCCCATCAATAACTTGCTTTACCTTGTAGGTCCATCTCGATCCAACCACTGATTTGTCGACCGGTCTTGGGACAATCTCCCATGCACTGTTCTTGACAATGGAGTCATACTCCTCGACCATTGCATCAACCCAAGTAAGTTGTTGCACTTATTCCAAAAAGGAAGATGGTTCAGTCACAATACATTTGCTCATAAGAGCCATGTATCCAGTAAATTTGTCAAGAGACTGTCTCTGTCTGCACTGTGAAATAGGGGCTCCTATATTAGTCTCAATCTATCAGCTTCTGTGGTGCACCTTCTACCATTTATGATGGATGGCTCTGCATGAGTGTTTTCCTCCACTCCATGATCCTCAGCATGTGGCTGCTCCACATCTTGAGGCTCATCCTTGGGAACTAACAATTCCTCCTCTGCATGCAAGTCCAACTCCCTCTCAAGGGACAACCGCATGGATTTCACCTCATCAAATTTTATATCTCGTCGCACAATATTCATTCTATTGTTATCCAAATACACTCGATAACTATGGGGCATTTTAGTGTACCCCACAAAAATCCCGATCTCAATTTTCGGTTCCAGCTTCTTCATGGCGTCTTTGGTCACATGCACATAAACAGATAAGCCAAAAATCTTAAAGTGTGAAACATCAAGTTTCTTACTAGTGAAAGCCTCTTTAGGTGTACTCATGCCAAGTATCTTATGAGGACAATGGTTTTGGACAAATACCGCAGTGTTGCATGCTTCCGCCCATAGATGCATCGGTAGGCCTTGATCATGAAACATCGCTCTTGCTGCACCCACAATCGTTCTGTTCTTTCTTTCTGCGACCCCATTCTGCTGTGGGTTATGAGGCGCTATCAGTTCTCTTCAAATTTCGTCTTTGCTGCAGAAGTTCTTGAATTCGTTAGAGATGTATTCACCACCATTATTGCTCCTTAGAGTCTTCACTTGCTTCCCCGACTCTTTCTCCACCAGTGCCTTAAACTCAAGAAACTTTGAGAATGTCTGATCCTTCTTCTGCATGAAGAAGATCTAGCACTTACGAGAAAATTCATCAAAACATATCACATAGTACTTATGTTTTGTTGTCAAAGAAACATATAATGGTCCACACACGTGTGTGTTGACTCTATCAAGGATCCCCAAAGCTTGGTTCTCCTTCTCATGAAAGGTGGCCTTTACATATTTTCCCATAGTAAATCCATTGCATGTGTCTGACTGCGCAAGTGTACCCTTGGGAAGAACAGTAGAAATCTGTTGCATGAATTTCAAGGCTCCATGGTGAAGATGGCCCAATCTCCTGTGCCATAATTCGCCGCCATCCCGACTCACCACTTTGTCCTCCTTGCCCATCAATGCTGCGCAACCATCTACATCCATCTTGTAGATATTATTAACTTGAATCCCTATATTCTTGGCCTGTCCTGTTGTTTTGTGTCACAGGAAAGCTTTTCCTTCACTAAAAACAACATCATAGCCTCTATCCTCCAACATTGCAACTGAGACTAATTTTTTCTTCAAACCTGGTACATGCATTACATATTTTAATTGAAAGGGTTTACTTGGCTGCCTCTAGAAGGTAATGGTACTAATCCTGGTAGCATTGTACTGCCTGTCATCTTTCATTTCAATATGCATATGGAGATCCTTCTCCTCCAAGCTATTGAAAAGTTCCTTGTCTCCCGTCACGTGAAAGGAAGTGCCACTATCCAAATACCACATAGATCCCAATGCACTTGATACCATGCATGTGATCAATGAGAAGTCAAACTCAAATTTCCAGGCCAAAGCCTCACTAGCTGAAAATCCTCCAACCTTCTTATTCTTCTTCTTTTATGGACAGTTAGTAGCATAATTCCCATGCGCGTGACAGTGAAAACACTTCACCTTGGACATGTCCTGCTTCTTGCCATATTTGGACTCGGATTTGGAATGTAATTTCTTCCCCTTGCCCTTCTTCACCTTGGCAACCAAAGCACAATATTCTTCATCTTCATTCTTAGATGAAGATTCATCTCTGGTGTTCTGTATGAACTCCTCCTACACCAAATCCGACCACAGTCATTCCCAATCTAGTAGCTTTTCCCTTCCATTGATAGAGTCTCGATAACCGTGCCAACTATTGAGAAGTCCTAGGAGAGCCAAGCTCACCAAATCGTCATCAGCGACAGTTATCCCAATGCTCCCCATTTCATACTAACATTGGATAAACTTTGTTAAATATTTTGGCATGGAATCACCATTCTCCATCTTGATCTTCCTGAGTTTATCTTTGAGCACCAATTTCCTATGGTCGCTGCTGCTCTGAAATAGATTCGTCAAAGCCTTCCACATTGCATATGGTGTGGATTTCCAATGGAGGCTGGAGACAAGGTGGTTTCGTACTCCCTCCAATAGGATCCTCCTCGCCTTTGCCACTTTCTTTTGTCATGCATCAAGATTTGCAGCATCTGTCACAGTGGGTTTAGGAACATCATTGTCAATGAATTCCTTCAAGCCATTGTCTTTGAGTACTGCCTCCATCCTATCCTTCCATGAAATATAGTTTGAGCTGCCCTCGAGTGCATACTCCAACCTCAAGCCATTGAAAGGCATTTCAATCTTGAATCAGCTGTAGCACCAAGAAATTCTTTCTGCAAATTCGAATTATATCCAGTCACAAACTCAGCTCCTCCTTCACAATTGTGATTTCCTGTGCTCTGATACCATGTAGAAATTATACAACATGCATGTATATCATGGATTCAATCCAATCTAAAAATGTATTAAAGTTAAATACTGAATTGCTTCTACAAATCTATTGCGGAATTAAAAACACAATCGCCAATCACATGAAGCAAAGAAGAATCAATCAAGCCACAACACATATAATTTCTCGGGGAAAACTTGCTGCTCAAAACCCCACTATATTTTATTGTATATTTAGCATGGAATCATGAAACAATTACATACAACTCTTCTCACAAGAGCCCTCTTGTACTCAGCTAATTGTCTCACATTGTCACACATAAAACTGACCAATACTTAGCAAATTTACTGCCTCCAGACAACCTGCCTTGCTTGCGTAATCCCTGATGAATGCAATCCCTAAAGAATATGAATTTTGGCCTTCCTTGACTATGCAAGTATCATGGGCACTACAGTGGGTGTTTGGTTGCATGGGTGAAACCCAATAATCCTACAACTGATAGTCAACTTCACTTTCACCTAGATCTCAACTGGGTCTCCACTGGATTTGACATGCATGAAACTAATAATAGTAAATTCTCAGTTGCATGTGAGATCACTGATTGTGAATTAATTAATATTTAATTCACTTGATCTCTCACTAATGTATCTAACAGTTACAACTAGCATAACTGAGTTTAACTCACTTAACTGAGTTAAACTCAGTTACATCTACATTAACTAATGTACCACTACACTTCAAAATATGTTACAATTAGAATTACTCTGCATGCCTCACCAACTACCTCTAACTCGAAATTTATGAGCTAACTGAGTTTATCACACTCAGTTAACTATTACAAGTTATTTTGAGACTAAATTACATTTTATTGTCCATCTTAATTAAGGGATAACTAAAATAGACATGCACCAAATATATCCCTATGGGCCCCACCTAGTGTAGGTGCTTTATGCACTAGGTGTGCATGCTGAAATTTTCTTGTTGAATTTCAACATGGCGAGCCTTCTTCAAGAAGGCGTAAGAGAAATTATGCTAGTGATTTCCAACTAGTAGTTGCAAACGCATCGGAGAGTGATCCTCTGCGTGGGGCTATTGTTTCTAAGGGTGGTCCTAGTACTAGTCGTGATTTAGAGAGGAGTACTCCACTCCTTTCTCAGGTCCTTTTTTCGGCAGAAGAAGTTGAGTTTGAAGAAATTCTTGAACCTCCAGTTACTCCTTCCTCTCCTCTTCCTGCTATTTTTCTGTACGTTGGGCCTTCGTCTCACACACTGGCTAACCCTCATATTTCTCCTTTTTTTCTTTCAGTGGCCACAACTGGGAATACAACTTCGGCTATGAGTACTTCAAGTGTGCATACTCCTCTTTCGACAGAGGGAGGAGGTACTATTGCTATTTCGATCAACACTCCCAGTATTTCAATTTTTGGCTCTACCTCCATTCCGTCTATGAGTGGGGGCACCCAAGCTTTTACTTCCCATTCTGCTCCCTTTTCTTTTGGAATGCCTTCTAGTGTAATTCCTTCAGTTCCTCTCATTGTCACTTCAGTTGTCTCCACGCCCATGCCTTCGATGGCTAGTGGGTCAACTTCTTTTCAGGGTTTTCCCTTCAGAAGTGGTCATATCCCTCATTCAAACCCCTCCCTAGGTTATTTTTCTTTCTCCGCTCAAGGTCAAGATTTTAATCCTTTTCTCGGAGGCCAAATATCTAATTATTTTCAAGGCTGGAACCCTCCTTTCACTGGGTTAGGAACTGAGAATAAATTTTTGTATGGTCAGTAGGGGAATGTTCCTTTCTCCTCCGTAGGTGATTCTCAGGGTTTCTCACTATTCACTAATGCTTGGAATCCTTACCAAGGGTTTTCGTCTTCATTTAATACTTCGATTGGGGGGAATATCCTTGTTTGGTAACCCTACGGTGGGAGGGGGTCCTACTCCGAATGCTTCTAGGCCACAAGGTTTCTCTTATGGTTCAAATTTTTCTGTGAAAAATCCATGGCAACCTAGTGCCTCAGCAAATCCAAGTTATTATTTTTAGAATATTGGTAATCCTTTCATTGGTGGATGGAATTCTCAAGCTCATCCGCCCTTACCGTTCCTCGCAACCCTAAATTTTCTAGATTTGTGAAAATTGACTAATGATCCTATTCGATACAGCCCGGGTTAGCCTCCGGTCCCTACTAAACTTCCATCAGATATTCTGAAATTTTAAGGGAAGACTTGTGAGGATCCAACCAACCATGTTACCACTTTCCATTTATGGTGTTTATCAAACTCCCTCATCGATGATTCCATTAGGTTGAGATTATTTTAGCGTACTCTAACTGGAAATGCAGCTAAATGGTACATGGAGCTTACTAGGGGCACTTTTTCTTTGTTTGGCGAGTTGGCCACTATGCTTTTGAACCATTTTCAGTTTCCCATTCGATACGATGCTAGAATTGAGCTTCTAGCCAATTTTCAACAAGATAAGGCAACACACATTTCTGACCATATTAAGGAATAGAGGAGAAGGAAGAGGCTCATTAACTCCCATATTCCTAACAAATTCCTTCTCGAATGGTTCCTCAAATCCTTATAGCCTGAAATCTTGAAGGATGTATATCTTTCTAGGGTATTATCTGAGGAGCAAGCTATCTTTAGAGCCCAACAGTTGGAACTGATCTATTCTCAATCTGGGATTATTAATAAGATCTTCCCTGATGCTCCTCATTCCAAAGAATAATTAGCCAAAACCAAGACAAGTTCTCAGGCTGACAGGCTTGTTGGTTCGATCGATAGCGACACGAATAAACTTTTGAATCAATTTCAACACTTGTCTCTATAATATGCTCCTTCTATTCAGGATACATGATCAGTGTCTACTCCTTCCTAACCCTTAAAAATTAATGATGTTCAATCTTCTAACCCCAAAGGAAATCAACAATCCAATGGGAAGAAGAAGGGACAAAATAACAAGAAGAAAGATAAGGATGGGAAGGGTAATGTGAAAAAATCCTACGATAATGTTGGAGATGGTAAGAGAGAGGCAAAGAAGAAAGTTAATTTTCCTTGCAAGTTATGCACTAGAGACCATCTCACCCATCTCTGCCCTAAGATTCAGGATGCTTAGTGCTCATTAACTCAAAAAGGTTCCTCTAGTTCCCAGGCTATCCTGACTAACCCTTTTCCCCAAGGGGATCAAATGCTTGCTGGCGTGAATGCAAATACTAGAGCTCCCATAGGGGGCAACCAAGAAGGGGAAAATTCTTCAAATGTATATATTATGAGTGCTAACGTTGATGTTGCCACGAGATCACGTCATTATGGTGAATCCGATTCTTCGAAGGCTAAGGGTGCTCCTGATACTTCAGAGCCACTCCATATTGAGAGGCCCACAGTTGAGCCTATACCTCACATGTCAAAAGGTTCTGCTAAATGTTCGACAATCAAGCCTAATGCCAAGGCAACCCAAAACTACTCCATTATAGAAGATCTGGCTCAGAGTCCTTATGCTATGTTTGTGTTGGAGGTACTCTAGTCATGCCCAACATAAAGGAGTGTGTTTCTCACTGTGTTTGGGGCGATATATCCAAAGAACTCTCTTATGATCACATTCAATATGTCAAATCGTAAGAAGATACTTCCTCATCA